>CM065639.1:20770673-21370673 GCA_033220585.1 Dipteronia sinensis
GGGAGCTGATTTAGGGCTGAATAAATTGTATTTCTTGTTGTACAATCATAGGCTGAGGTATTAAGGAATTAGAGGCAAGATTGACTCTTTGATTTGAAGCCGAAATGTTTGAAGCCGAAATGTTTGAAGCCGAAAAGATTGAAGGCTGAAATGTTTGAAGCCGAAATGTTTGAAGGCCGAAATGTTTGAAGGCCGAAATGTTTGAAGCAGAAATGTTTGAAGCTGAAATGTTTGAAGCCGAAATGTTTGAAGCCTGAAATGTTTGAAGCCGAAATGTTTGAAGCCGAAATGTTTGAAGGCCGAAATGTTTGAAGCCGAAATGTTTGAAGGCCGAAATGTTTGAAGCCGAAATATTTGAAGGCTGAAATGTTTGAAGCCGAAATGTTTGAAGCCGAAAAGATTGAAGGCCGAAATGTTTGAAGGCCGAAAAGTTTGACTTCCTTGATGTTTTAATTTGTCAAACTTTCCTTTTACTTTGTTGCCTTGGGCACAATTCTAGGGCTGGTCTTCTGTGGCCTTAGTACTATAAATTGTACCATTTTATTTCAATTAGGGACAGTTGATTATTGATAAAAATTGAGAGCAAATTCTCTTTGGTTCTTTGAGAACTAATTGGAACTTATCAGAATTTTCTGTGGCGTTCCTTCCCGACTTATCAATCAAGTATTTCATCCTTGATTGTGGCGTCTTCCTCTATACCAAGGTTCGCATCTCGTTATAGGTGTTGGGTCGCGGTTTCCATCCAAACCAGTCCATAGAACGGTCTTAGTCTCCAAACGACGAGGATCGTATCATCTCCTCTGAATATTACCCATGGATCTCTAACTTGATTCACTGATATTCCCTTGGACCCCTCCCCGAATATTCCCTTGGGTTTCTCACGTGGATCTCACAACTCTCTGATGTTACATGGTGTTTCTTGACTCCACACAAAATAACCTAATTACAAGGTCTATTTATACTAGCTATATGGAGTTAAAGATAAAAGGAAATCCTACTCCTAAACGTACAAGACTTACATGTTTCACATAAATACTATTTCCTATTATAACAAGTCTTCTTGTAAAGAGTATTCATTTTCCTTTAAGCACAAGAACTTCCCAAAGGAACATTTTCCTTTTCCGCTGAAGATTTCTGGTCCCACATAAGTTTTCGCTAAACCGCTATGGGTACCGCTGTCTGCAGTACATTGATTCCCACATCGTGAAACTCAGGCAGTGAACCGATGCCCTTACCGCTGTGCAATGCACATCGGTTTCTTCATTAAAAGAGATCGCTCCCTCGACCGCTCCCTAGACCGTTGTCTAAGCCACAACGGTGTTATTCTTTTTCTTCACATCTCTTCAACATTGCTTCTTTTTGGTCTTCTTGTCTTCAAATCTCCCTCAAACACCAAATCCAACTTTCAAACGTATCCCACATCTTTAGGAAGTTTCACATCAGTCGAGTCTCGTTTGGTTAACATTAGGTTCACTTGAGAATATGAGTCAAAACCTAACAGGATGCAAAAAGAGTGAAAAGAAATACTAAGTGCCCATTTGGAAGTGCTTCTTTACCGGTTAAAATAGTTTTTTGTTTAAAATTAAAAAAGCTCTTTTTTTATTATTTTTTTGTCGCTTGATATCACTTAGTAGAGCTTTTGGATGATTAAAAAAACTGTTTTACATCTATTTAGAGAATCTCAAATTTTAGACTTTTCCAAATAGATCTTTTTAAGTTTTTTTAATGACATTAAAATATCTAATATAACCCTATCATTTAAAATAGTTTTTGAATATTTTGGTAATCATACCATTTAAAAAAACTTTTTCTAATTTACAACCAAACGACCAACAACTTACCATTAAAAAATCTATTTATCAAATATCTACTTCTAAAAGATCTATTTGAAGAAGTTCTTCCAAACGGAAAGAATAGTTGAAAAGTGATCAAAAAATAGAAGTCAAGTTTTGTTTGAATGGTAAAATTGTAATTGTTTTTAAAAAATGTTATTAAGATCCGAAATTACTGCCTAAGAAGGAAAAATAATGAAAAAACAAAGGCCGAAACGGCTTAGGCCCAGTTTGGCATTGCTGTGCTGTGGGGGGAATTGCTTTTGGATCTGCTGTGGGGGGAATTGCTTTTGGAATTGCTGTGGATAGAATCAGCTGAGCGTTTGGTAAACTGATTTTCAAAAGTGCTGTGAGAACCAAAAGCAATTTCAATATGTTTGGTAAACTAAAAGTAAAAAGTGCCGTGATTGTGTAAAATTACTAAAAGGACACCATTGTAATTACAAATAATTAAAAAATAAAAAACATTTTTAAATTAAACTTTAAATGAAATAATATTATATATATTAAATGCATTTAAATTAATAAATTAAATTAAATAATAAAAACAACTAAAAAAACAAAATTAATAAAAACAAACCCTAACTCTAATCTCTTTCTCTCTCTCTCTCACTCTCAAGTCTCACTCACCGCCTCTCTCCCTCTTTCTCTCTCTCCATCTTCTCTCATTCACAACTAAGATCCAACCTCATCTTCATCTTTAATTTTAAATCCAACACAATACAAAATCACAATCATCACCCAACCTCAGCTTCATAATATCCACCAAAATAAAATAAAAAGTAATTTATTTTTTTTGTGATTCAACTTCTGGGCTGTTCTTCATCTCCATCATAATTTCTTTTTTTTTAAATTGATGATGGTTGGATACTTGGATGGTATTTGATTGTTATGGGATTTTTATGGTTGTGGGATTTTTTATGGTATTTAATGAAAAATAAAAATAAATACAAAGAAAAAAACAATTCGGGTACCTAGCTTTCCTTTTTTAAATTTGTTTGTTGTTGTTGAGTTTTTTTTGTGGTTTGAAAGAGAAAGAAGTGATGATGATAATGGATGGCGATGGCATAATTTTTTTAAACAATTTATTTATTATCTCCATATTGTCAATTTAAGAAAAAAAATCTTTCTCTGGTGGGTTTAACTGATAATGATAATGATGAACTAGGGATGAATTTTTGTGTTTGATAATGATTTCTAAAAAAAATATTAGGGTTGATGATAATGATTTCTGGGTGGTTGTTGATTGTTGTTGATGATAATGATTTCTGGAAAAAAAAATTTGATTATGATAATGATTGTTGCGAGAGAGAGAGAGGAGAAATCGAAGCTTGAACGAATCAATCTGATTGGTAAATGATTTTGTTAAATGTCATGAAACGCTAAGGGCAAAATAGGAAAGTTGGGTAAAAATTCATTAAAAAAGACTGTAGTGCATTTTCAAAAGCAGAAGCTGATTTCCAAAAGCATGTATTTGTAGCTTCTCAAAAACTCAGCTGGGAGAAGCTAAAAGTGGCCAAAAGCACTTCTCCATAATTTTACCAAACACCCTATCATTGGTCAGGAATCACTTTTGGCCCCAAAAGTAGCTGGGGAAGCAATGCCAAACTGGGCCTTAATTTTAGAAAAATAGAACGCACCACGGGGTTTCCTCTAATCAATGTTTTAGACTTGTAGGCTCGTAAAGATAACCGCAACAGCATATGATGAGTCTAAATTGGACATCATTTATCTAGTTTACAGTTTTCAGAAGTGTCGTATATCATATTGTATAATTGTCTTGATACAAATTTTAAGTTTTTAGTGAACTCTCAATCTTAAACATTAAATTCTTAATATAAGGAAATACTTTAAAAAAATAAAAATCAATATTAAGATAGTACTAATTTGTTAATTTTTACTGAACACGGCATATAAATAAGGGTTAATTGCACCAATATCCCCTGAATTATACGCTAAGTAGTAATGTGTCCTCTGAAATTTTTTTTGACAGTAAACCACTTGAACTTTCGTTTATTGACAGAAGCTGTAGAAATAGTAACGGAACTTCATTTCTGTCCATTTTTTTTGTCATGTGCTCTTTACGTGAGTTCATACCAAGGGGTAAATCTGGAATGACATAAAAATTTTGTGCTGTAATATATTGGGTTAATAGCACTATTGCCCCTTGAACTATTCGCAAGTTTGCGATTTGCCTTATAAACTTTTTTTAGCGTTAAACCCCCGAACTCTCTTTAATTGGCAACAAGTGGCGGAATGATAACGGAACCTAGTTTCCGTCCATCTTCTTGTCACGTGCACCTCACGTGTGTTTTTAAGTAAAGGCAAAATTAGAATAAAAAATTAAATTTAAATGTTAATCTCCACCTAATACAAGAAAACTTAATTTTTTATTTAAATCATGATCTGGAGATATCTCTAAGGAGGCCAACCCGATATCTCATTTGAGGAAATCAGAGCTCGCCATGGGAGGCCGGCGGGACATGGACATAGCAAGAGATGAAGAGAAGAGTGGGGTTTTGAGATTTTTTGTTGGTTTGGTATATGGAGATCTACAATGGAGATTTTGGGTTTTGTTTGAGAATGAATAAGTTGGAGATGTGAATGTTTTTTTAGGATTTTTTGTTGGTTTGGTAGGAGAGATCTCCAATGGAGATTTTGAGTTTTGTTTGAGAATGAAGAAGAACAAGATGGTGTTTTTACTAGAAAAAATGAATTATAATGATGATGGAGAGAAAAGGAATTGTCGATAATGATGTAGAGAAAAGTTTTTGTTGATGATGATGTGCTGGAAGAAAACCAAAATGCAGAAATGGGTAATTCTATTTTTTTTTCTTTAATTGTTAATCAAAGATGATAGTCATAGGGATTTAGATCTTAAAAAAAAAAATTATTTTTTTACTTTAGTTAATGATAAAGATATAGGTTCTGAATCCATGACCCAAATTAATTATTTTCCTGATTATTTTATCTTTTTTACAATTAAATTAAATTTTTTTAATTTTTTATTAGTGGAGATCCAGATTCAATTTCTATTGTCCATTTGAATAAGATGGATTGGATCTCCACATTTAAATATAATTTTTTTATTCCAATTTTGCCCTTACGTAAAAACACACGTGAGGCTCATGTGACGAGAAGATGGATGGAAACTGAGTTCTCTACCATTCTGTTACTTGTTGCCACTAAAAGAGAGTTCAAGGGGTTTAACGTCTAAAAAAAGTTTAGAGGTCAAATCGCAAGCTCGCGAATAGTTCAGGGGCAATGACACTGTTAATCCATATATTATAGCAATTTTTTTATGTTATTCCAGATTTGCCCCTTAATACGAACCCACGTGAAGAGTATGTGACAAAAAAGTGGACGGAAATGAAATTCCGTTATTATTCCGTCAGCTTCTGCCAATAAATGAAAGTTCAAGGGGTTTACTGTGAAAAAAGTTTAGAGGACAAATTGCTACCTAGCGTATAATTCAAGAGCATTGGTGTAATTAACCATATATATATATATATATATATACATATGAAACTTTTCTCCTCAGTGCTTACTAATAAATATATATCAGTGTCTTACATGTGAACCGTTAGATTCAATTGCTTTGACTCAATCTGCATGCACTTATCAGTGTTTATCCATAATCTGTGGCCCACATACAATGTACTGATGTATTTTATATCGGTTCGCATTTGAAGAGAAAATGACTATATATATACATAGAGTCATTTTCTCCTCATTGCCGATTGATATAAATATCATCAGTGCATTGTATATGGGCCATAGATTATGGATAAGCACTGACAAATGCATACAGACTAGGTCAACGCAATTGAATCTAATGGTCCACATGCAATGAGAATTTTCATATATATATATATATATATATATATATATATATATATATATATATAAAGTAATTAGCACAGATCCACCCCCCCCCTCCCCAAACTATACCAGAATCTGCATGTTGCCCGATAAAGTTTCTCTTAGGCACTAAACCCCCTGAACTTTCGAAAATTGGCAAAACTAGATGGAATGCTAACGCTATCCATTTTTCTGTCATGACAGATTACACGAAGCACCCCTTATTATATACATAATTGCATAAAAGCGGAAAACATATAATAATATGATATAAATACCCCTTTGACGAAGTTTTTAAAAATCAAATTTTAAAAATAAAATAAAAATTTTAAAATTGAAATATTGGTTAAATAACCATAAAATTCTAACTTTTTGATAAATAAAATTAAATAAATAGATAAATGAAAAATTAAATTGATTTAACAATATTTTAAATTATCTTTTTTTATTTAAATATCCCTGAATATAAAACCCATATGAATATTTAAATTATTTAATGGGAATTATCATTTAAACTATATTTTTTTTATTTAAATATCCCTAAATATCACTTGTTCATTTCCAATAATAAGGGTATTGATAATTTCAAAAACAAAAATAAAATATTATATAATAATAATAATAATAGTAATAATAATAATAATAATAATAATATAATAATAATAATAATAATAATAATAATAATAATAATAATAATAATAATAATAATAATAATAATAATAAAATAATAAAATAATGATAATGATAATGATAATGATAATGATAATAATAATAATAATTTAAATTCCCTATACTTTTTTTTAGCCATTATCATTTAAATTATCTTTTTTATTTAAATATCCCTAAATATCATTGCACCTTACCCCATATATTGTTTTTTGCCATTAAACCCCTGAACTTTCTTAACATTGGATATTTAAATTATTTAAGGGGAGTTATCATTTAAATTATCTTTTTTATTTAAATACCCTTGTTATTGTAAATGAACAAGTAATATTTAGGGATATTTAAATAAAACAGATAATAAATGATAATGGCAAAACAAAAGTATAGTGTATTTTAATTATTATTATTATTATTTTATTATTATTATTATTATTTAATTTTGTATTTTTGTTTTTGACATTATTAATAACCGTGTTATTGTAAATGAACAAGTGATGTTTGGTGATATTTAAATAAAAAATATAGTTTAAATGATAATTCCTATTAAATAATTTCAATATTCATATGGGTTTTATATTTATGGATATTTAAATAAAAAAGATAATTTAAATAATTGTTAAATCAATTTAATTTTTTTTATTTCTCTATTTATTTAATTTTCTTTTTCAAAAAGTTCAGAATTTTATTATTATTTAACCAACATTTCACTTTTTAAATTTTAAATTTTTATTTTTAAAATTTGGTTTTTAAAACTTTGGTCAGAGGGGTATTTATGCCACATTATTATATATTTTTCCGATCTGATGCAATTATGTATATAATATGAGGTACTTAGTTCAATTTGTCATGACAGAAAAATTGATAACGTTAGCATTCTGTCTTGTGTTGTCAATTTTTGAAAGTTCAGGAGGTTTAGTACCTAAAATAAAATTTAGGAAGCAACATACAAATTCGGGTATAGTCTGAGGGAGATCTGTGTCAATTACTCATATATATATATATATATATATATATATATATAAAGAGTATTGCAAAATCCACTTGAAGTTTGATCATTCTCAGAAAACAATCATAAGATTTCGGATTTACGTGATAAACTTACTATATAGTATTGCTATTAGACATATTACAAGGAAATTTAAATCCAATTAATATTTAACCTATGAGGTTGTTTTCCAATTTTGATGAGCTTTCAAGGGGTTAATTTTTAGAATTTTCCCGAATCAAATTATAATAACCAGAATCAAGAGAAAATCTTTTGTCTAATAAATAAAAACAATTGCATTTCATCATTAAACAACTGCCACAAAATTGCTGTATCATAAATAAGACAGTGATCACTACAGGAAAAAATTGACATACAGTGACAAAAATTATTCGTCACTACAAATAAAGAAATTATCACAATTTCAATATTGTGACAAAAAAAGTGTCACTAACAATTCGTCACCTTTGCCCCGGTCACTAAAAGTATTTGTAGATAGTTTTTTGATATTTGTCACGAATCATAACTTTTAGTGACATATTACCACTTGACCTTAATTAGTGACAAAATAAAATTGTGTCACTGAATTTATATATAGTGACAATTAATTGTTTGAAGATTTTGTCTCTATACATATTTTTAGTTACAATCAATTGTTTGAAGATTTTGTCATTATACATCTTCTTAGTGACAAATTATTGTTTTAAAATTGTGTCATTATTTATAAACTTAGTGACAATTAACCATGTTAAAATTGTGTCACCGTACATAAACTTGTTGACAATTAATTATTTAAAAATTAACAATATACACAAACCTAGTGACAATTAACCATATGAAAATTATGTTTGTTTTACACAAATTTAGTGACAATCAACCAGAAGATAACAAGTTACAAATTCAATCAAAATTAATATAATGGTACATTCTACTATTAACTACAAGAAAACTTAAATACAAAAAGTACAATAAGGGATAGATAATCAGAAAACAAGAAAGAAAAAATAAAATAAAAAAGAAAGTGAAAAAAATATATTTCAAAATTGTTAATGTACATACACCAATTTGCTATAAATTTCGAGATAAATGCATTACGTCAATTATATCCTGATAACCATGATGAAGATTCTTCAAGCCTCAATACTATAATGCTTTCGTCAATGAAAATATCGGAATATAATTTTCGCCTAGATACAATCTGCAATAGATAGAAGTATTTTATTAACACCTCAATTATATATATATATTTTTTCAATACATCAAACAATTGGTTGTTCCATAAGAATCATTTAATCAAATAGTTAGTATGCACATCAACTGATATTAACATGTAATGTGGAAATCTAAGAACAAACAACTGTAATCATGAAATAATAATTATGGGTTCACGAAAAAAACTAAAAACAAATTAAAGTTAAGAATCATTCCTAAATATAAATATAAAATTATATATATAACATACCTTGTTCAAAGAAACTTTCAATAAATGAAACTCGAATTTGAGATTCCGACCCTGAACAATAAGTACAAGAAAATAAACCCTAAAAAAATTAAATCAAGAGAAGCTCACATTTTCTGTCAAGGCAAAATTTTCTCCGGTCTTGGTGACTTCTAAAGATTAAACACAGTTTCAAACCTAAAAACTGGTTTTAAGGAAAAGAGAAACTAAAGAGAAAAAAATTAAAAACAAATTAAAATTAAGAAAAATCACTAAACATATATAACATTATATATAAGCTGCATATCTTATTCAAAGAAACTTTTATTATATGAAACTCGAAATTTGATATTTTCGACCTTGAAAAACAAGTAAAAGAAAACAAACCATTAAAAAAAATTAAATCAAGAGAAGCTTATCTTTTTCTATCAAGACGGAATTTTCTCTACAATCTTAATGACTTCTATGGATGAATCACAATTTCAAACCTAAAAAGTGTGTTTAAGGAAAAGAGAAAATAAAGAGAAAATCTAGATATGGCAGTGACAAAGGGAGAACCAAGAGACACATGAAAATTGAATAAGGAAAAAAAAACATACACACACTACGATTGTGGCATTTTTTTTCCAAATAAAATAAAATTTATTGATTCTGATGCCTTTTAAAAACCTAATTATTTATAAAATAAAATCTTTTTTTATAGGGTAATTTTATGACTAATTATATTATTTGTTATAAATTATCAAGTTTTTTAACTAATTGTGACAATGATTTTTTAAAAGTCTCAATTGAACAAAACACAATGATAAATAATAAATTTTGTCACAAAATAATAAATACTAGGATACATTTGAAATTTGTCAAAAAAAATGTATTACTGTAAGTCACTTTTTTTGTTGTAGTGGATGTTGAGTTCAAATGCATAGCAAAGGGGCTGGACCGCTGCTGGGTTGTCTCCATTACTCGAAAGATTGGAAGACTTTTGGTCTCTAAATGTCAATGCTTGTGAGCCTTTGGAAGTCATGACTAGAAGGGGAAATCTTCAATGTGCATCAGTGTTTATACTCGATCACTTATATTAAGTTATATGATTGAAATCTTTATGTAAGTTCTTTATTTATCACGATATAATTAGAATTAACTAAATGTATATAGTCGTTGCACTATAGCAACTCTTCCGGGTCATCACTCATGACTATATTTTAGAACTCTAATTTTACACAATTTTATTGGAGGGTATCACACTCGTGGCCAGTGAGACCGTATCATTCAAGTGTTTCTCATTTATTTATGTCCAACACTGACCAGACACGTCAAACATCCATGATTGCAGACAAAGTTGCCTTTAGGACTTTTTTCGACACAATACAATGCACATCTTCCTCCCCCTCTCTCTCTCTTGAGACTTGAACAATACATTTGCTGTCCAACATAAGTGGTATGTACTTGGAGTGGTGTAGACTTTTTCCATTTTCGACTTTTTTGACCATATATGAGTGAGACTTAAACAATTAACAAGGGAATGATTCATATTTCAAAAAAGAAAAAACAAGGGAATGATTCTGCTCAGAACCTGTCATTTTCAGAGGCAACTCGCAATTTTAATACGTAAATTGATTAATACTATTCTTTTATCAAATCACAATCTCATTTGCCCATATGTTCTTGGTTAATTACATTAATTAATTTTGGAAGTTTTCATAAAAAATACAATATATATACACATATATATATATATATATTGTATCTTCTTTTCCTTTATCTATATATATATATATATATATGACAAAAGCTTTAGATATCTTTTTGTATTGTTTTGTCTCACGCTAAGGGTGGTCATCAATAGTCTTGGATCCGAAAATATCTTCAATGCATCGTGTATTCCAGTTGAGTGGTACACCCAATCACTGATATGCTGACATATATACAAATGTCATCTTTTTTTTTTTCACTTTTCTAATATTACGTAATCCTTTCTTTTTGAGTAGCGTTATTGGCAACCCACGAATAATCTAATAATGCCACAATCTTTTTTAAATTCAAAAATTTATTTGATTTATTTTCAAAACTACCTTTTTATTTTTCTTCCAAACTTAACTCACTCTATAAAAAAAAAAAACTATCTCTCCATATCTAAATTTTAGATTTTGCTGGGTTTTTAAAAAAAGTTACATTTTTTTAGGGTAATAATCAATTTTTCCCTTGTAGTTTGCCATATTCTCCACTTTCTCCCATCTAGTTTCAATATTCTCCACTTCCCCCCTTCCCATGTTCAAATACAATCCAATCTCAACATATGAATATAGGTACATAGGGGAGAAGTGGTAAATATTGAAACTAGAGGGGAGAATGTAGAGATAGGGCAAACTGTAGGGGAAAAATGATTATTTCCATTTTTTTAAACAAAAACAATACATAAGCACTAAAATCATTTAGGATTTTTTTAAAAATGAAAACAACACAAACACCGATTGGGAGAGAGATGAGAGGGAAGAGAGATGAGTGAGAAGAGATTATATCCTTTTAAATACCGATTCTGAGAGAGAGGGGGGATGAATAAGAGATAAGGGAGAAGATATTATATCGTTTAAAAAAATTCAGTCTTAAAAAAAATAAAAAATCAAAAAATCAAACTTTTTAAGACCCAGCAAACCGTAAAATTTATTCTTTTGTATTGTCTACCATATTTTTCTTTATTGTATTTTTAAATGATTTTAGTGCTTTTGTATTGTTTTTGTTTAAAAAAAATGTAACTTTTTAAAAACTCAGCAAACCGTAAAATTTAGATATATAGAGAGAGAAAATTTAGATACAAAAAGAAAGCAGTTTTTTATAAAATGAGTTAAGTTTAGAAGATAAATATAAAGGAGAGTTTCATAAAGAAATCAAATAAAATTTTGAATTTAAAAAATTGGACATTATTAGATTATTAGTGAGTTGCCAATAGCACTGCTCTTTCTCTTTCATTCTATTGATTTTTTATTTATTATTATTTTACATGATACATGTTTACATGTCGGTATATCAGTTGTCGGATGCACTACTCAGCTGATGCACCTAGTGCATTGAAGATTTTCTCCCCTGACTCTAGCATATGACTTGATAAAAATATGGGGAAATTACAAATTTAACCATAAAAAATATTGAATTTTGTTTTTTAACCATTATAACCGGTAGTAATCGGTCTAAGCGGTCGACTAGGTGGTCGTCGAGTATTTAGGAGGCCTCGGTCGGCACGATTTTTGGCCTAATCGACTTTCCTATGTGGCCAGGAGCTTATTCGGCGGTGGTTATGGCTTTTTTTTTTAAAAAAAAAGACGAAGATAGCGGCTAGTTTTTTTTTTTTTCTGAAAAGAAGAAACCCAAAAACGACATTGTTTTGGGCTTCTTTAACAAAAAAAAATTAAAATAAAATAAAACCTTAGCCTCTTTTTCTTTTCTTCTCTCATTTCTTTTTCTCCACAACCTTTCTCCACTTAAGGACGGCCGTGGCTCCGCCTATTCGGCCGCGACACTAGGCTCCAGTCCACCGTCAGACCAGCGCCCAGCGCCTACTCGAACACTTCATATAACATGTTCATGTTTTTAACAATTTGTGTGAAGGATAATTCTATGTTGGAGAGAAAAATAAAATGGGTTGTCCACACGTACACTTGTTGTTCTATTTTTTCCCCTTTTAATTTTCAGCACATAAATATGTATTTTACATATGTTTTCTTAACTAACAAATAGCTTACATATAGACATCAAAATGTCACATTATGTAGAATTAATAAAAAAACCAAAACAACAAAGAAAAAGTAATAATAAAACCTAAGCAGAAACATGATAGCAACATAACATCACACTTTTTTTTTAAACATTGCATTAGTTCACAACATTCTCCCCCTTAATGTGATGTTCTTGAAAACCTAAAAGTTCCCTAAAATACCAAAATTTCTCACTTAGAAGAGCCTTTACGAAGATGTCATCCATTTGATCTTTGGACCAGCAAAACTTGAGTTGAATCTCACCATCCACAATTGCATCTATAATGAAATAATATTTGATGGCAATATGTCTTGTGCGGCTATGGAAAAGAGTGTTCTTTGACATAGCTACATCTGATTTGTTGTCACAAAACATCTTCATGCCTTCCCCTATACTTTCATTTATATCTTCAAGAATCCATCTCAACTAAATTGCTTGTGAAAGTAGCCAATGATGTTTAAATATTTTCAGCTTCTATAGAGGATTGAGCAACTGTTTTTTGCTTCTTTGCTGAACAAGATAAGATGTCGGAACCAAAAGAACCAACATAGCCAGAAGTACTTTCATATCATCAAGTCATCCACCACAATTTTATCACAAAACCCAATCAACTTGACATTCAAGTTCCTTTCATACTTGATTCCATAATGCACCGTACCTTGTAGGTACCTAAAAAATCTCTTGGCTACCGCAAGATAAAAAAGACTCAGGGAATTCATGATATAACTAGACAACAAACATGAGATAAACATAATGTCTAGTCTATTGGTCGTGAGTAAAATAAATTCTTAATTCATGCTTTCTTTCCTCCATCTTCCTTCATAAGTTTTTCATTCACCTTAATTACTTTTTTGTTCTTTTTCTCACAACAAATTGTCATATCTTGTTTTTCTCAATATATGACATCAATTTCTTCTTGCATAACTTTTCTCCAACTTTCTTCTTTTTATGGCTTATACAAATTTTGTGGTTCAAAGACATAAAAATTGCATCTCTCATATATATCTTTCAATATTCTCATTTTTATAGGAGTAGAAGGTAGTGATGATGCAGATGAACTAGCTTGGAGAACCATGTGATGTTAACGGTGAACTTGTCCTTGGATAGGAATGTGATGAAAATTGAGAATTTCCATTCTAGTAACTATTTTTTGCTTCTTTAATGAACAAGATAATATGCCGGAACCAATAGAAAAAACATAAACATAAGTGATATTCATATCATCAAGTCATCCACCACAATTTTATCATAAAGCCCAATTAACTTGACATTCAAGTTCCTTTCATACTTGATTCCATAATAAACCGTACCTTGTAGGTACCCCAAAAGTCTCTTGGCTACCGCAAAATAAAAAAGACTCAGGGAATTCATATATCTAGACAACAAACATGAGACAAACATAATGTCTGGTCTTGTGGTCATGAGATAAAATATATTCTCAATTCAAGCCTCTAAAATAAGTCTCGATTACTTTCTTTCCTCCATCTTCCTTCGTAAGTTTTTCTTTCACCCTAATTACATCTTTGTTCTTTTTCTCTCAACAAATTGTCATATCTTGTTTTTCTCAATATATGACATCAATTTCTTCTTGCATAGCTTTTCTCCAACTTTCTTCTTTTATGGCTTATTCAAATTTTTGTGGTTTAAAGACATAAAAATTGCATCTCTCATATATATCTTTCAACATTCTCATTTTTATTGGAGTAGAAGGTAGTGATGATGTGGATGAACTAGCTTGGAGAACCATGTGATATTGATGATGAACTTGTCCTTGGATAGGAATGGAGTGAAAATTGAGAATTCCATCCTAGCAACTGTTTTTTGCTTCTTTGATGAACAAGATAAGATGTCGGAACCAAGAGAAAAAAACATAGCCATAAGTGCTTTTCATATCATCAAGTCATCCACCACAATTTTATCACAAAACCCAATCAACTTGACATTCAAGTTCTTTTCATACTTGATTTCATAATGCAACATACCTTGTAAGTACCTCAAAAGTCTCTTGGCTACCGCAAGATAAAAAAGACTCGGGGAATTCATATATCTAGACAACAAACATGAGACAAACATAATGTCCGGTCTTGTGGTCGTGAGATAAAATATATTCTCAATTCAAGCCTCTAAAATAAGCCTCGACTACTTTCTTTCCTCCATCTTCCTTCATAAGTTTTTCATTCACCCTAATTACTTCTTCGTTCTTTTTCTCTTAACAAATTGTCATATCTTGTTTTTCTCAATATATGACATCAATTTCTTCTTACATAGCTTTTCTCCAACTTTCTTCTTTTATGGTTTATTCAAATTTTTGTGGTTCAAAGACATAGAAATTGTATCTCTCATATATATCTTTCAACCTTCTCATTTTTATAGGAGTAGAAGGTAGTGATGATACGGGTGAACTAGCTTGGAGAACCGTGTGATGTTGATGGTGAACTTGTTCTTGGATAGGAATGGGGTGAAAATTGAGAATTTCGTCTTGAAGCGTTGATTTTTGATGAATTTCTTCCATTAAAATAATCCTACTTTCACTCTTGTCTTCTTGTCATTTCCACACCGTTTTTTCATAAAATAACACATCACGACTTGTGATCATCTTTTTGCTTTTCAAACCATATAGTCTATATCTCATAAATTATGAGTTATATCCTATGAAAATACATTTCTCATGTGATCATCTTTTTGCTTTTCAAACCATATAGTCTATATCTCATAAATTATGAGTTATATCCTATGAAAATACATTTCTCACTTGCTTCATCAAGCTTGCGTCTTCTTTAGACTAGCCTAACATACACAATTGAAGACTTTTAAATAATTCATGGATGGTTTTCTACCAGTACTCCAAGCTTCAATAGGAGTTTGATTCCAAAATGCTTTTATAGGACTTATTTTTTTTATCAAGGAAACCGCTGTATTTATCTCTTCACCCAAAAAAACTTTTGGTAGCCCTTTCTCATGAAACATTGACTTGGCATGAGTTGTACTCTTTTTCCTATCACTTCTCCCTTAATTTTCATGGTCCCGATGATTGTTGTGACCTGCCAAACCCATGTGCTTCCTTTAACTTGTTACTTGCCAATAGCTAAACTGTCAATTTAATTACTAATTTCACCTTTCAATTAATAAAGCTGCAATGTAAGTTTAAGAAGCCAACGAGAAAAATTCAAGATTCAAACAAAATTACACAAGGTTTTTGCTAATAGTATCACAAGTTTAAGAATTAACGTGGCAAGTTGTAGTCACTGGATTCCATTGTGACCCTCTAATTAACTAACTGTCATCAAAAGGAAATCAATTGTATATATCTAATAAAGAAAACTGGGAGCAATTAGGTGAGTACTGATCCCTCTTTTTCACAATAAGTACGTTAAATTTAATCTAAGATATTCACAGTGCGTGAATCTTCAAGCTAATTGTTTGTAAGCGATTGTGTACCAGTAGTCGTCAGTCGAGTATTATATAGCTTTTTCTAATGCCCGTGAAGCACTACCACATTTTACTCATCATCAAGATAGTTTCATTTTGTTAAGAGGAGATGAGGTTAACTTAGTGGCCGTAAGCCTATAACACCTACTTCCATCACAAGTACTTTCAAGACGTCGATTCGAGTTATACCCTCTCGGCCCCTCCCCTATCCCGAAATATTGTAATAATTCAAAAAAAAAAAAAAAGCTGGTTTAATTTTAGTTCTCCTAAATTGAATAATAATTTCAGAGAATTAATATTGCCATAATATGCACAATGAGAGAGAAGAACAAATGAAAAAAAATTAACGAACTGAAAGTAGAAGACGCTGCTTCAATTCAGTATCACCAACGACAAAAAAAAAAAACAACCAGAACTTCCTGATAAAATAATTACAGTAATATAAAATAGAGGTCGTACCGTGTAAAAGTTAAAACTCTATTTGACATACAAGGAACAGATCATAGACAATTTGGACATCTTGGTGAAAAAGTCCATCAAAGTAGAGCAAAACTATGGCGAGGCGATGTTAGGCAACGGAGATAAGGCCAAGATAATTAAAAAAGTCATGATCATAACCGGAGCGAAGAGCAGCACCAAAGGTGGTGGAGGCAGCGGTGGCAACAAGAGTGGCAGCACCAGAAGCGACACCGTCAACACAACCATAACCACGATCAATCTCATGCACTACTAGCTAGAAATTCTGATCATAAAACCTGTAAAAGAATTATTATTTCATGAGCAATATCCACAGATGATCAAAGAGATTGATCAGACACGGTCATGAGTATCCTCCAGCTCCTCCATTTGTGGGTGGCATCAAAAACACTTAATTTTGAGTAGCCAAAATGGGTTCCAGCTTTTGAGAAGTTGGAGAGGTTAAGGAATTTGTATGTGAAAGTGACAAAAAACTGAGAGGTGTAACTGGTCATAGTCAGTATGGGCCACCACCTTCATACCCCACTTTTCTTCAACGTGTCTTGATTCATATAATCCTCCTAACGTAACAACTTTTGATTAATGAATGAAATGAAGACCGTGTGGTCATGAACTAGCTAGTAGTTATTATCATTTCCAGTATTTGTCAATTAATTTACTTTGTCGATTAATTTACTTTATTTTATCTCTCATTAAAGTAAATGCGTGTACGAGTCCAAATTCTGGCAATTAGTTAATTTATTCGAAATTATCATTTTTAATTTTAAAGGGGTAATTACAGAAAATGACAAACTTTAAAGAGCCTCTCTCATTTAGCCAATTTTCTAAAAAATTGCATTTATAATAAAATACAGTTTTAAAAAGACAAAGATAGCCAAAAACAGGTTGAACTCTTAAACTTGCGCAATTTCTTTGATGTTCCTGAGGGCATCTCCAACCCAAGCAGCCAATCTCTAAAATAGAGCAATTTTTGCTATACACTGCTGCATTTTCTTGCACTATTTTGCCTCCATCAAAGGTGATGCACCAGATCAGGAGCAATCCTGTAGATCTGGCACAACATTGATTTTTTTTTATTGTTCATTCTTTTTGATTGGCTGAGAGTACACTATTTTTGTTGAGAAAAAACAAAAAAGGGAATATATTTTTTTTCGAGTGACATTTAGTGCAATGGATTGGAGATGAAAAAAAAATTGGTGCGAAAGTTACTGTAAAGTTGTAACAAATTGGTGCATGGGTGGTCTAAAAAAACGTGTGATCCATTAATGACCATTCGTGCATATTCTGATCCATCCGTGTCTCTCATTTCATATTTCGTTATCCATTCATGCATTCCCTGAGCCATTTTGATCTAAAAAAAAGGTTTGTGATTGTGTTTTAATGAAGGGTTGTGTTAAGTTTTTATTGGTCATACACAGGTTCAAAACCATATTTTCGAAATTTATGATTATATCTGATTTTTATAAATTATATTTGGTTAAATTTGAAAACCCAATTAATTAAAACTGTAGCACAATGGATCTCATGAATGTGAAAGGATAATCATTTCATTTCATCGTCATTCATTCCTGCTGGGGTGGCCCTGAGGGAGCATTCAAAAAACCTTTTGGCAGGAACCATTGGTTCCCACTAAGGAGTCCTTCGTACACAGAAAACAGTAGAAATGGATACAATATGTACAATATGCATCATATTGTACATATGCATGCATCACATTAAGCACTTTGACTGCAACACCGTTTCTCCACCAAAAAGTCTCTGACCGGCCAATAGCTATAGAGGTCTAAATCCATTGTATCAAGTAATTATTAACTACATTGATGTTTTTTCATTTAAATTTATTGGATTTCATTAAGTACTTCTCATGAATCTTTAAATTTATTTATGTTAGGATTTAGGAACAAATGTAGTCTAATGTTATTTCTCAAACGTTATAGAATACACACACAAACAAGTAGCATCACATAATGTTGAAGGGAAGCTGGAGCCCTTCAGCTTTCTCTGTAAAGCAATTCCATATATTCGTAATATAATTAAATTTATTGCATATAACTTTCAGGTGTGTATTAATATATCAAACCCCACGTACATTGATAGGCATGTGTAAAAGTTGCCTAGCTTTGGGACCAGTTCCATTATGAAAACAACCTTAGCTCATTGATGTCTGACCTTGTACACAATGCACTGCATCCGCTCACTCTCTCGTCAGTTAATTGAATAATTGAATCTTATTTTATTTTTATTTTTTTGCGTGCAAACAAATATGGTAATATCAAAAAGTTGAGAATTGGATTTTTAAAGAAACGAAGGGAATGGTTCTGCCCAGATGTAGTCGTTCTCAGCACCAACTCCTATCAAGTGCAATCTCAATTATTATTTTTGAAACGCTCAATTAATTAATATGTCTTTTTGTTTTCTTTCAAATGTGTTGGCAAAGAAAGAAACGTTTACTTTTTGGTTGTACGTGCACGGTTATGATTTTTTTTGAAACCATGGTTATGTGTATCATGACATAACAAACGTTTTGCCTGATGCAATTTTAATCAAATTCAGGGATATTTATTGTCTTATTAAAATTAGGCGTATTTGTCGATTTGCTTTTTATTTAAGATTTCAATAATGTTACTTTGTGATATCCAAATTTGGTTTCCAAATAATGTTGTATAAGCTATAATCCATTCATTAAA
Source organism: Dipteronia sinensis (assembly GCA_033220585.1). NCBI lineage: Eukaryota > Viridiplantae > Streptophyta > Magnoliopsida > Sapindales > Sapindaceae > Dipteronia > Dipteronia sinensis. The sequence continues at coordinate 20,789,799 of CM065639.1, forward strand.
TAGTAATATATTTGAATAATTTAAATGAATGAATTATAGTGATGCCATATCATTTGGGTACCGGATTGGGATAAAATTAGCATTACTCATTGATATTGATTTGTTTATTTTATGGATTTTGTTGTCGTATAAATTTGTTTTTACTGCCAACAGGGGTGTAGCTCAGCTGGTAGATGGACAAGGTTGGAGTTTTGGGCAAATAACTCTTAGGTCAGCGGCTCGAATCCTACCAATAACGAAATCTTTCAAAAAAAAAATACATGGTCACAGATTAATAGATATTGTCAATTTTTTTTTTGTGTTTACTTAGTAATTTCCTTTTTATTTACAATTTAAAAGGAAATATCATTATATTTTTAGGTTAATTAATTATAAGTGGGAAAATATTAAAATAGCGTGACTAGAAAAAAAAAATCAAAACTAATCACTGGAAATGTTATAGTGTTATAAATTAATTGGATAACATGTGAAGATCAGACGAAGAAATGAAGAATAAAGTGAGAGATAGAGAGAGATATAGAGACGAGAGAGAAAGAGCTATAATATATATGCTTCTGGTTTTATTTCTCAGCAAGGAGAGAGGATTTACAAATGATACACAGTACATATATATAGGCAATCATAAGCGGTCATATGCAAGTGGAGAGTTAGACGCTGCATTAATGAGAGTTCATTGTGTGTATTACACATGTGATAAAATCCACATATTATAACACCCCCCCTTGGATTTATACCACTTGTATCAATATTCTAAAAAAAACCCAATGAGACAAAATCTGAGAAAAATGTATACAATGATCTCTCTAGATCTTGTGGTGTTGGATGTTCTCAAAACTATATAATTAAAAACATTGTCAAAAAAACCCAGTGGGATAAAACATGATCGAAGGGAAAATTAGTATAGTGTAAATATGTCCAGATTTATTTGTTTTCTTCAAAACATTTCTCACATTTATATTTTGCTATGGAAAATCCAGTGGGATAAAAAACCTGAGCAAAGATATTCATTGATCTGTCGGATCAAAGTAATATTTATGATGATCTTCTGGATCAAAGTAACATATATACGATAATTAGCATGATCAAAGTAATATTTACGATGATTTTCTTGATCAAGTCAACAGATATACGATGATCAACTCGATAAATGTAATATTTATGATGATCTTTATGGATCAGATAATTTTGGATGTGCTAATAGAATTGCTTTATTAACACCTTATCAGGAAAACCCATTAGGATAAAAAACCTGATTGGAAGGAAAAGAGTACAATGCACATATGCCCCAATATAATTAATATACTTCATTTGATATGCCCCCCTAGTCGGACGCCCCCCCTGATAAAAATCCATTTGAAGCAATCTTCTAGATTGCTGAATTGAAGCACAGTGATGTTTATTTCATGAAATGCAATAACATCATAAATGATTGGATGGAGTATGAGCAAAGACTTGCTTTATGGAGTAATATCCATATGAAATCTTTTCAACATATTCTAATTGATGGACAAGCATTCCATTTGATCTACGCTCGACCTTCAGGTTGAGACAATGTTTTCTTTCTTATTTCTTTATGAAGGCACATGAGTATATAATATGATTATTACATCCTTATCTTATCGGATAATAACTGAGACAGTTATATCAAATCCGTTCATATTGTTTTAATCCATATAAGGATTTTTTGTATGTTCATCAAATATAGATTACGAGATCTTGATTTACATCTTCTAACATTTTGAATCCTTCAGGATTTATAAATATCTGCATTGAGTGAATCCTATAGATAAATGATTAATACGTCTAGAAGACGTATTTCAAGCCTTTTAAAGGCAGCCAAATTTATCAACAACGTAATCGTATTCATCAATAGTGAATACCAAGTTTCTGTGAGAAATCTCGCACTACGAGTCGTGCCTCATATCTCACGATCCCGTTTTTCTCATTACGTTTCCGTATAAAGATCCATTAATATCCAACTAATTTGACATCTCTAGATGTCTGGGGTACAATTGATCTAAACACTTTATTTTTGGCTTATGAAGTCAATTCTTCTTGAATTGCTTCTTTCATCTAGGCCAATCATGTATTTTGTCTACAATCATTGATATTATGAATATCATATTTATCATTTATAATTCAGTAGCGCTACTGTGTATAAAAATACATCATTAATGATTGTTTTCTTGTGATTCCACATTTCTCTCATATGATTTATAGAATTTTTCTCAATTTCTATATTCTTGTATCTCTGTTGAGATTACTTCAATTTCAATGGATTTAGTCATTTCATAGACTCTGTATGATTTATAGAATTTCTCTCAATTTCTATATTCTTGTATTTTTGTTGAGATTTCTTTCATTTCAATGGATTCCGTCATTTCATAGACTGTATGATTTATATAATTTTTCTCAATTTTTATATTATTGTATCTCTGTTGAGATTTCTTCAATTTCAATGGATTTAGTCATTTCTTAGACTTGTGTCTCTTTAGATATATCAGACTCTTATAGAGTTGATTTATAGAAAGTGAATTTATTTATAACTCGAGTTTTGTTTACTTTTGGGATCCCAATAATAATACCTTTTAAAAAGGTTCATAAGCTTATGATATGTATCGGATGATTTATTTGTTGCCTTTTTCTCTAATCGTTCTTCAACAAACAATCACCCGGCCGGGGTTTATGAAATGACAACTTATAAAATCTTGTTACCTTTAATATATTAGGTAACAAATTAATAATTATCTGATGATTAATTATCTTTCGTATTTGAGAGATACGAAGATTGAAATGAGATACACATATATAAAGAACCGAACTGGTATCTCTATTTTGTATATAAGTAATTTCTCATTAGCTTTTTTCTTCTAGAGAATCTGGAAACGTTTGATAAGTGATTCCCCTGATCCATTTTGATTATGAGTATATCTGAAAAACTAATAATCAGTGCAAGTAATATGGAGATGTTTGATAATAAACAAACATATGATCATCTCGTAGATGCATCAATTAGAACCATATAATAATGAAAGAGATCATTTAGTGGATGAATATGTTCACATATATCTCCTTGAATTCTTTGTAAAAATGATGAGAATTCAAAACCAACATTAAGAATAAGATGATTTTACTGTTAGTTTCCGCTGTGAACATGTAGTACATAAGTTCTCATTGGATAAAGAATCTTCTGGTTCTTTAATGGATATCCATTAGAATTTTCAATGATTATACGCATTATTGCAGATCCTGGGTGACCGATACGGTCACGCCAAAACACAAACATTTTTGGATCTGGGAACTTTTGATTCATAACCGCATAAATATCTACACTCTTTATAATAGTGTAATATAATCCATATGATAAAGCACGTAGCTTTTCTATAATGAGTTTCTGACCTGAATCATGAGAAGTAATGAATAAATATTCATTCTCAGTATATCTTTGAAACTAAACAGATTCCTTTATATTCTGTTTGAATGATATAAATTATCATCGATACACAATTTAATACCATCTGGTGAGAATATTTTGGCACTTTTAGAGTCTTTGATCAGATCTGTTGGATCTGATCTGTTATTAACTTTATATGCTTTTGAACCGAGCTTATTCTTTTATGTTCTGCTTTAATAATATCAAGTATCACTGATACATGATTTAGTATTGTTTGAGAACAAGATCATGGCTCTTCCAGAGCTTTCTATCAGATCTGTTGGACCTGATACAATATTAAAATTTGCTCAGATCAAAATCAAATTCATAAAATATATCTGACTCCGCAGAATTGTATGAGTCGTTGCACTCTAGGCAAAACATATATTTCCCTTATGGGAATTTTATGGACATTATGTGTAATGCCATTTTATATCTCATCTGAAGTCATAGTAATCTTTTCAATATGTTTATTCAATAAACATTTTCTCTTGTCATTCACAAATATCCACTCCTGGGGTATGTTTTGATATCTCATGAATATTAATATATCCAAATTTACTCTTTTGATACTGCTCCTTCAGGAAGCAAGTATAAAATGGATAAAATATCCTTTACAATCTCATTATACGTGATATTAGGATCTTAAATCATTTTACGATACTCACAACATCCTACTAGATGTGTAGATCTTTTTTCTCAATTGAATGATATGTTAGGATCTTAAATCTCTTTTATTATACTCACAGCATCCTACTGGATGTGTAGATTATTCTTTCAAATTAGTGACATGTAAACATATCACTTCATATATATGAGATAATTTCATATTCTGAACGTGTTTGAAACCCCATGTTCCAAATAATGAAGTATGGCATTCATTTGTACAACACTGGATCCAGAACTCTAGATTCTCATCGGTTTTCAAAACCGTACCAACTTAAATATCATAATTCTAGGAACTTTAAGTTCTGGTTAGTCGGTCTAGCCGATCTCATATATTGCATATAAATAATACGAATATTTTAACAATTTATTTGGAGACACAATATAACCCAGTCTTGAGACACTGCATAAGCCAAGTCCCGAAACACAACTGTACGCCAATCTCATATATTGCATAAAAATAACAATTTCAGGGTCATGAGATCACCTTAGACCTAGCATAAACAAGTCTTATATATTGCATAAAAATAACAATTTCAGGGTCATGAGATCACATTAGACACAGCATAAGCCAGTCCAGAGACACAGCATAAGCCAGTCTCATATATTGCATAAAAATAACAATTTCAGGGTCATGATATCACCTTAGACACAGCATAAGCCAGTCCAGGGACACATCATAAGCCAGTCTCACATATTACATAAAATAATTCCATAACTATAATATATAAGTTCCTTTGACGGCATAAGCCATCTTGTACGTTAGGATCTTAAGTCATTTTTATGATATTCAGAGCATCTTGTTGGATGTGTATGAAGTGGATAAAATATTATTCCAATTTCATTATACGTTAGGATCTTAAATTATTTTTATGATGCTTACAACATCCGATTAGATGTGTATATTTCTCTGAATACTGCTTTTCATGAGCATCAAGCATGCATATAATACTGGATTCAGATCTCCAGGTTCTGGATATTCCATCGCGACCAAAAACAAAGTTAATAAAGCTTGAATTAGTGAAAACAACACTTACAAATGGAATTAGCTGAAACTGATGGTACGGTTGCGTCCGGAACGATCAAAATAGCTGGAAACAAGTTCGACTAGGTCGAAAACGGGTGAAAATTACATGCTGACGTGGTAGACCATTGTTGATGTGGCAGACCACTACTAACATGGAGCTGCTGGCACTAACGTGGTGCCATGGCACGACTGGATGCTAACACGTCGATGATGTGGCGCTGACGTGGCACGACTGGATGCTGATGTGGCACTGACGCTGGCTAACGTGGTGCTGTCGTGGCGTCGCAACAGTGTCGTCTTCAACCTTTGAAAAGCTGCAGAAAAATCTGGAAATTTTTCCAGGTTTGACCAACCTTTGACCGGAGCTAGAGGGTTCGTTAGAGCTCCGTTTGAGATGTGGTTAGTTGCGTCGGAATCGTATTTTCGAGAGGAACACAATGATATCCTCCAAAAAGGGATTTGAGTACTTCAAAATTTATGTACTCGATCGAAAATTCAAAAACCAAAACTAAAAACACTCAAGAACTTTCTCTGGAAGTCCTAATCTATATTCGTGCTGATAACGTGTTATAAATTAATTGAATAACATGTGAAGATCAGACGAAGAAATGAAGAATAAAGTGAGAGATAGAGAGAGATACAAAGACGAGAGAGAGAGAGAGAGAGAGAGAGAGAGAGCTATAATATTTATGCTTCTGGTTTTATTTCTCAGCAAGGAGAGAGGATTTACAAATGATACACACTACATATATATATATATATATATATATATATATAGGCAATCATAGGCGGTCATATGCAAGTGGAGAGTTAGGTGGTGCATTAGTGGGACTTCATTGTGTGTATTGCACATGTGATAAAATCCACATATTATAACATATAGATTTTTTCAATCACGTAATAAAATTTAATTGTTTATAACCATGTTTTTTTATCTATTACCGAAATACCCCTATATAAACACACTCCCCAAACCCTCTCTCCCCTTTTCTCCCTCTTTTCTCTCCTCTCTCTATCAACTCCAAATGTGGAGCTTTCGTCTAAGACGTTACAGCCTGGGTGTGCACCACTCGATGAAGACTGAGACAAGCGATGGCCAAGGCGACTCTGCTGAGAGGTGATGCAACGGGAAAATCACGCACACAAAGATCGATGGACAGAACGGGAAACTGATTCGAATCCGTTGATTCACGCACGAATATCGAACAAATCCTTCTATTAATCTGTTGATCAGCGCACGGAATACCAGAATAACAAGTATCAAAATTCGTTGATCTTCACAAATATACCGAAATTTGGATAAAAAGAGATACTCTCTCTAAAAACAATTCTTATTCATTCAAGTCTGATTGAAAAAAACCTTATAATACAAGCTATTTAGATAATGAAAACAAACTGAATCTCATAGGATTCAATATCTCCTAAAATTCCTAAAATAGCAACACGAATCTCATAGGATTCAATATCTCATAAATTCCTAAACAAAAAAAAAGAATTTTAAAACTCCTAAACCAAATCTAATAAGGAAATTACAATTGATTTAATAAAATCAAATCATTAAATAATTAACTACCTAATTAAAGGAAACATAATAAAATTTATTAATTACAATAATATTTTTAAAATAAAAAATTTACAAGAAAATCTCCATGTTTATCCTTTGCATCATTCTTTCCAGTGAGGAGAAAATTCGTCCTCAAATTTTGACAGCTTTGAGGAACAAATAAATTGGAGATGTTGTTGAATGATGAAACACGGCAACATCGTAGAAATAATCCTTAAAAATCGAGTTCCTCCCATGCTCGTTCTGGAACAAATTTTCATCGAAAACTGTGACTTATCAAAATCGACGATAGCAGGTTCCGACACATATTCCTCATTGAAAATTGACAGCTTATCGAAGTCAATGATAACTAGATTCGACAAGTAATCTTCATCGAAAAAAATGAATGTTAGGAGAGATTTGCTTTGGGGATTCATGGATATATATATATATATATATATATATATATATGATACGGGTAGTGGTCCTGCGAATGACAAGCCTAGCACAATGATGGACTCAGTGGCTTTGATACTATTGACGGTGATTTTTGAATTACGTAAAATCTACCATGCGTCCAACAAGCTGATGAAAACTAATAATTAAGTTATAAAACGAAATAATAAATTGATCATGCAAAACACAATGTTTTACATGGAAAACCCAAAAAGGGAAAAAGCAATGGTTGCCGAAAACGGCGAGGGAAAGGTTTTCACTATGTGAGAAAGAATTACACACCATAACATCTTTATAATATTATTTTTGGGTCTATTTATACACGCTTAGAACCCTAATTCTTAATGTACAAGTAAGGAAAGTTGACGAGGTTTAGTAGGACTCTAACTTGTTGGAGTCGTCTTTATATTCTTTCCTGTTTTGTGTATCTTGTGTATTAAATGAATTAGATCTCTTGGCGGATTTGGACTCTAGTATCTCTAAGGAAATTTGCTTCCTTATTAAAGTGTACTTCATGATTCTTTGTTTAAGTAAGACTCTTTCTTCTGCGTATTTGAGTCGTGGTTGTTTTGAACTTAATATCTTCCACGTGTCGCTTCAACGACCGACTATCTAACCCAACCAGATCTCTTTTACCCAGACTGGTTACTCAACCCCCACTAGACTCTTTGCTCCAATCGGCTAGTTGAATCAGATAGGGCCGTATTTACCCGCTCGGTTTAGTTATCCTGTTTGGGTTATCTTCACCCGACCATTTGGGTAAACCTAACCATGTCTCAAGATCATCTATTAGTCAAGCTGGGTTGGTCCTTTTTTGTCTGACTTTACCTACTTGGTACATCTAATCACCGTATTTTATGGTAATAACGCTGACCTGTCAACCCTTCAATTTTTACCAATAACAATAACCCTTTAAATATTTGAACCGAGTATCTCGTTTCATCTTTAAAGAAGATTCGCTCAGTGAAATATATTTAACCCAGTCTCCATTTTTTTTCTTGCAGTTCATTAATGCTAATTTTGCATTAACAGCTAAGCATTAATTTTCAACCACAACATTCGATTTGTCCAACTGATTTGACAGGATGGTTGGATTTGCAGCATCCGATTCTCCTCTTTTCTTGACATCTGCAAAACCCTCAATGGGTGCGTGGGTAGCTGCTTTCGGTGATCGTGCACCAACTTCCACTTGCATGCATATTTTTCTCAAACGTGGGATGACGTCAGCTCCTATATAAGTTTCAAAAACTTTTCATTCTTCCTCTATCACAGATTTCTTCTATAACTTTTCTCTTTCTTCATTCTCTCTTGAATATTTCTTTGAAGTTCTTTGCTGCTATCAAGATCCATACTTTCAAAAGCTGACATTCGCTCATTCTAACCATCTTAAAACAATCAGGTTAGTCTTCATAGATCCTATCACTTGTCATCGTTTCGTTGAATTATTGATTTGTGCTATTGAGATTGGTGACAAGAAAATGCTGATAGGAATGAGTCTTTATTATGAAGTCCACCTCAAGTTTTTACTCCTCAAACCCAACCAATAGCTCTCAGCATTGATTACACTTTTGCACTTCCTGAGTTTTGGTCTTCTTATACTAACCCTACTGTTTCTTCTGTTGAACACTATCCAAAAGTGACGAGATCATTATGCACCGGTCAAGGTAGTAAGCCCGCTGCTAAAAATCCTTCCCTGATCGACTTGAAGATCCTCTTTTCAACTTGTTAAGTTGGAAGATGTCCGTAGAAGGCACTGAACACTTGTTAAGGTTTTCTGCCACATAACCCTTTACCTTCGACACTAAGGTAAATGTGGTTACCAATGGGGAAATATAAGAGTATGCCAAGATGTTTGACATTCCATGTTCTGTTAGACTCCTCCTCGATGATCGGTAAGCCATCTGAAATCCACCTTCGGGCGCCGTCACCATTTACGGGGGCTATGCCCTCTACTAGGGTAACCTTGCCCATCCAGCCCTTTATTGTCAGGTTTTGGCGAATGCTGGAATCATGCCCGCTAAGCTGACCCCCAATTCTTATAGGATACTAGTCAAAGTGTGGCACTTATGAAAAAAGATTGGTGCGAAGAACCCGCCGACCCCCTAAGAGATTCACTATTACTATGCCCTCGACCAATCAGATGTTGGAGGCGCCTTCCATCTTCAGTTCAACTCTGTAAATCATTGGATTCCTAAAGGTTTTAAAGAAAGGCATCGTCGATCGTCACATAAAGATCACAAAGGCTGCATCTAGGGGTTCCTCTCATCGAATAAATTTTGAAAGAATAGCTGGTTCTTCGTTTCAAGCGATCGTGGTTAGGTAGTTGTCGTTGATAGTCGTCAAGATTTGACCAATGATAGTGTCCCGAGGTAATTTTTTAACCCAGACATCTAGTCCAAGTCTCTCTCTGTGTTGACCATAGAGAAAGTCGATCAGGTGGTTCTTGTTGCCACTCAATCTTGGGAAGATAGGGGACCGCCGTTCGCTACTGGTGTGTAAGAACCTCAGTTTTATGATTGGCTTATTTCATGACAAATCACATTGGGGATGTTTGTAATGGGTAAGCTTAGGTTTTATTGTGGTTCTTCATCAACAAGCTTCCAAGATCCCATAGTGCTTCAAGAGAGGTAGTTTACTTATCTTGACTCTTTTGAAGAGATCTTAGTTGCACACACTCACTTGCATGCATTATGTTCCTATATTCATGTAATTGAATGATGTATTGTATGCCTATTTTCACACTCCACACTTGCACATTTTGCACATCTCTTAGTGTGTTGAGTTTGCCCAGAAAAGAGAAATTCTTCTCTTAGCGCGGCCTAGACCGCTTGGTAAGACATGCTTGCACCGCGGCATACAGAGCTGGTATACCTCAGCAGGGTCATGCTTCCTGTACCGCTTCCTGTACACTTGCACGCAAAGCGACCCAAGTCGCAGTGTTGTCCATTAGGCCTCTGTTGCCCATACCGCGGTCTGTGCACCATGCATGCACAGCGCCCTGCACCGCGTTGTTGTCCAGACGGTGCACTGCTGTGTGTACCGCGGTCTGGACACTTGCCTACGACGCGGTCCAGCAAGCGGTATTGACGGGATTTTGTTTCTCAAACCCAAAACGACGCAGTTTTGTCTAGGGTTTCTATATATATGTTCTCTTCTCTTCTTGGCCGAATAAGAGCTTTATGAACCTATTTTTATGAGAGAGAACAACCCTTAGAGAGAGAAAGCTTCAAGCTTTGTTCCTTGACTCTCCAAACCCAAAAACCCATCACCTTCATGCATTTCTAAGCATCTTCAAGGCATGGGTCTTCATCATTAGTTGACTTGGTAAGTTGAACAAAAACCCCATATTTATCATTTGTTCATACTTTCCAAGATTGTGTTTTTATTGCATTTATTAGTTGATTAAATGCTAGGACTCTATTTAATGCATATATTTATGAGTTCCTTTGTATGATTGGGTTTGTATTGTGATAGCTTGCATTTAGGACATATTTGCCCTCTAGCTAATTAGGACTCATTGATTGCATTTGTTAATTGCATTTATTGTCCTTGCCATGATTAATGACAACATATGTTGATATGGCTTTGTTTGATGACTAGAGTTTAGACTTGCACATCTATATCTAGTTAGGTTTTTATGAGCATTCATATAGACATTGATATCTAGGATTTGTACTTAGTGTCATCTTAAATCCCTAGATAAGCATTTAGTGTTGCCTAGCATTATTTGTCTTTTGAGTATTCATATATTCACTTAGGTTGTTAATCTCTTCTTGAGAGTTAAGTCTTGTGACTACAAGGTGTAGTGCACAAGCAAGTGAAGTCTTGCAACCAAGGTGTGGTTGGCAAGCAAAGTGATCAAGGATTCACTATAAAGGCCCGTTGGGTAGTAGTGGTGGGTTAGTGACCGAGAATGGTGTGACTAGAGGTCAACCTAGGTTGTAAACATCATTACAATAGTGGATTTGAGGATCGTATGTGGCTAGAAGGATAGCCCGTGGTTTTTCCCTTATCGAAGGGTTTCCACGTCAAAATCAAGTGTTCTTTATATTTCCGCACTTTACTTGATTTTGTATGTATGGTTGTATTGGGTTAATTGTGTTTAATATTGACTAATCGAAAAATTGGTAATAATCGATTAACAACCCATTCACCCCCCCTTCTAGGTTGTAGACACACGTTAAGAGTGTATTTTCATGGTGGAAAAATACCAGATTAAGCTAGGACTTTTCCCAGCTATCTCTTCGAACTGTAAACTCTGTAAGGCCATATTTCCCTTGACTTGTTTTGTGCTTATTTGTGTCTTCGTTATTCTAACATTGTTTGGGACTGTCTCTAGTGTTTGATAATGACTTAGTGGCTGATGAGCAAACTGAGAAAGATAAGGGCATGGATAGAGCTAGTAAAAAAGAAGCTGATGAACAGATAGCTCAAGGGATTGTTCCCTAAGAACATGACCTTGTGGAGCACACTTATGTCCTCGATCCCAATGCTACTTTATAACCTACTGCCGAAGCGTAGATGGAGGAAGTCTACATGCTTCCTAGAGATTCAATAAGGAAATTCACTAAAGAGTCTGCAGCCTAGAAAATTTGCTAAGAAGGCAACGTGAACTTCTGCTTCCAACATCCCTTATCATGGTCGTTCAAGGGATGACACTAGCAGAAAGAGTGGTCAGTGCTGAAGCTAGGCTGATCGCGTATGTCGTGGGAATTAGGGTAGGCAACCCTGATGTGGAGGATGACGATCAAGGTATATTAAGGTATCTGATAACTCAAGATATGCCTTCAAAGAACATATCTAACCGCCCTTCCGCAACGCATGCTCTTCTATCATCTGATCAAGCCAAAGTAGAGGATTAGGTTCCCCGATCAACTGGTCAGGTTTCTCCTTCTATTGCCCAAGTCATCTAACCCATTGAACAGGCTGATCGTGCCAAAATTGTACTATATTTTGGCCATCATTTCCATGTCATTTGTTTCTTTTTCGGGTGTATTTGTGTGTTTAATAGGCTCTTTTCTAGTGAATGTAGGCATTCAATGTAATTCAGGTGTTAGAGATGAAAAGCAGAAATTTCAGGTGCTAAACATGCCAAAAATAAAAAAAGAAGGTCTACTGCATGGGTCCCCTCGTAGGTCCATACCTTGCACATAACTTATCATAGTTGTACAAGGCAAAATGTGTCGGTAACCTTACCCGCGCACTTCTAAGATTTCCAGAAACTTCGCAGGTCCATACCAGCGTAATGCAACTGCGGACCAGAAGCCGAGACTTCTCCAAATGACCAAAAGTAACTAGAACACGGGTACTGCACGGGTCCCTACCAGTGCAGTTGACTCGCACACCCGGGAGATGAAGATTTCAGAGTTTCCCAGATCGCTGGGACTGCACGGGTCCCTACCTGCACACTACCTACCCAAACACCATGAACCAGAGAGCAAATTGTATATGCGTGAGTTTCTGCCCGAGAACATCTGGTCCAGATTCGCTGACATCAGCCAAATCATACCTATTTTGAGCAACACTGTATATATACTTTCTTTTCAGAATAAATAACACGCCCACACAACCTTCTACATCACTTTCCCTTATTTAGATCTAGGAATATCCTCCCACCTAATCCAAACCCATCTTCCACCATTTTCGTACCAATTTTCCCCACAAAATCAATCACTTATCATTCCTTTCACTCCCCTTTCACCAAATCATCAAAACCCACACTCAAGGAGCACGAATTTCGTACATTGGAGGAAGAGAGGAGCTTGAAGACTTGAAGAGATCAAAATATGCCAATGGGTCTTTACTTATCCCTTGCTTCTTTATTTCTTGTTTGTTATTTGATTATGAGTAACTAAACCCTTAGTGGGAGTGATGTAATAACACATGAATTGTGGGTAATCCACTATATCTTTATTATTAGATTATTTAGTTTCATTCAATGATTTTCAATGCAATTGATTACCTCTTAAATTAAGTAGATATGCTCTCTCTTGGTTCCTGATTAGTATAAATCTACTTTGAGTTTTTAAAAATGGAATATATATCTTCTTGATAGCAACATGCATTCCTTGGATCCTTTGGATCATAGCCTCATTTCTGCAAACTTGCGTGCAACCTACGAATCAGAAAAATGGGATTTGATTTTACCGTTTTGTTGTTTAGGGGGTATTGCTGGTTCAAATCCCTTTGCATTCCAAACATGGTCTATATATTGGCTGGAAAGGCGTTTGCATCTGCCGCCGGTATTGATTCGTTGAGATCGACAAGAGGTGAATCTTTCTACACCTTTGCAGATAGATTCTCCTATCGTCGCGTGCTATGTTCTGGATCTTCGGTCAATATTTGCTTACGCGGTCGATTGTTGTCGATTGACATTTGTTATGGTGCTTGTGGCACATTGTTGGATAGTAGATCGAGTTTTCCATGTAGCTCATAGTTCTTGGCTTGATCTTTTTCGTTCTCCTTCTAAAGGCTCTGCATTCGGGTTGCATTTTGCGTCATCTGAGCTACGAGAACCGCAAGTCATGCCTCAATATCTCCCGAATCATTCATCATCTTCGATAGGAGCTAGGATATGTATTTGATTAGGAAAATTGTTGGGGCCCCACGGTGGATGCCAAAATGTAGTCGATTGGATCTACAATTAATTGTTTCGTCGAGCTAGGCATCCGGCAACCTGAGAAATAAGAGAAATGTATAGAGGTGGTCGAACCACATGAGGGGGTGTTCCTTTTGGAGGACTCGCCGACGCTGAAGTCAGAATTTTGTTCGATAAGTAAAATGAAATTGAAAGAGTTAAAGAATGGCAAATCGTGTTGCTGGATGTATCGAATCGAGCTGTTGAACGATATGGTTGGGTCAAAGTTGAGTATTGATGAATTCGATAAGTCGATGCCCTGAAGGTTCCTTTGTTCGACGTGAGTCGATCAAGGATCTGGTTGGCCGGCTTTTGAGAACCACTAAGTCGATCTCTAAGTGATCATGGAAAATCAATAAATGCAGAGAGAGAATTATAGAGCTAAGTTTTGAGAGCTTTTGCGTTTAGGAATAAAAAAATTAGGACACCATACAAACGATGCATGTAACATATGAAATATATGAATTGGGTACACTTCATGAAGAACTAGACATCGACATCGACATCAAAGTCTACAAACCTATGTAGATCTTATACATGAACAAAAACCTAGAGCATGCAAAACATCAAAAACACACTTTAATTCTAGATTTTAATCAATCAACTAAAGCTTGAAATAAAAACATGTTCATTAAGCATAAATTCAAGACTTTAGAACTAAAACCAAAAATGCTAGAATCAAAAAAATATGATCATTGAAATTCTCTAGCAATCGTTTGGAGCACATATTCACAAAATAATTAATTAAAACACAATAGGCTCTAAATATAAAATTAATTGTGCTAATCTTAAATATATTTAACCAAAAAGTCCTAGCATATATAAAGGCTATCAATCATCAAAATACAATCAATTAAAGCACAAATAGCCCTAGATTATAAGTTTGTCACAATACAACTCACAAGCATGTGAAAACATAGATTAAAAGAAAACTAACTTACATACAAGTCTCTAATTAAGCAAAACTAGCTTATAATTGAAGCAGTATCTCTTATCAACATTTTTTCAAGTCACATACACTAAAATGAGAAGAAGATCCAAGGTAATTGAACATTTTATAAGCAAAATATCAAAAGATAATCAAATACCTTGTAAAAAGAGTGCAGTCACAAAATTGGTGTATAATCATTAAAATACTTGGGTAAAAGGCTTCAAAGGTTCTTAGAGATGATAGAGGACGTCAAGACAAAGATTCTTCTTTTGAATCACTCAATTTCGATATGAAATGAGTGAGATTTGGTGTTTGGAAGTTGACAGAATTTTGAAGAAAAATTCTGCACTTTTGTCTTCTTAGATTGAAAAATGAGAGGGAGAGAGTTTTTAAATGAAAGAAAGGAAGGGAGTCTAGGTGGCGTGAGGGGGCCCATGTCTGGTCATGTGTGGCACGCCATATGGGAACCCCGTGGAGGCACGTAGCCTCCACAGGGAAAGGGTGCAAATGACATTTTGCCATTCCTCTATTCCCTTGCTCACCACTCCCGTTCTTCCACTGTTCTATGGCCTCCGAACTCTTAATTCGAATCCGTTTTCAGATAACGAACAGTAAATCTCTCACGAACATGGACGTCTATGAAACTTTGACAAAAAATATGGAAATAGACTTGATACACAAGGATGAAAACCATGGACGATAAACATACGAAAAGTTTCGTAACTTCCAACTCAGAACTCGAAAACTAATGAATAAGTAACCGAAATGTTCGGAATTCAATAAGGAACAATATGAGAACATATTTAAGTCCAATATCATTAAAACACAAACAAATAAATGCAAGAACATATAAGTCTGCCATTTCCTAGATATAGTCCTAGGACATGCAATTTTACAAAATTTGTCGATTAAAATCTAATGCATGTGAATACAATAATATGTGTGTGTATGTGTTATACTAATTAAGCACAATGATTCAGGGACACATATGGATGCAATTTGTATGTGAGCCTAAACGCTTTGCAAGAGAAATGAAATCTTAATATACCTTTGATGTGCAATAATGCTTTCTCCTCTTGAAGACTTCTCTTTGCTTGATAAGTTGCCAAATCTTTCTTGAAGCTTGAAAAACAATGAGCCTAGACAACTAACCAATGCAAAGGATTTTTTTTTTTAAAAAAAAAATGGATATATGCCAACATGACTCAAAAACCTAACAATCTCCCCTTTTGGCAAATTCCATGTCAAAACACCTATACAAATACTAAAACATACAGAATGAAGATTGGTCACAAACACACCCTCACATTACATTGAGTTTGTATAACCTAGACTAATCTTCAATAAGTCTTGAAATTCTTCATTTGATCTTCTCTTGATATCACCTAAACTCAACTTGAAGAACAATACATAAACAGAGAAAATATATGGCAGTACACATATTTGAATAGGATAAAGCGATAAAGTTCAAAAGAATACATGTATACTACCCTTAATATATGCATACTATCCATAAAAAAAATATCTCATCCAAATATTACATGCCAAAAGAAGTTCAAACTAGATACCAATTAAAACACAAATAAAAATACTAAGATTAAGATGAGCTAAATGTTTAGTATCATATATTTCTCTCCCTTTTTGACTAGAAATGAAGTTAAAAGGAAAAGAAATGATATCTCAATATCATATGGTTCTTTGTTAGCCACTAGTGCTATCAAAGAACTTTGCTCGATTTGTTGATCTCACAAAACGCTTGGAGGTGTATGCATTGCTTGAAGAGATACTTTCTTCTAGGTTTTTGATTTTCGCATCTTGTTGAACCGCCTTTGCATTTAGCTCCTCAATCTTTTTCCTTGATTCTTGTTTTTTATCCATGTCAACCTAGCAAAGGTTATTCAAATATATACAACACAACAAACTCATCAACGTATACATAAACATAATGAATCACAAATGCATAGAATTTTACTCTTAAGCACATAGGTGGTTTCCACCAAGTTCAACGATTGTATTAACAATCATATCAACCCCAAATATGGAAGAATTGATTTCAATCACAATCATATCAACCCCAAACATGAAGGAATTGATTGCAATTACGATCATATCAACCCCAAGCAAGGAGCAATTGATTGCAATCACAATCATATCGACCTCAAGTATGGAGGAATTGATTGCAATCTCAGTCATATCAACCAAAAAAAAAGGAGAAATTGATTGCAAACACACTCATACAATCATTACAAGATAAGTATCATGCGTTCTCAAGATTAAAGATTTTAAACAAACAGTATGCAAACATTTACCAAGTTAAATCACTTGAACATATCATAGAAGAGAGCAAAGTTTAGTATATGACAAGACGTTTTTTCTAGTGTCGTTTTAAAAGATCAATCCGTCAACAATATTTGATAAAACCTCACAAAGCCTAAATTAGTTTGAAAACACAATTATAGTGGCAAGTGGGGTGTCGTCCACAGGGAGCGGAGTTAGCTAAAATTAGTTATTACTAAAGTAATGTTATGTATATATATAATAACGAAACATGAAATGGGGAAGATGTAGATGGTGAATTACACTATCAATAACACTAAAGTAATTATGCAAACTAAATGAAGGGGGAAATGGGATGAATGATATATATATATGATGGACACTAAGGAGTCAATGGATACGAAAGTAAATACTGGGCAATGCAACAAACTTGTCAATAGCACGGCTATTCAAGGTAACCGACCTAGGATGTATAGAGTCGGTTATTTATCCCTAGAAGGTGGCCAACCTAGGATGTATAGTGCAGACCACCTATTAGGGATTAATCCGTCGTAAACTACCAACCTAGGATGTATAGTGTTGGTTGTTTATCGGATTCTGGAAATGAAGCTCGTCTACCTAACAATGACTCAACCGATTAAATGTAGTCACCCTAGGATGTATAGTGATGACTTCTAACTCTCTAACGGGTTCCGACCTAGGATGTATAGTGCCGGAAACTCGATCGAGGTTAGATTAAGACCGCCGTTTAAGAGTCGGAATTCATGACATTCCGTCTATTCTTTAGAGCATTAAACAACTAAATAGGATGTATATCTAGATGCAATACTCATACATAATACAAAGATATCTTGCAAAGAGAGTGTATCTACATAAGAAATCAATGGTAAACATTCACAACAAGAATAGATCAATGAAAGATAGACATGAATATCAATATAATATCAAGTTTATGTACAAACCCAATATTCAACTAACTACTCTATCAACCCCTTAGAGGGGATTTAGCTACTTATTACAACTAGGAAACTAAGAGAAGGGAAAGAGAAAGAACCCTTGGAGAACATCTTCTTCCTTGAAGTGGCTTCAATCTCCTAACTTCCTTGAAGTTGAGTAGAGAATGTAAGGATGAGAGAGAGAGAGAGAGAGATTCTAGGTCTAAATGTGTTTAACCTCTAAAAAATGGAGTCAAAGGCTGCTTAAAACATTTCTATCCTTTTCTATTTATATAACATACAAAAATAGGTCACTTAAGCTTCAAAATTCAAACTGGCGCACGCGGAGTGCGGGTGGAGTGCGGGTGAATTACCCGCACTGTATGGGTTGTCTTCATCTTCAGTCCTCGGATCTGGGCAGAAGTTATGGTGGAGTGCGGTTGAATTACCCGCACTTGACCCGCACTTGGAATCGCACTGTGATCGCACTTGAATCGCACTTCCCTGTCAGGATGTAAAATCTACCTTCTTTCTTGAGCAACAGTGCGGGTAGAATGCGGTTGGATGACCCGCACAGTACCCGCACTCTAATGTCAGGTGCAATTCTGCTCTTCTGGTCTTGGTGATAGTACGGGTAGAGTGCGGTTTGATGACCCGCACAGTACCCGCACTCTAATATCGGGTGCATCTGCAACTTCTCTGGTTTGGTGATAGTGCGGGTATAGCGCGGTTGGATGACCGCACAGTACCCGCACTTTATCGTCAGGTGCAACTTCAACTTCTCTGGTTTGGCAACAGTGAGGGTGGAGTGCGGTTGGATGACCCGCACTTGACCCGCACTTTATCTCTTCACTTGCATCCTGTCTCGGCTATGAGCATGAGTGCGGCTGGAGTGCGGTTGGAGTGCGGTTGCGACCCGCACTTGACCTGCACTTGACCCGCACTATAGAGCTGTCTGTGCTCCTTTGTCTTTCCTTTGGCCCCCTTTTTTGCTGGAATCACCGCGACATGCTTCCAAACCCATCCTTGCACCATTTCCTACAATTCCACACAAAACAACCTCACCAGAGATACAAAACGCACGAAAACAGAACCAAAGGTAAGGATTTGAGGGCCTAAATATACTACATATTTGGCCTGATCAGTATACAGTGTTCCCCCTTAATAAATACTTTATCTAAGATCAAGATATGATATTGTTAACAATGATATTCACACAATCACACACTCAAGCAATTTTTAAAGAAATCAAACAAAATTAGCTCCAAAAACTATGAGAGATATACCAAGATTTTCAATCACTCTCATAATTCTTCTACTCATAATTCTTCTAAAATTGCTAGCAAACCAAATACACTTAAAAGAAAAAAAAGTGTGTTTGTGTGAGATTACTTCAAGCATATATAAAGGAGTAATTGGATCATCAACATGCAAACTATATCAACATCTATTCATCTTAAACTTTTCCAATCAAGGTCAAACCGATTATCATCCACAATTTTGCGTTAAGAGAATAGATCTCAACATATGAGCGTGTGTGCGCATGTGGCTCGTCAACCCATTTCTGTTTTTCAACCTGAGCATTACCAATTTTCAACTATACTCCTTTAAGCTTTTTAAAGCTTTGAATCAACGTTTTTTTTTAAATTTTATTAATTCTTTTTCTCAACACTTTTTGATCCTTTTTTTATATATCTGAACATGCATTTTGCCGTGAATGCAATATCCAAACAAATTTTAAATCCCAAGATGCACTAAACAAGAATAAACCTAGTTTATGGCAAATAGGGGTATCGTTCCACAGAGATCGTGAAATAGTTATGATCGAATTCTAATCTAGTACTAAACACAATAAAGATGAATTAAAATTGATTATGATAAAAACTAAATGAAAATGCAAATACTACTAAACTAAGGTAACTAAATAGAAATAAGATAGTAAAGATGTGTGTGCAAGGGTATGATGATAGGTATGAGAGTTGATGCAATATAGACACAAATAGTGGGAGTTCCGCTTGTGAAGCCAGACTCGATTCAAACATATGGCTTATCTTCTAGCTTGAGTTTCTGAGATGACTCGGATTAGGAATGCTCACAATCCACCCCTTTCACTTTTGCTTTGGATCAATATACGGAAGCTGAGATAGCTTGGATTGGAATGCTCACAATCCACTCATTTCCCCTAGCCAAGATATGTTGGATTGGAATGCTTACAACATACCCTTTCCAATTCAATTGAGCTTGATTACACACCTTAAATGTAGATGGTTAAAAGTAAAGTTTGGTATCTAAAGAAAACCAAGAGTTAGAATGCCTACTTGGCTCACAAAGAAACCACAATTCAATTTTTACAAATTGTTAATAGCCAAATTTGGCTAGGGACCAAAGGGAAATTTTTCACCCTCCTAGTCTGACCCCATGCCCGAGGTTATCCACCAGGGGACCACGGTTCCCAAAGTCGATCTACGGTACCTACCCCACAGAAATAAAAGGCGAGCCCCCGAAACACCCGGGATAGAACTCGGTGCGATCAGATCGAGCCCGCACCACCAAACCTGGAATCGGGAAGCTCTCCGAGGTAGAGATTACCTCGCAACCTCACCAGAAGCTCGCCAAAACCCCACTGTCATAGAGGAGTGTCCACAGAGGGCTGCATCAAGCTCCAAGAGATCAAGGGAGGTCAGGCCGAGCTCCTGGCTAGACTAAGCTCCTGAGTACTGGAGCCAAGACATTAATCTACCTCGCTATCTGATCTATCTAGCCATATGAGACAATACATACCATATTCAATGACCCCTATGAGAGATCATGCTGTGAAGATATGAAGATACACTGGATCATACCTGAAAACATTACGTACGTGTAGAACAAGTAATAGAGTCCAAAAAGGAAACAAACTAATCTCCACCAAGATATTCTCAACTCAGCTATTAACGCAAAGTTAATGACATTTAAATGAGAGATCCCATCCGATAAGGAGGGAAGGGACTGAGAAAATCAAAGGGAGAATCAGCTGGTTTAACCTACCAAAACTATGTATAAATAGGAAAAAGAGAGAAAGAGAAAGGGAAAGGGACTACTTTTCGACAGACATACGACAACGGCCCTACTACACCCTAGAGAAATTGGGAGCAATTGAGAGATATTTGTACACGATACACCATTAATAAAGAAGGCATTTTCATTCTCTTTTGATTATATTAATATTAGTATTTGTTGTCATTAGAATAGGCACTGTTTAGAATACATTCGACCTTGGCCACCACCTCCGTGGTAGTGGTCTTGAGGGTGTTAATTGAGATTTCTCACCCCGAACAAATTTTCCGTTAACACAAATGGTTAGAAGTTGGAATGCCTACCCAACCCAATGTGAGTATTAAATGCATTTAAGAGCAAATTCAACCACTAAGTTAAATGGGAGTTGCAATGCCTTTCCATTTTCACAAATATTTCATTTAAAGATTAATTACTCTAATAAGTTCACTTAATCCACAAAAATCAAGAGTTGGAATGCCTACTTAATTCAAGGGATAATCAAACACAATTAAGTAAATTGAATGGAAATATATTAATCAAGTCAAAATGGTGGAAATCCCACAATTTATGAATTAATTACATCAACCCCCAATTTAGATTTAGCTATTCATGGCAAATGTAAAAAAAATAACAAAGATGAGAGAAATAGAAAAGACCCATATGAGACCTTCTTTCTTTAAGCTTGATTACACCTCCAATGTCCTATTGAATAGCAAATTGATGAAGAAAATGGATGGGTTTGGATGGGTTTTGGGAGAGAATGAGTTTTCAGATATAGAGAAAAAAATTATGAGGTGAATGGGTGTGTGGTAGTGTGGCTGACCTAAGTTCCTAACATATGATTATATATATAGTTTCTACGAAATGAATCTAAAACAAAAGACGTGGCTACACCTGATGCACGTAGTGCATGGGTAACGACACGGGTAAAGTACCCGTGCAGTTGGCTTTTGCCCGAGGATCTGCTCCCTTGTTTGGTGAATTGCACGGGTAGGTCACCCGTGCTATCTCTTCTTTCTTTCCGGTCTGGTGCAATTGCAGGGGTGAGGTACCAGTGCACTATGGTCTTCCCAAAATCCATCTTCCGGTGCACAGGTAGTGCACAGGTATGCTACCCGTGCACTGTGGCCTTCAATACACCTTTTTTTACCCACATGTCTCATTTTTTATCACACTTTTTAATTTTTCACATAATGCCTGCAACCAAAAAAGCCATAAATACTCATAAAAACACCCAAGAGTTAGACAAATGATAAGGATATGAGGGCCAAAATATATAATAATTTTGGCGCGATCAAAAATCCCTAAATCCAAACCTTTGCTCATCCTCGAACAAACTCAAAACAAACAAAACAAAAACAAACGACACAACAAACATGACTCTATCTAAAATTTCCTAGACTCGAAAACAACCAATTCAGACTGTCGCATGTCCAACCGGTGATGAGATGTAAGGATTTGTGAAAGAGAGAAGTAGACATATGCAATATAATCTACAGTAACTCGAAGGATCTAAAAGGGAACTCACGTAATCATGAATCCCACACCTCGAAGCGCTCTTTACCAAGAACTACTCACTCTCACACATTGAGCGTAATTCACTTCGACTTTATCCTCACATGGAGTCTCTCTTTTCTTTCCGCTCAGAGTCCTTTGTTCACACTCAAACAACGTATTCAAAGATGGAGTTTATGCATAAAAATATAATACATTGCATACATGTAAATTGAAAGACCGATAATGTCTGTGAACTAGCCTAGGAAGGATTCACTATGTCATTAACGTGGAAGATCAAGCTTTAGCAAAAATTCCCAATCTAGATATATCATGGATCAAATAGGTTTATCCCTTTAGTTGTAATGGGGCCATGAGGTTTAATGTGGTGAAACAAAGAAATAGGGAAATTTTGAGTTTAAAAATCACCAATCATGCAATAACTCACACATACTTACACCCAATATTTTTAGCTCTACTTAACACAATTTATACATAAGCGTCTAGGCATTCAAATACATACACATTTGTGCTACACAATTGTGCTCACTTTGTGAGTACTTACATTTCATTTCAAAGCTCTTACTTTGCCTTTTGCATTGATTTTATTGTTGTTGCACTTTTGCACACTTTTCACATTTGACTATTTAGGCTCTAAGTGCACATTTTTCGCACTTTTACATCTTAAGTCATTTCTAGCATAACTTACATAATTTCCTAAATACATGCTATTTCAACATTAAAGCTTACACCTTTCAACCACATTACACACACACACACACACACACACACACACAATCGACATGATTGGCAATTAACGGGTTGGTTTGTGTTTGGCTTATGGCTATATGGTTTATTGTGGTTCCAAAAGAAAAGGTAAGTGGTTGGCCTCAAAATTAGCTATGGAGCACACATAAGGGACTATGAATGTTTTTAGGCTTTTTAAGTAGTTAAATGCACACATTGCCTAAAATCATTTCCACAATTAGTCTATTAAGGGAATGAATGCATCCAACAAGCAATCCACTATATGTACGATGAATGTCATATGGCATGTGACACACATGTCGAGAAAAGTGTTTAAAGAATAGATGAATGTCATATGGCATGTGACACACATGACGAGAAAAGTGTTTAAAGAATAGAACAATTATTCACTCAATGCGCTTTTTATAGGCTTGTGTTTGTGAACTCACAAGTGGTCTCCATTATTAGAACAAGGCGCAAGAGCACCGAGTCTCCTCAACTTAAGCATAAAAAGGATGGGACTAGCCCAAGACGTGCAAGTGAAACCCTAGAGTGACAACTAGCTACTACACAAGCTCAACATGCATACATACACTCGCCAAGAGCACACACTCAAAGCATCACATCTAAGCTAGTTAAAGCTCGAATAATTTTGGCAAATGCGACAAATTTGAAAATTTTGGACCAAAAAGATAACAAAAATGACTCAAAAACAAAAAAAGAATTGACTTAACAAGGCGTCTACACCCCCAAACCAAAACCCAACATTGTCTTTAATGTTGAAAACAAGAGAGTCCAGCCTAGCGACACACACCTAACTAGACACAAAACACAACAAACCTAGGCACTAATCACGGTCAATCAATGCCCAACAAATTAAAAAGACACTAAATTAGGCTCATCTTAAAATAAGGCATTCTATGTAAATTTGGCATTAAGCTCATAGTTCAGCCACATCAAGCATTTATTCACAAAATTGTAGGAATGAAGTTTAAAACCCCCAAACCGATTTACACTATATGCTCATTCATGTACAAGTATATGCATGCTTTCAAAACCCCTAAACTGAGTTGGGCTATATGAAAAGAAAACCTGTAAACCATGTGCAATATCCACAAGAGCCTTCGTCTCATCTAATCTAAAATGAATGAACCAATAAATGCAAAATTTAGAGATCAAAATTTCATTCATTCACAACTATCCACACATTCATCCTCAAATTATATTCAATAAGTATATCTACATTCACCAATTATCCACAATTGTCTACAAACATATATAAGAAAAAAATGTAATGCATGAGTTTGAGATGAAAAGATTAAACCGAGGTGATTGCTATCTTTAGTCACAATACAATTTGGTTCTGGCCTATTTTATGAGCACTCTTGGGTTGCTTGTCCCACTGAGATGCACAAGTGGCCGGTGTGTCAAATCCAAGCAGTGAAGAACCTAACATTAAGCACAAATTCTAACCACAAAGGTTAATCAACCACATAAATATCTCAACCCAAAATATCTCTCAAACAAATATCATCCATAACCATTCCCAAAACTACATCATTACTAAAACTAAACAAGCAAAGCAAATTAAAAGTGCAATGAAGTAAATGAAGTTCAATCCTAAATAAACTAAGTAAAATGAAAGAAAGTTCACACTTCTTGGCAAGAAAATAGATCAATCTTCGTCTGACTCGGCCTCCTCTTCATCAATCATCGGTCCCTGATGCTTTAGGTCTTGCTTTGCTCGGAGCCTCTCCTCATGTTCTCTCCTAGATATCTCCATTGATGCCTATAATTTTGTATCTATGGTAGGCCCTCTTGAAGTGAATTCCCGTTGGGTGGCTTATTTCTTCCTCATAGAATTGGGAATCAAGTTTAAGTCTTGTCTCAATTCAGTCACAGTTTCCCACAGTTCCTCAATATTGTCTTTGGCCTCCCTAATCTCTGTGGTAAAGCTAGATCTCAGTGAATCCATTGAGGTCTGAAGGCTTGACATTCCTGAGATCAACTGATGTCAAGGTACTTGGTCACCCTTAATATTGGCTATGAAGCTGGGCCCTCTTAGTAGTATTCTATATGTTCTCTGTCTAGATCCATGTCCTCCTGTGTGTGAGTACTTGAGCCTGCTCTTGTGTTGATCTTCTTTCTACTTGTTTTCCTTCTGTTACTGGTCAAGTCCCGCTCCACCTCCAAAGTGTGCCAGGTCCTTAGGTCCAATTCACATTGTGTCCACTCTAACTCATCATTGCTGAGGTCCACACTAGACTGTCTACAAAACTCTATGATCAAACATGGGAAAATCAGAGCTTGCTTGTCTATCTTTCTATTTCCCACTGCCAAAATCTTCGACTTTATGATCCAACCCACATTGATTGGCTGGTTGTGTTGTAGGCAATGCAACATTATGGTAGTCTCGAAGGATACATTTGTTCTGTAAGTGTGAGACCTGAGTGAGTGAGATATGAACACGTGCCAGAATCCCAACTCGATATCTAGATTGGTGTGCTTGATTGGAAATGTCGGGTTCACCCAGAAATCCATTAGGTTAATGACTAAGTCATTGGCGATATCTAAATTCTTCTTGACAAAACTATCATCCCAAGTGACTCCGTCTCTCATTCTGATCAGAACTTACGAGTCATCTGGAAGCTCTGTTCTGAGATATCTCTCAATATTAGTTGAGTTCATCTGGACCTCAACTCTCTCACCATAACTGAGACTCCTCTCATGAAGTTATTCGGAACCATCCTGGCGTAAAATTCTTACACTATCCTTCTGCAATATCTAGGAGGCGAGCTAACAAAAATTTGCCATCCCCTCTGATTCACCTTGTTGGGAATTAGAGTGTGTAAGAGCTCTAGTAAAGCTATTCCTCACTTTTCCATAATGTCCCTCTACTAGAAATATTCCAGCCATCTGTCAAAATCCATGTTTAAGGTGCATGTAGGCAAATGAGTTGTCTTTTTCTTTTTATCCTCTCTTGTTCCTTGTTTCTTAGCCATGGCCTTCATTCTGCTTGACATCTGCAAAAGGAAGCATTAAATTAGCGATATAACATGGCTGGAAGTACACTTTTATAAACCAAAGAAAAGCAGAAATTTTAATGGTCAAAATCAGGCTTAATTGCCCAGTGCACGGGTAGGTTACCAGTGTAGTACCTGTGTAGTTTCTTAGTACCGCAAGTGACCTCTTAGTGCATGGGCATAGGATGGGTAACAATTACCCAAAACTGCACTTTTTCCTTAGAAAATATTCTTCATTCATGAGAGCAAAACATTACAAATAATCAATTGATCCACTATGGTTCATTCTTACTCGAATAACATATATAATGGCGTCTCTTACATGCTTCCATGGCTTCAATAAACCCAAAATAAAATAAACCATAGAATTTCCAATTCATATGCAAAAGTGGTCATATTTTCATTCAAAATTAATCACAACACTTCTACATGCACTAATCACACAAACCTGTCATAAATCATCAAAGAGTATGCATTAAAACTTGAAAAT
Organism: Dipteronia sinensis; assembly: GCA_033220585.1. Lineage (NCBI taxonomy): Eukaryota > Viridiplantae > Streptophyta > Magnoliopsida > Sapindales > Sapindaceae > Dipteronia > Dipteronia sinensis. Next base: position 20,816,494 of record CM065639.1, read on the forward strand.
TTACGTGGGTTTTTCACAACTTATAGTTCATGAAAAGTTAAAAAGATTTGGAGAAGAGGAGAATGTGCAATCAGTGGAAAACAAGTTAGTAGAGGTAGAATCCATACCTTTATTTGTAGAAATTGAAAACTTGAGGCTCACGGAATACCTTTAGGTTTTAGAAAGAGAGGGGGGAAGAGAGATTTATTTATTTTTGAACTTGTGAGCCCTGCCACGAAAGTGACATCGTGTATATAAAGATACTCGCGATAGCATGGGTATAGCATGGGTAGGTTACCCGTGCAGTTACCTGTGTATTTTCAATTTTCATTCTGATTTTCCCTCGGTGCACAAGTAGTGCTCGGGTGGTGCACTGGTATGCCACCCAGTGCACTGACCCTGTGACCACCCATTTTGAACCTGCATCTGCACCTTTTTTTGTGCTCCTGAATTTTCCTTATCCTGATTGGATTCCCTGAACGACAACATCATTTCCATAAGCTACTTCTTGCCTTATTCATTAATTAAATCACTTCAAGGAATTCACAATAAAACTTGCTCTAGGCTACGAGCTACCCACACCCTAAAAAGCTCATGAGATTAATCAAAATAAAGGTAATTCAAAATACAAGAGAAAATGAATTGTGAAATCCAACCATACTTAGAAATTGATCAGTGTAATGTATGTAAGGTGGGACATGGGTCAACCAAAAGTGGTTTGATTGGGTGGGGAGGTCTATTCCTTTTGATCACCCACATGGGTGTCAAAGTCTTTCCTAAAATTCCCTTCCCCTTAGTCCTCACTTTATCTAATAGGTTTTTCTAACCCAAATTTTCTTGATCATTGATGGGTTCTTACTAGACCTATTTTGGTTTTTCTTAAACTCTTGGAATTTAAAGCAGTGGGCATTAATGTGCCTTTTCGTAGAACAAAAGAAACAAGTAAAGGGTTGATGAGAAGAACTCCCTCTATAGTCGTTGCCATGAGGCCTTTGATGTTGCCTTCATTAAAGGGTCTTCACTTCCCTCTCCACTTTGTCAAGTTGGACTAAGTAGTCACATTCCTTGACCTTGGCTATTTTCAATTTTTGTTCCTTGTTGTGCAAATGTTCCTTGATCTCCTTCAAGGCATTTGCTTTTTGCTCCACCTCTATCATAAACTTCCTAGTATTTTTAGCATATCATTCTTCAGATTCTTCAGAGAGTTTGGCAAGCTCTACTAGGTCATATGAAGTGGACCTCTATTCTTTCTCAATTTTTTCTAGTTGCTCCCCCAATTCCTTGTTTAGAGCTGAAAATTCTTGCACATTTTCCCTTAAATTCCCATTCTCTGCCTTGAGAGGCTTTACCTCAAGCTGTAGCTTCTTATTCTCTCCTTCAAACTCATAGATTTTAACTTCTTCTTCAAGCATCTTGTCATCAAAAATTGCCTCTTCCTTCTTCTTTTCTTTTTCTTTTTCCTGGACTCCATCTTGGTGTCTTTTTTCCATTTCTGATGCTACTTCAAAAGCCCTCACTATGTCACAAACTTTGTTTTTCTTCTTTCGGCCTTTTGGCACCTCCAGAATAAAGCATCCTTCAAACAATCTTTCCTTGGGCTGGTTAACGTAGAATTCAACACTGGTTCCACCACAGCTGAAAGATAAATGCCTAGAAACTACATTCACCACCATTCCTACTGTGGCCATGAATGACCTTCCCAAAAGCAATTTCCAATCCCTCTCATGGAATTCATCATCCTAAACTTCCAAACAACAAAGTCCACTAGAACCTTTAGTCCATGGATATCCAACAGCATATCCTCAACTACTCTACAAGCAGTCTTTGGAGAGTTGTCTGCCATCTTGAGTTCAATGGGAGTGACCTTCATGGACTGTAGCCTCAATTGTATGTATACCTTCAAAGGCATCATGTTGACACTAGAACCCATATCGAGCACTGCTTCAATCTTTCCTAACTCTCCTATAGTGACTGGGATAATGAAATCACCTGGATCCTCTAGCTTCACAAGACTAGCCTCTTTGACTCATCGACTTCTCCTTCACACTGGTCTTCAACAACCTCTTGGATGTCTTGTGTTGTCTCACTTTATACCAACTTCTCACACCTCTTGTGAAATACCATGAGATTTTCCCTTGTCCTGCCTATGCAAAGAATCTACAATTTGAGTGATTTGGGTCTCCAATCTTCTAATAGAGTCATCCAAGCTATTCGCCCTTTGGTCATTTGACTGTATGTAATTTTTCAACATCTGCTCATTTGCACTATGGGAATTTTTATTACTATGGGACCCTCATTAGTTGCCTTGATAAAGTCCTTCAATTCTTCCCCAAGTGACCTGACATTTGGTTGATAAGCATTTACCTGGGTGTTGAAGTTGCCTTATGGATTATTATTTGTGTTTCCATACTGGTTGTTGTTACTTGATCCCCCTTAATTGTTGTACCTATTGTATCCCTGGTTTTTGGTAACTTTGGTTCTTACTTACATTGTTGTTGTTGCTCCAAGAGAAGTTAGGGTGATTTCTCCACCCAGGATTGTAATGGTTGGAGTAGGGATCATTCCCCTGCTTTTGGAATCCTCATAACATTTGATCTTCTTCATGCTCCAACTCTCCCTCAACTCTATTCAATGTATACTCTGACATTTGACTAACTTTGGTTGTTGGCTTGAACATGTTCTTCATCAAATCTTTCACTGACTGCATTTCCTTGGCTATTCTAGACATTTCTATTGCTATTCCTGTATTCCCATCAATCTCTAGCCTTCCACCCCTCCTTTGTGTTTGAGGACCTTTGTTGTGAATTTTGGGCCAATTTCTCCATGATCTCATATGCCTTTTGAGCTCTCTTAGTCGGTAATTATACCTCTACAGGCATTATCTACCATCATCTGAGTGATAGTGGAGAGGCCTTGGTAGAAGAAAGTAACCTTCAATTCATCAGGATAGGTATATGGTGGAACCTGTGCAAGCAAGAGGTGAAATCTCTACCATGCTTCATGAAATGGTTCCCCGTCCTCTTCACTAAAGATGGCGATCTTAATCTTCAATTCTCTTGCGTTCAAAGTTGGGAAGAATTTGTTGTAAAACACTTTACAAATTTAGGGCCATGATGTGAGTGTCCCCAGCCTCAATGCCATGTACCATTGTTTGGCGTGATCTTTCAAACAGTACTAGAAACAACGCATCTGCAGCTGTTCTCGTGTCAATACTTTATCTCGGACTCGGATTACTATTGGGAATGTCTCAAACACTGCACTGTACTCCTTCATAAATTGAAGACAATCTTCAGTTGGAATCCCATGGAAGGATGGCAAAAAGTTAACATGCATTCCCTTCAACTCATATAGCCTAGCTATGTCATCTAAGATGATAGTTGTTGGTTACTCATCTCCAACTTATGGAAGAGTATATTCCCTAATCGTAAGTCCCAAATCTTCATCATTCGTTCATTGTTCCTCAACTGGTATATTAGGTGAATTTTCTTCAACTATTGTTTCTTCAAATTTGTTGTTCTCAAACTGTCTAATCAACCTTCCAATCCGATGAATGTTGTCTTGAACGGGAAAAAGTGTTCCTCTAAGTGAACGTCTACCGTGCATAAACCTAATCACCTGAAAATTTCATAAAACAAACACCCACGAGGTAAAAGAAACAAAAAATAATATATAAATAACTAACTAGCTAAAGCAAAATCTAATCACAATTATGTACGATGATCCCCGGCAGCGGCACCATTTTGAACGTGCATTTTGCCGTGAATGCAATGTCCAAACAAATTTAAAATCCAAAGATGCACTAAACAAAAATAAACCTAGTATATGGCAAATAGGGGTATCGTTCCACATAGATCGTGAAATAGTTATGATCGAATTCTACTCTAGTACTAAACACAATAAAGATGAATTAAAATTGATGATGATAAAAAACTAAATGAAAATGCAAATACTACTAAACTAACGTAACTAAATTGAAATAAGATAGTAAAGATGTTTGTGCAAGGGTATAATGATAGATGTGGGAGTTGATGCAATATAGACACAAATAGTAGGAGTTCCACTTGTGAAGCCCGACTCAATTCAAACATATGGCTTATCTTCCTATCTCGAGTTTTCGGGATGGCTAGTATTGGAATGCTCACAATCCACCCCTTTCACTTTTGCTTTGGATCGATATAGGGAAGCCGGGATGGCTTGGATTGGAATGCTCGCAATCCACCCATTTTCCCTAGCCAAGATATGTTGGATTGAAATGCTCACAACATACCATTTCCAATTCAATTGAGCTTGATTACACACATTAAGTGTAGATGGTTAAAAGTAAAGTTTGGTATCTAATGAAAACCAAGAATTGGAATGCCTACTTGGCTCACAAAGAAACCACAATTCAATCTCTACAAAGGGTTAGGAGTTGGAATGCCTACCCAACCCAATGTGAGTATTAAATGCATTTAAGAGCAAATTCAACCATTAAGTTAAACAGGAGTTGGAATGCCTACCCATTTTCACAAAGATTTCATTTAAAGATTAATTACTCTAATAAGTTCAATTAATTCACAAAAATCAAGAGTTGGAATGCCTACTTAATTCAAGGGATAATCAAATGCAATTAAGTAAATTGAATGGAAATATATTAATCAAGTCAAAATGGTGGAAATCCCACAATTTATGAATTAATTACATCAACCCCCAATTTGGGTTTAGCTACTCATAACAAATATAAAAATAAATAACAAAGAGGAGAGAAATAGAAAAGACCCACATGAGATCTTCTTTCTCTAAGCTTGATTACACCTCCAATGTCCTATTGAATAGCAAATTGATGAAGAAAATGGATGGGTGGTTTGGATGGGTTTTGGGAGAGAATGGGTTTTAGATTTAGAGAGAGAAAATATGATGTGAATGGGTTTTTGGTCGTGTGGCTGACCTAACATATGATTATATATACAGTTTCCACGAAATGATTCTAAAACAGATGACGTGGTTTCACTTGATGCACGTAGTGCATGGGTAACGACACGGGTAAGGTACCCGTGCAGTTGGCTCTTGCCCGAGGATTTTCTCCCTGGTTTGGTGAATTGCACGGGTAGTGCACTGGGTAGGTCACCCATGCTATACCCGTGCTATCTTTTCTTTCTTTCTGGTCTGGTGTAATTGTACGAGTAGGGCACGGGTGAGGTACCCGTGCACTGTGGTCTTCCCAAAATCCGTCTTCCAGTGCATGAGTAGTGCACTAGTGTGCTACACGTGCACTGTGGCCTTCAATACACCCTTTTTGCCCACTTGTCTCCTTTTTTATCTCACTTCTTGATTTTTCACCTAATGCTTGCAATATCAATAAAAGACCCATAAATACTCATAAAAACACCCAAGAATGAGACAATGATAAGGATATGAGGGCCAAAATATATAACAATTTTGGCATGATCAATAACTTCATGACGGCTTTCACTCATCATATTGTTGTAGCTCTGTCCTACATTGAGCAGTTGCACAACCAACATGTGTAACCATTTTCATGAAGGTGCTTGTTGAGTTCTATGTAGTTATCGAAGTAAAATGGATACTAACCATATGTCATATTTCATGTACTAGTCAAAAGACTACTAGGTGCATCCATAACTTACATATTTTCAAACTCAACTTACTCAAACAAGACATATGAGAGAAGCAATATGTGCACTTTTAAAACCCAAGTTTCAAGGCTTAAAAGCGCATGATCTAAAAGTAATGCAAAGAGATTTCTCAAGATCTCTACTTCTTAAGAGCGTAGCTTTCAAAGATGCCACTCATCAATCAAACAATTATTGCAAGAAATAATTCATGCATCATGTAAAAGATCTTTGTGAACAATCTCACTAAATGATCTCTAGATGACAACTATTAAAGAGAAGCATATGTATCTTAACCAAAGCTCTGTAATGTAATATGCCACATGATGTCATGCACATAGAGAGTTGAAAAGATGAAACAAGATAGCTAGCGTAAGAGTAAAGATGCACCTTAGCAAGCTTTTCATCAATGTAAAGTCTCCGCTCTTTTTATGAGCTCTCTTGGCTTGTTTTTTCTCATGATAACAAGTTGTTGGTGTGTCATCCCAAGAGAATAAAGACCAAACATCTCAACTCAAACAAGCATATAAAAATGACTTTCTTCAAAGTCCTAACAAATATCACCAAATTGACTTCTAAATAGACTTCTCTAAAGTCAATCAACAAATATTTACAAGCATAGCAACTAAATGTGAGATAGCTAGGTTCATGTCTAAGTTATAGATAAACAAAGCTAACATGGTAATTTACTCAAGCTTCACATTAATCTTAAAACTAACTCACATGTTCACCTTACACTAGTGGTAAGAGCACTCACCCTTGACCCATTTGGTATTGGGTGCACTAACATAAAAATCATCATGATTATTTCTCATGGCAATATTATACCTAGAAGATAAATCATCAGCTATCTTCTTTATAAAGATATTACTCATGTTAAACACATCATTATTGTCATGAACAAATATATCATCAAGACTATGCATATGATCATGTGAAACACACCTTTTCATCCAAATCTTCTTGACATTCTTTTTCACATGATTATTATTATCATGCACAAAATTCAAAGTGTTATCATTAGAAACATGTTTAGAAGAATGACTAAGAATCATGTTCACATCATGCATTTTAACCCAAGCTTTCCTAGTATGTTTATTTATATGGTTATTGACAATATGCACATCATACAAGGCATCAAAGCAATCATCATGTTTAGAAACATTCAAAGAAGATTTTCTCATCTCACTAGCATGCATCTTATTCCCTAGTTTGCATTGTCTAATATACTCATCGCATCTAGGTTTAACAGGCCCTACAATATTGCAAAATGACAAACCGAGGATAAACTTGGAGATGTTATTTATGACTCTAGATTAAACCACATGCTTAGACGAATGATAAGGTAACTTTTTACCAAAATGCACAATTCCAAGTTTGCATTGCCTAATGTGACCAACCACATTACAATAATGACAAACAGGAAAGAATTCCTAATAGTTACCATTTAAGTGAGAGTGTATCAATGGTGAAGGCTCCTTACTCTTCTTGATTTTGCTCTTGACCTTGGAAGAATTAGCCTTTGAAATCCGCTAGTTCCTTTGTAACTTGCCTTTAGTTGTAGGAGACTCCACTTGCTCATCTACAAAGCCTAAGCCACATGAATCTCCAAGAAGTTTACGAAGCTCTATTGCCTTATCAAGTTTGATGGCTCCTATGGTTAATCACTTGATAGTTTGCTTGGTCACATCAATCTCCTTGATGTACTCAAGCTCTTTGACCTTCGTGATTGCCAACTCCTCTTCCATTTCTTTGATCATTTCCTTCAAGAAAAAAAATTATTAGCAAAATCACTCATTAAATTCTCTAGCACAAGAGTATCTTCAACCATCTTCTTTTCTTAACATTTGATCACTTTACAATTCACTTCAACTTCCTTTAAAGCTTTATCTCTTTCCTTCTCAAGAGTTTGAACTGTTACCATCAAGTTGAAGTTGGGGGTCTTTGATTCGCAATTCTCTTTATAGAGTTGCAAAGTCAAGTGATCATGTCTAGCTTGATTTTCCATCGATAAATCCTCTTCTTCTTCAATTTCTTCTTGATGCGAAGTCGTGTCACATAGGTAGTTACCTACATAAACATCATCTTCCAAGGAATCTAGTTCCTCCCCATCTTTGCTTCTATCACAAAAATTCTCTTTTTGCTTATCAACAAAATTGTTATTAGACAAATACCAAGAAGAAAATAAAGAACCACATTAACTGATAGCTTGAAGAATATCCTATGCTTGTTTTTTCGTCAACAAGAGATGGACAATCAACACAAACAATATTAGACTTAAGGTTGTTATCCATAATTAGTAAATAACCTTGTAGATCTCGAATAACACTAATTACATTAAATGACTCGCTCTGATACCAGTTGAAATACCTACAAGGTTATTAACTAAATAACCTAGAGGGGAGTGAAAAGGTTGACACTCTATTTTAAAACTTTTCTAAGACTTTTGTCAAACACTTGATGAGCATACAGATTAACTCTTAATATGTTTGTTATTAGATAACAACTATCACATGTAAGCTCAATTCACCACCCTTAGTTCTACAAACATAAACTCACAAAAGTGAAAGAATGTGATACACTTAACACATATACAAAACAAGAGACAATGTATCTTATTTACAAGTATATTCAATGCAAAGTAAATTCCACAAGTTGTACTTTGAATATTACAATGTAAATTCACTAAATAGAACTATACAACTTGATATAAAATTTCACAAGATACAATATTCAAACACTAAAAAGATACAAGAGACAAATATTGATTCAATAAAGTGTTTGCAACTCAAACTTGTCAAGAATCTTGTTTACAAATATTTTCAATATAGATTCAACAAGATACAATCAATCACATATACAAATATAAAAGAGTTTTAGTTAGAGACATTTGACACGTTATTTTTTACATGGTAAAACCTCCGAAGAGGAAACATTCACAGGTTGATTCCACAACCACCGGTAACACCACCTTTCACTAGCTGGATAAAAGTACAACCACCCTCAAAGTGACCATTTCACATGATACACCCTCGGATATCCCTTCTATCCTTTCCTCAGCCCTTTTACTAATGAAAGACTGGTCTACTTTCTGTTCAAGACACTTCACATGTCTCTAGACAGTTTCCTTGCTTGACTATCCGGATCTTCAGAATCCTAGCCAGGACTTTCCTTGCTTAACTATTCGAATCTTCACAATCATAGTTAAGACTTCTTGATCAACTATCCGGATCTTCACAATCCTAGTTGAGACTTTTTGCTCAACTATTTGAATCTTCACAATCCTAAATAAGACTTTTTGCTCAAGTTAAAGCTTCACACTCCAACAAGAGACTTCAAGACTTTTGCAAGGACTTTCTAAGCGTGATCAAATGTATGCAAATTCAAACATATGCAACATAGAATATGCGATCATTATATCCTATGGAAACTAGAAATAATCAATGAGCACACAATGTATATTTTTCTAGTTTACAATCCAAACACATAACATCACACAAATGATGCATGTAACATATGAAATGTATGAATTAGGTACACTTCATGAAGAACTAGACATAGGCATCAAAGTTCACAAAACAATGTTGTCTAGATCTTATAAATGAACAAAAACCTAGAGCATGCAAAATACCAAAAACACATTGTTAACCACCTAAAAAAGGCAGGGGTCCAAAGTAGAATCTTCCCTCCTACCAAAACTGTTTGGAGTAGAAGGATGCTACAGGGAGGGCATCAGGACGACCCCTGATAGAACCGGGATTGGCAAACCCATGGCAACCATGTATGAACCAGGACCGTGATCAAGGTCACCTTGATTTCCCGGTATCGAGAGACGATTGATACCACGGTCTAGAGAGCCCCGACGTCACAATACACCGGTTCCCTGATATCAAAGAGCACCGGTACTGTGGTCTGTGTTACCCGATATCTCAGTACCACGGTACCTGTCCTACACCGGTCCACCAAGCGTCTCTCACCCATTCAGCATGGGAAACAATAGTATGAAAGTCCCAACACGCCAGAGAGAAAGACCACCCAGGGAGAGGGATTGGTACACGAAGGAGACAACCTAGAATAAGACCACGTCCAAAGGAACGAAGCCTGCAGTATTCTCCAACCAAAAGAAGAGAGAGTTGACCTCTCCTATCATTTACAAGCGCCCTTAACGGAGACATTCAACTTCATCAAATCCTACCAAACTGGAAGCTGTTTACTTGATTCAAGGAACAAATTCCCGCACTTAAATATAACCTCCATCAACGCCAAATCAATGTTCATATGGTTGCTAATTGATTGATTGAATTATTATTGATGGACAACAAGAATTGGAACCTATAAATATTACAAAGCTCTCTCAGGAAAGAGGATCGACTTCTCAACAGGAAAAAATACACATCTTCGCCTTTAAAAACCAAGATCTACTTATCGACTAATACGGATTTGCCATCGCCTATTGTGTCAAGAAAAACCTCCCTAAACCACCATTGTATTACTCTATTATGTATTACTCCATGTTATTCATTAATAAATCCTCCAAGAAAATGTATGAGAAAGTTATTACATGTAGTGTCCAACTTTTTGTTTATCATTCTAGCCAATATTTCCTCGTTCATATAGTGAATCTACCGGTACCAGATGGTACTTCTCCAAATGTGACCTACCAAGGGTGCGGTTCAAAAGTGTAAATTAGAAATCCACCCCTCTCCAATTTTTTGGTTAACACACCCTTTAATTCTAGATTTTATTCATGCAACTAAACCTTGAAATAAAAACATGTTCATTAAGTACATATTCAAGAATTTAGAACTAAAACCAAAAGTGCTAGAATCAAAACATATGATCATTGAAATTCTATGGCAATCAATTAGTGTACATATTCACAAAATAATCAATTAAAACACAATAGGCTCTAAATATAAAATTAATTGTGCTAATCCTAAATATATTCAACTAAAAAGTCCTAGCATATGTAAAGACAATCAATAATCAAAATACAATCAATTAAAGCACAAATAGTCATATATTATAAGCTAGTCACAATACAACTCACAAGCATATGAAAACATAGATTTAAGAAAGCCTAACTAACATAAAAGTCTATAATTAAGAAAAAGTAGCTTATAATTGAAGCTTTATCTCTTATCAACATTTGATCAAGTCACATACACTAAAATGAGAAGAAGAACCAAGGTAATTGCACATTTTAAAAGCAAAATATCGAAAGATAATCAAATACCTTGTAAAATGAGTGAAATCACAAAATTGGTGTAGAACTACCTAAATACTTGAAAAAAAGACTTCAAAGGTTCTTAGAGATAATAGAAGACTTCAAGACAAAGATTCTCCCTTTTGAATCACTCAATTACAATAAGAAATGAGAGAGAGATATGGTGTTTGGAAGTTGAGAGAATTTTGAAGAAAATTTTTGCACTTTTGTCTTCTTGGATTGAAAAATGAGAGTGAGAGAGTTTTTAAATGAATGAAAGGGAGGAGTCTAGGTGGCATGAGGGGGCCTACGGTTGGGCATGTGTGGCACGCCATATGGGCACCCTGTGGAGGCGTGTTGCCTCCATGGGGGCAGCTGAAATACACTCTAAAGCGTGTGTCTAATAACCTAGAGGGGGGTGAATGAGCAGTTAATCGATTATTACCAATTTTTCGATTGGTCAATATTAATAACAATTAACCCAACAAAACAAACATGCAAAATCAAGTAAAGTGCGGAAATATAAAGAACATTTGATTTTTACGTGGAAACCCTTCAACAAGGGAAAAACTACAGGCTATCCTTCTAGCCACACACGATCACAGAAATCCACTATATGAATAAAAGATTACACCCTCAAGTGATACTCAGACTCTCACTCTCGACAACCTCAGGTTATGGACACTACCACTTGCCACTCGTGGTTCAATCCCTAGTGATATCCCCTGATCCACTACTCTTGGCGTGGGCACCTCGTACTCTACCACGCGGGCCTTTTACAGTGGCACTTGACCAATGCTTGCCAACCCACCCTTGGTTGCAAGACTTTACTTGATTGTGCAACTTCACTTAGAAGCCACAAGACGTTGACTCTATGAAGAGTATAATGTCTAAGTGAAAGTGAGACAATATGCTCAAATGCAATAATGTGTAAGACCACACACAAAATTCTTAACTAAATGTTATAATGTAAATTAACAGCCTAGTTATCAAATAATACCTACATGCCCATACAAAAGGACTCAATTAGATGCAAAAGGATTATAACAACCTAATTGTCAAATAAAGTCCAACCAACACAAGTTGTCACAACATATTACAAGGGCAATAAATATGCAATCAATAAATACAATCAATGAGGCATAAAATCAAGGTCTAGGTGCAAGGCATAAAGACTTAGCTAGAAGGGCAATACAGACCTAAATTATAGCTATCACAATACAAACCCAAACATGTCATAACTTCAAATGATATGCAATAAACACAAAGATTTGCTAACCTAAGCAATAAATAACATGTCTTGATAAGTTAGAACAATAAATGAGCAAGAATGATAGTTCCAGTTACCATGTGAAGACATTAAGGAAAACCCATTCTTGAATGATGCTAGAAATGCAATATGAAGATGGGTTTTGGGGTTTGAAGAGTCAAGGAACAAAACTTGAAGCTTTCTCTCTCTAGGGGAGCTCTTTCTCTCACTAGGAATGTAAATTTTAGAGTTCTAGGTCTGATTGGGGAAGAAGATGATGTATTTATATGATCCTAGTGAAGCCATATCGTTTTGGATAAGGAGAAATTGATTTTCGGTGACAAAAAGCGACCTTAGGGCGATCTGAAGGTCAGGTCACTTCAAGGTCGCTATTCTCTCGGGTAAAAAATATGAGATCTTAACAGCTCCAATTTCGAGCGACCAAAAACATGACCAAACACCATCGAAACCTTTCGTATAATATACCTTTGGAAAGGTATGAAAGTCTACTTTCTAATCCAATTTGCAGAACAAGATTTGGATGTCTGTAGAAATATTTAGAGTCAAAAGAGTGACCAAATGTCAGAATTGGTCAATAACAAAAATCCCCAAATTCATGGTATAAGACCATGTAACCAAAAACCAATCTAAGAGAGCACAAATAGAGCCTCTCTATGGTCACAAATCGCACAAAGACTCAAGCACACCAACGTGCAAGTGCGGACATAACACAAGCACACCATCGTGCGAGAGAGGACATTTTCGAACACACAACGAAAACGTAAAACAAAACAACCACACGTAAAGACAAACAAAAATGTGCTTGTGTGAGTTATGTAACGGATGAACACATATACATAATAAAGAACACAAATGCGAGATGAACAAAGCATGCATGAAGTGTGTGTGTGTGTGTGTGTGTGTGTGCACCTAAACTCTTCAAGAGACAAAGTCAAGTGAGTATACCTTTTACTCTTGAAGTCATGGAGATGCTTGGAAGCTTGCGACAAAGACCTAAGCTACCCATTACACAATCATCCCCAATGTGGTGTGGTCTGTCATGAAATAAACCAATTATAAAATCGAGGTTCTTACAGCAGTGATGAACCCTTCCCGTGTGGCCCATGCACCTCCACGACGGAAGGCTGAAAATGGAATTTTTCCATTCCTTTCTTCCCTCGCGCAACACTCGCGTTCTTCGACCGTTCTCCAGCTTCTGAACTCCGAATTTGAATCCGTTTTAAGATTATGAACCGTAACTCTCTCACAAATGTGGACATCTATGAAACTTTGATAAAAACTATGGAAATCGACTCGAAGCACAAGGACGAAAGCTATGAACGATAAACACACGAAAAGTTTCGTAACTTCCAACTTGGAACTTGAATACTAATGAATAAGTAATTGAAATGTTCGAAACTCAATAAGGAACAATATGAGAACATATTCAAGTCCGATATCACAAAAGCATAAAAAAATAAACAAAAGTATGCTATTTCCTTAATATAGTCCTAGAACATGCAATTTTATAAAATTTGTCAATTTTATATCTAATGCATGTGAATACAATAATATGTGTGTGTATGTGTTATACCAATTCAGCACAACGATGCATGGACACATATGGATGCAATGTGTGTGTGTGTGTGTGCCTAAATGCCTTGCAAGAGGAATGAAGTCTTAATATACCTTTGATGTACAATAAAACTTGTTTCTTCTGAAGAGTTCTCATTGCTTGATAAGTTGCCAAATCTTCCTTGAAGCTTGAATCATAATGAGCCTAGACAACTATTCAATACAAATGAAATATTGTTTTGACATGGAATTATGGGAACATGACTCAAAAACCTAACAAGATCATACAGGATAACACCATAGAGTTTGTAAAGAAGTTTATCATCTTCCATTTTGGGATCCCAAAAACTTTGATAACAGACAACGGGACCAGTTTAACAACGAGAATTTCTGACAGTTTTGCAAAGATTGAATGATAATTAACTACTACTCTTCGCCTACATGCCTATAGAAAAATGGGTCAAGCAGAGGCAGTGAATAAAATAATCTAGCATACCCTGAAAGCAAAGGTAGATGCGAATGAGGGAGTTTGGAAAAGATAGAACTCAGATCAGGAACACAACATACCAACAAAGAGCCGCCAAGTACTATAACTCAAGCTTGGAAAAGATCCAGCTTAGATCAGGAACACAACATACCAACAAAGAGTCGACAGGTACTACAACTCAAATGTGCGGCAATGAAGATTCCAACTAGGCAATTTGATCCTGCGAAAGGTAATGCCCAACACTAAAGACAAGTGGGAAGGACACAATCAGGTCGTAGGAATCGTAGGGCATGTAGCTTATTGTATCAAGCGACCTGGTAGTGGCTAGATAGACAAACCATGGAACGCCCAATATCTTTAAATATACTATCCATAGGTATTTTTCTATGTACCCTCAAGTTCATCATCAATAAAATATCTTTTAGCAGATCAAGTCTAAATAGCCAGGCAACAACCTCGCCCTTATTTCTCAGCTCACGCACCGACTCCAAACAATAGCAACACCTTACTACGTTAAAGACTGGGCAACACCTAGATAACACTTGCGAATAACGTTAAACACTGGAACTTACCCAGGATAAAGTGCTGCCATCCTCGTTCAGGCCACCTCGCCACGTTGAAGACTGGGCAACACCCAGATAACACGTGTGAGCAGAGTTAAACGATGGGACTTACCCTTGGTAAAGTGACGCTGACCTTGTTCGGCCACCGCGTAATGTTAAAGACTAGGGAGTATCCAATAACTTGTACTAGAAGTGTTAAACACTGGGACTTACCCCGGGATGAAGCACTGTCGACCTGATCAATGCCAAGCACCATAAGTAATCATTCCATCTTGATGCGTTAAAGACTAAACAGCACATAGGATAACAAGCACGAGTTTGCGTTAAAGACTGGGCAACACCCAGGATAACATGCTCAAATCCAGCAAAGTGTCAAAGACTTGGCAACACTCAATATAACACGCTTCAGTTTAGCAAAGTGTTACCCATGACAACACACCCAAATTTGCTGCATTAAAGACAGGGCAACACCCAGGACGACACATACGAACCCACAAGCAGCAAGAAAATTCTTATTATGCCTAAATTGACTATGAATTAAGTACTTCAAAAATAAACATTCTTATATAGAAAGTCAAGTCATAACTCAACAAAGCAATAACAGGAGTAAGGATATGACAAAAACTTGTTTTATTCAAGATGAGAGATTACAAAAAGGAGAGGATGTACATAAACACACCTCGTCAACTTGAAGGGTCTAGCCCGCTAGCAGGAAGCTCGTCATCCTCCCACTTCAAAGTCTTCTCACTATATGACGAATCGTAATGGCAGTCGTAAATCGGACCAATGTCATACGGCCCCTACAGACATGCAAATCACTAATGCATATGGGAATACTCTTTTAAGATACCCTTAAAATTTAGCATCTCAAGGTGCATTGGCAGGGGATCTTCCCAAGTGAACTGCTTGAGACTCTTCTTCAAGGAGGTAATTGCATCTGTTCCCGAGTCTTTGATTATCCCTTCAAAGTAAGACACCGCTTCCTACGACCCTCTACTCTTCCACGAGTAAAACTTTTGGGCCATCTTCGTAGTACATTGCAATGTCGCAGATAGGCGACCTCTTGAATCTATCTATGGCACGAAGCTATAACTCAACAGTGGCACATACAAGGGCATTGTTTTTTCCCTTCAGCTACTCCCTCAGCTCACAAATGACCCGATCTTTGGAAGCCGCTTCTCGCTCAGCAGTGGGTAAAATCTGATCCTCAGAAGTGGAGTATTTCTCAACAGCAGCTAGGGCAGCAGTAACAGTGGCTACCTCCAACACCGCTTTGCCACCCTCTAGTCGAGTAGCTCTTTCTTGCAACTCCACGAGCTGAGAGGCTAATGTGGCTCTCTTGGCCTCAGTTGATTTCACATCCGAGAGAATCTGAATAAATGAAAAGGCCATACTCACAAATTAACCAGCGAAGAGGAAAAAGAGAAAAAATAACTTGTGATGACAGAATTGAAGTATGCCTTCAAGTGTGCATCTAAAAAGCCCTTGATAAGATGATGAAAACAAGAATGAGATCCAAAAAATTTGACTCATTGGTCAGCGTAAGAATCGTCTCCTGTCATAATATGGTGCATGGTTTGAAGCACTAGGAGTAGTAGCATTAGGGACAAGAACAACTCGATGTGGGGGAGCCTCTAAATATTTCTCAGGGATAGTAGTGGAAACCTCTCCCCCAATAATCGAAGCGACATGGGTCGCCACCTCTTGAACCTTATTGACCGGGACAGCATCAGCCTCATCAGCTATGGATTTTTTGCTCCCTACTAAAGTAACCTTTTATTCATCATTTGAAGAAATTAGGTAATCGCATCGTCTGATACATTCCCAAGGAGCAGGCTCCGACAAACGCTCTCTTTTAACTATAGAGCGTGAAAATACACAAAGTGTGTCTAATACAACCTAGAGGGGGGGGGGGGGGGGGGTGAATAGGTTTTAGTTGATTTATTACCAACTTTTCGACTTAATCAATTTTAATAATCCTACTCCATAATAGCAATCAATCAATCCAACATAAATATGCGGAAAACAATAAAAACACAAGGATTGATTTACGTGAGAAACCCTCCAACTGGGCAAAACTCACGGGTTATCCTTCTAGCCACATACGGTCCTCAAATCCACTATTTGAACGAAAGTTTACAACCTAGGTTGACCTCAAGTCACACCTACTTGGTCACTAACCCTTTCACTCTACCCAACAGGCCTTTAATAGTGATTCTTGACCACAAGCTTGTGCACTAACTCACTTAGTCACAAAGCTTAACAATCAATAAAGAGGTTAAACAACCTATGTGAATATATAAAAGATATTCAAACATGCAATTAATACTAGGCAACAATAAATGCTTATCTAAGGATTTAAAGATGTTAATAAATGCAAATCCTAGATATCAATATCTAAATGCAAATGCATGAAGATTTAGCTAGAAGGGTAAAATCGTCCTAAATGCTAGCTATTAATGAACAAGGCTCTCAACCAACACACAACAACTCAATCATGTTATAAATGCCAATAAACATAAAGATATGCAATAAAATCACATAAAAGAGCTTACCCTAGGCAAACAAGAACATAAATAAATACAAAGAGATTTAGGGCATGTTCAAGTTACCTAGTCAATGAAAGCAAGAAGAATCCATGATGAGATAATGCTTGAAGAGGTTAAAAACACATGGATTTGTGTTTGGTTGAGTAAAGATGAGTTCTTGGGAGTTTCTCTCTCTAAGGGAAGCTTGGCCTATCAAAAATGGCTTCTTGAACTCATAAAAACGAGCAAGGAAGAAGATAGAGCATATATAAGGGAGCCCTAGTTGAAACATCGTCGTTTTGAACTTAGGGCACAAAATCCCGTCAATACCGCTAGATGGACAGCGTCGCAGGCAAGTGTCCAGACCGCGGTACACACAGCAGTGCATCGTCTGGACAACAACGCGGTGCAGGGCGCTGTGCATGCAGGTGCACAGGCCGCTGGTATGGGCAACAGAGGCTTACTGGACAACACCGCGACTTGGGTCGCTTTGCGTGCAAGAGTACAGGAAGCGGTACATGAAGCATGACTCTGCTGAGGTATACCGCTCTGTATGCCGCGGTGCAAGCATGTCTTGCCAAGCGGTCTAGGACGCGCTAAGAGAAGAAATTCTCTTTTCTGGGCAAACTCAACACACTAAGAGATGTGCAAAATGTGCAAGTGTGGAGTGTGAAAAGAAGCATACAATACATCATTCAATTACATGAAGATAGGAACATAATGCATGCAAGTGAGTGTGTGCAACTAGATCTCTTCAAAGAAAGTTAAACTAGTGAGATACCTTTGAAGTGCTCTTTGAGAGGGATGATGTCCTTGAAGCTTGATCACACTCAAGAGGCCTAAATTACCCTTACAAAGAATAATCCCCAATGTGGTTTGTCAACGAAATAAGCCAATCAAAATATGAGGAACTTACAATCTCTCCCCTTTGGCTATTTCGTGACAAAACCACCACTCACAAATCATCCTCACAAAAAAAATAAAAACTAGAGGTCAACAAAGAGATCTTCTACATTACAAAAAGATACCTAGATACTAGGTCTTCAAAACTTCAAGCTCTTGTAGAATAGCCATCCCTACAAAACAATGAGACTACACTTTCCAAGACAAGTGTATGTGAGGTGATCAAGAGAGATAAATAAATAAGAGCAATTTGCATAGTAAAAGAAAACTACAACATGCAACATTCAAATGCTCCCCCTATATAGGTTACTCCCCCTCAACGGGACAATCTCTCCAAATATGCAATCCCCTTAAATAAAACCACATTACTCCCCCTTTTTGTCATGAGATAGGCAAAGGAGTAGTCCCCAACCGGGTTACTTTAGCAAAGAGAGCTATTTGCAAGATAAGTGCATAATCATATACAACAACTTTATGCAACTCAATTAATTGAGAGAGAATCATTGAGGGTTTTATTATTTAGAAGAAAATGTGTGACTTAGTTGCTTTGGATGTAAGACATGTAACATCATGGTTCAAGCAAATGGTATTTGGCAAAGCAAACGGTATTTGGCAAAGCAAACATCAAAAGGGTTTCCAAAAGAATTCAAACTAATTTATACCCTTTTGTTATAAGCAAACAAGATATAGTTTATCAAAATGAATTTCAATTTAAAGAGCAACTATATCAAACTTTATGAGCAAAACAAGACATGAGTGACTTTTGCACCCTTTTTGATTTTTCCGGGTGGGATACCCGTATGATAGTAGTCTTGTTCAACTGATAAAGAGAGAGAGAATACTAAATTTGGATGAGACATCCGTATTTATTGCAAGGATACTAGATCCTTATTAGGTTTAGTCTTCTCATTTGCTTTCACACAGATTTTGCACTAGAGCAATCAAAAGCATTTCATGCATATTATTTTAAGTATGTCATTAAAAGTTCTCATGTCATGGAGTTAAATTATGGGTCATTCAAGTGTACTTACCCAATCAAAATCTCCTAGTCCAAAAATGCATTTTTGAACATAGAGGTGACATGGATTACAAATCAAGCAAGGCACACTTATTAAATAAAAGCCATATAAGAATATATATAAGCACAACCAAGAATACTCAAGCAATTAATAAAGAAGCATAAAGTTGATCAAGTTTTTGCTTATTCCAACATGCAAGGTTGTTCTCTTTGCTTGAGTTCCCCATAAGGGGTCAATCACCAAACCACATCAAGGCATATGACAAATCCCAATAGACCTACTAAGTGACTTGAACCTAGTTGAGTCTAAGGGCTTTGTAAATAAATCCGCTAGTTGATTATTAGTGCCCACATGCTCAAGTGTAATGCATTTGTTTTCAACTAGTTCTCTAATGAAATGATGCCTAATGTCTATATGCTTTGTCCTAGAGTGCTGAACATGATTCTTTGAAATGTTAATTGCACTCATGTTATCACAATAAAGGGTAAGAATACCTTGATCAAAGCCGTAATCCATAAGCATTTGTTTCATCCAAAGGAGTTGTGTGCAAGCACTCCCGGCGGCTATGTATTCCGCTTCAGCTGTGGATAGAGAGATGGAATTTTGCTTCTTGCAAAACCATGAGACCAAGTTGTTGCCTAGGAAGAAGCAACCGCCCGATGTACTCTTCCTATCATCACAATTTCCTGCCCAATCTGCATCACTAAAGCCAACTAAGCTAGCATTAGTGTCAAAAGAGTACCATATCCCATAGTTGGATGTCCCATTCACATATCGAATGATTCTCTTCACGGAGGAGAGATGGGATTCCTTGGGATCCGCTTGGTACCTAGCACACACACCCACACTGAAGGCTATATCGGGCCTACTTGCGGTCAGGTAAAGCAAGCTACCAATCATGCCACGATAAAGACTTTGTTCTACACTCTTGCCACTAGCATCCTTGCTTAGTTTCAAGGTGGTACTCATGGGTGTGTCACAATATTTGGCATTCTCAAGGCCAAATTTCTTTACTAGGTTTTTAGCATACTTAGCTTGGGATATGAAAATCCCATCATGCAATTGCTTGATTTGCAAACCTAGGAAGTAATTAAGCTCCCCAACAAGACTCATCTCAAACTCATGAGACATGACATCAACAAATTTTTGGACTTTGGATTTGTTGGTGGAGCCAAACACAATATCATCAACATAAATTTGAGCTATGAAAAACTCATCTTTGTTCCTCTTGATGAATAAAGTTTTGTCAACACTACCCCTAGTGTAGTCATTGTCAACAAGAAATTGAGTAAGGCGCTCATACCAAGCCCTAGGTGCTTGTTTCAACCCATATAAAGCGTTCTTGAGGCTATAGACATGATAGGGGTGGTGTGGATCCACAAACCCCTTGGGTTGCTCAACAAACACCTCCTCATGCAAGAAACCATTGAGGAATGCATTCTTAACATCCATTTGATACAATTTAAACTTGTGCACACATGATATGGACAAAAGAAGCCTTATGGACTCAAGACGGGCAACCGGAGCAAAAGTCTCCTCAAAGTCAATACCCTCAATTTGAGAGTATCCTTGTGCTACAAGTCTAGCCTTGTTGCGCACAATGTTGCCATTTTCATCCGACTTGTTCCTATATACCCATTTGGTGCCTATGACATTAGTATCCTTAGGTCTAGGAACAAGAGTCCAAACCTCATTTCTTTCAAATTGGTTTAGCTCTTCTTGCATGGCAAAAACCCAAAATTCATCATTCAAGGCTTCATCAACCTTTTTGGGTTCAATTTGAGAGGTGTAACAAGTATAGCTAATTTGATTAGCTATTTGACGCCTAGTCCTAACACCCTCATTCATATCTCCAAGAATGTCATTCTTATTGTGGAGATGTCTAACCCATGGAGCGGGTTCTTTAGAGTCCAAAGATGGATCTCTATCAAGAGGTTGGATGACCTCTTCATCAAGACTTGACTTCACATCAATTGAAGTCTCAACATTCTTCTCCAAGAAAGGATCATCAAACACAATGACCTCCTCATCATGGTCTCTAGTCTTAGGCCTACAATCATCTATGACGACATTAGATGATTCCATGACACTCCGAGTTTTTAAATTGAAAACTCTATAGGCCTTACTATTAAGGGCATAGCCAATAAAAATCCCCTCATCACTCTTGGCATCAAACTTGCCAAGTTGATCTCGGTCATTTAGAATGTAGCATTTGCTCCCAAATGAGTGGAAGTAGCTAATATTTGGCTTCCTACCCTTCCATAATTCATAGGAGGTTTGCCTAGTACCGGGCCTTAGGAAGACTCTATTTCCTATGTAGCAAGCCGTATTGACGGCCTCGGCCCAAAGGTTCCTAGGGACATTGTTGCTAAGCAACATTACACGGCCCATCTCTTGAAGGACCCTATTCTTCCTCTCAACAACCCCATTTAATTGAGGAGTTCTAGGAGCCGAAAACTCATGGGAAATGCCTTAAGCTATTGCAATAGCTTTCAAAACAAGCATTTTCAAATTCCCTCCCATGGTCACTCCTGATTCTTTTAATGCTTTTAGTGTGTGAGTTCTTTTCATTTTGAATTTTAGTGCAAAGCATTTTAAATTTTTCAAAAGTTTCAGATTTTTCTCTAAGAAAATATGTCCATATAAATCTAGAGAAATCATCAACACAAACAAAAATGTATCTCTTGCCGCCGAGACTCTAGGTTTGCATGGGACCCATAAGGTCCATATGTAGAAGATCTAATGGCTCCTTGGTGGCGAGATACTTGCCTTTCTTGTGCATTACTTTTGGTTTGTTTCCCTTGTTGACAAGGTCCACAAACGCCATCGACTTTCTTCCCAAGCTTAGGGAGGCCACGCACAACCTTGAACTTATCTAAGATCCTCAAATCTCGATAGTTCATGTGGCCAAGTCTTTGATGCCATAACTCAATTTCCTCACATTTTGACATATTGCAAGAGATAGCACTAGCTTCAAGACAATAGCAATTGTCACTAGATCTCTTTCCTTTTAGCAAGGTTTGTCCATTTGGCATTAAAATAGAGCAATCATTTTTGTTAAACAATACAGAGAGTCCATCATCATTAAGATGAGAAATGCTTATAAGATTGGCTTGCAAGCCATCAACAAGTAGAGCATTGGACAAGGAGGGTAAATCGGGAATGGAAATGGTTCCTTTCCCTATGAATTTCTTTCTAGATCCATCACCAAAGGTGACAAATCCTCCATCCTCCAAGACAAGGGATTTAAAGAAGCTCTTGTTCCCCGTCATATGCCTAGAACACCCACTATCCAAATACCAAGTGTTAGAGGCATTTGCCTTCAAGGCAATTTGAGCCACATAGCAAGAATAGTTATTCCTTCTAATCCACCTAGGTGTAATGTTCTCATTCCTAGTGGTATTAGTCACATTGGCTCTAGATTTCCTAAGATCATGCAAATTTGCTCTAGATTTCCTAGGAACATGCATTTTAGCTCTAGCTCTATTTCTTTCAATCATGCTCTTGATTCTACACAGTTCAATGTATTTGAAGCAATTTGGTCTAATGTGACCATCAACACCACAAAAGTGACAAGTGAGAATGAAATAAGAAGACATACCATGCCCTTGTGAGTACAAAGGGGCTTTCCCACGCATTTGAGCCTGTCTTTGGTGTTGGATTGATTCTCTTCTTCTTTGTTGTTGAGTTGGAATGAATTGCTTCCTTGGTTGACCTTGCATGAATTGCTTTTTGGCTTGATGGTATTTCGGTTGAGGGAAACTTGCTTGATGCACCCTTGTTGATTGAGCTTGAGCTTGTTTCCCTTGTGCTACCTTGACTTGAGGATCTTTAGAGCACTCTCCTAGTTCGATCTTCTTCCTAGGATATTGTGGGGGTGGAGGCTCTTTGTTATCCACACTCTTAACAAACACAATCTTGCTTGAGGATGAAGTCTCATTGTCATCTTCATAGCCAAGACCTTTCTTATCACTTGGCCTCTTGCCAACTCCCAACATGTGGTCAAGTTTATTCGTGCTTGAAGTCATCTTAGCAATGATCTCTCTAGCTTCTTCAAGCTCATTTTCCATCAATTCCTCATTCCTTTTGGCTATTTTCACTTCTTTATTTAAGTGAGTAGCTTCGGTGGATAGCTTGAGATTCTCTCCTTTTAGCCTTTGAATCTCTTTCTTCATCTTCAATCTTGAGCTTTGAAAATGCTCAATGAAGCCTTCAAGATCCATTCCTCCTACATCCATATTTGTTGAATGGGATGAAGAGTCACCATCGCTAGAGTCATCTTCACTTTGTTTCTCTACCTCTTCATCATCTATTGCTTATTTACTCTTGAGAGAAGATGCGAAGGCAATAAAGTTTGCCACATGATCCTCATCATCTGAGGATTCTCCTTCTTCTTCCAAGTCATCACCATCGCTCCACTTGGCGGCCATGGCCTTTCCTTTCTTCTTATTTTTCAAATTTCCACAATCCGTGGAGATGTGTCCGAAACCTCCACATTAGAAGCATTGAATCCCTTTTCTTGTGGGCTTGTCTTCACTTGACTCAAACTTCTTGAAAGGAGTCTTCTTCTTTATTTCCTTTCCTTTGGATCCAAATCCCCTCTTCTCAAAATTGATGAACTTCTTGAATCTTTTCACCATGAGGGCCATTTCTTCATCTGAGTCTTCTTCCTCCTTCTCAACCTTAGAAGTCTTCAGAGCAATGCTCTTTTGCTTCTTTTGAGGTGTAGGTGTGGGAGTCCATCTAGACTCATATGCAAGCCTTCCAATAACTTCACTTGGCTTCATATTCTTGTAGTCACTATTCTCTTCAAGAGCCGTCACTTTTGACTCAAATCTTGCTGGAAGCGACCTCATAATTTTTTGCTTGATCCTCCTATCCGAATAGGGATCACCAAGTTGATGGCTTTGATTGACTATGTCCATCATCTTCACTTAAAAGTCGTTGAAGCACTCATCCTCCTCCTCCTCCATCCTAATTTGCTCGAATTGTGTTTGGAGGACTTGAAGCTTGGAGTCCTTGACCACCTCGGTTCCCTCATGGGCCGTCTCTAGAATCTCCCATGCCTCTTTTGCAATTCTTGTTGTTTGGATCAATTTGTACTGATTGTCATCCATTGCACAAAGAATAGCATGCATAGCCTTGTTGTTCCACTTGGATGCTTCAAACTCTTGAGTTGACCATTCCGACTTTGGCTTGGGAACTACACTTTCGTCTTCAAGAGTCTTTTCCGGAAGAGTGTAGCCATCTTCAATTGCCATCCATGCTCGGTCATTTATTTGGCAAATGTAAGACTCCATCTTGCCTTTCCAAGAGGCATAGTTTATTCCGGTGAGCAAAGGGGGTCTTGTGCTAGAGGCTCCCTCATTACCACTTTCGTTCCCACTCATAGTGTTTGGGTATGAATGAGATGAATGTTTATGATGCAACAAACACAAACAAAATGCAAGACACACAACGAGCAAGGATCACCTAAGTGTATCTAGGAACCCGCTCTGATACCAATTGAAAATACACAAAGTGTGTCTAATACAACCTAGAGGGGGAGGGGGGGGGGGGGGTGAATAGGTTTTAGTTGATTTATTACCAACTTTTCGACTTAATCAATTTTAATAATCCTACTACATAATAGCAATCAATCAATCCAACATAAATATGCGGAAAACAATAAAAACACAAGGATTGATTTACGTGAGAAACCCTCCAACTGGGCAAAACTCACGGGCTATCCTTCTAGCCACATACGGTCCTCAAATCCACTATTTGAACGAAAGTTTACAACCTAGGTTGACCTCAAGTCACACCTACTTGGTCACTAACCCTTTCACTCTACCCAACGGGCCTTTAATAGTGATTCTTGACCACAAGCTTGTGCACTAACTCAATTAGTCACAAAGCTTAACAATCAATGAAGAGGTTAAACAACCTATGTGAATATGTAAAAGATATTCAAACATCCAATTAATGTTAGGCAACAATAAATGCTTATCTAAGGATTTAAAGATGTCAATAAATGCAAATCCTAGATATCAATATCTAAATGCAAATGCATGAAGATTTAGCTAGAAGGGTAAAATCGTCCTAAATGCTAGCTATTAATGAACAAGGCTCTCAACCAACACACAACAACTCAATCATGTTATAAATGCCAATAAATATAAAGATATGCAATAAAATCACATAAAAGAGCTAACCTTAGGCAAACAAGTTTTAGGGCATGTTCAAGTTACCTAGTCAATGAAAGCAAGAAGAATCCATGATGAGATAATGCTTGAAGAGGTTAAAAACATATGGATTTGTGTTTGGTTGAGTAAAGATGAGTTCTTGGGAGTTTCTCTCTCTAAGGGAAGCTTGGCCTATCAAAAATGGCTTCTTGAACTCATAAAAACGAGCAAGGAAGAAGATAGAGCATATATAAGGGAGCCCTAGTTGAAACAACGTCGTTTTGAACTTAGGGCACAAAATCCCGTCAATACCGCTAGATGGACCGCGTCGCAGGCAAGTGTCCAGACCGTGGTACACACAGCAGTGCACCGTATGGACAACAACGCGGTGCAGGGCGTTGTGCATGCAGGTGCACAGGCCGCGGTATGGGCAACATAGGCTTACTGGACAACACCGCGACTTGGGTCGCTTTGCGTGCAAGAGTACAGGAAGCGGTACATGAAGCATGACTCTGCTGAGGTATACCGCTCTGTATGCCGTGGTGCAAGCATGTCTTGCCAAGCTGTCTAGGACGCGCTAAGAGAAGAAATTCTCTTTTCTGGGCAAACTCAACACACTAAGAGATGTGCAAAATGTGCAAGTGTGGAGTGTGAAAAGAAGCATACAATACATCATTCAATTACATGAAGATAGGAACATAATGCATGCAAGTGAGTGTGTGCAACTAGATCTCTTCAAAGAAAGTTAAACTAGTGAGATACATTTGAAGTGCTCTTTGAGAAGGATGATGTCCTTGAAGCTTGATCACACTCAAGAGGCCTAAATTACCCTTACAAAGAATAATCCCCAATGTGGTTTGTCAACGAAATAAGCCAATCAAAATATGAGGAACTTACAGAGCGAGATGGCTCAACATCTATACCATTCCCCTTCCCGACAAATCGATTGAAAGAAGCACCTGTTAAAGTCGACTCACCTCTAAGGCGAACAGGTGGCTGAGGAGGAAAAGAAAGAGATGAACTATCAAGAATGGCACTCTGAGGTCTCCCTATCAGAGGCCTGGTTAGATTGGCTCGGGAGCCATATACAGGATCAACTTTGCACACTAGGAGACATAAATGATGTAGAGAATTAGAAACTCGACCATATACGAAAAGTGGAAGAGTAATAAATAAGAGAAACTTATGACGAGTTTTGCCATCGGAGTGCTTTGGGAAAATTTCCAGATCAGTCATCCTCCCATCGACAAAAAGCTCGGATAACCCATCTTCCACCAAAAGGAAGTTAAGATCTGAGAAATATGCCCTTCCTTCTTTGACCACTGGCGGCAAGTTACTTTGCCAAGGAGGTGAATGAGGGAAAAATATCGAGGCACGCGCTGCATAAAGCTGTGGTCTAGGCTATGATGCCTTCCTAATCGCCTCTCACAAAGAAGCACTGTTCATCCAGGAGGTCGACGCCGAAGGGACTCCCCAGGCGCCGGTTCATTTTCTTCCCTTCTTAGAAGAATCATGCTCGATAAGCCTCGAAGTCTATATGCCCACCACCCAGTCATCTTCGGGGGTTGCCATGAGGCGATAAGCTCCATGCCCAATAGATTGTACCTTGTAAAATTGCAAGATCTCATGGAAAGTGGTGGGGGGTGATAAGCCATTCGACCTCTAAATAGTGCACATGCACATCAAGATACGATAACATGTCAGCGACAATTGGCAAGGCGAGAGCCTCATTTGCCCTAAGATACGAGGAATAAAGGGTTGAAGGGGAAGGGTAACTCCGAAACACAGCATGGTGCCATAAATGGCCACTGCAACTTGAGAAAGCTTACACACCATCAGACCCTTTGAAAGAAGTAGTTCAACCGCATCTGGGAGTTTGAAGCGGTCAATATATGCAGTCAAGTCGTCATTACTTTCTACCATGTTCAACTCAATCGCAGTCAAACGGATAGGAAGAAGCAGGAGAAAAATGTACTTTGGCCCAAATAAACTTGGCAAAATCAAGCTCCACAACTAACTGAGGGCCCAACCTTGAAGCTCCTGAACTAGCCATTGAAAGGATTTATAAGAAAAAGAGAAGAAGTAAAGAGATTGCAAAATTAGGTCAAAAAGAGAACTAAGTCATAAATATTAAATATACGAAACATAAAATCATAAATATTAAAAATACTAAATATAAAATCATAATTATTAAAATTAAAAACTTAGCCATAATATTAAATATACTAAACGTAAAATCATAAATATTAAAATCACTAAGCTATTAATATTAAAAATACTAAACTTAAAATCAAAAATACTAAAATTAAAAACTTAGCCATAAATACTAAATATGCTAAACTTAAAATCATAATTATAAAAAATACTAAGCTAAAAATATTAAAAATACTTAACATAAAATCATAAATATTAAAAATACTAAGCTATAAATATTTAAAATACTAAATATAAAATCATAAATATTAAAAATATTAAGTCATAAATCTTAAATACACCGTATAAAATCATAAATATTAAAATTAAAAACTAAACCATAAATATTAAATATACTAAACATAAAATCATAAATATTAAAAATACTAAGCTATCAATATTTAAAAAAATATTAAACATAAAATCATAAATATTAAAAATACTAAGCCATAAATATTAAATACACTAAACATAAAATCATAAATATTAAAATTTAAAACTAAGCCATGATTATTAAATATACTAAACATAAAATCATTAAAATTAAAAAATTCTAATGCATAAATAATAAATACTCTAAACATAAAATCATAAAAATTAAAATTAAAAATTAGTCCATAAATATTAAATATACTGAACATAAAGTCATAAATATTAAAAATACTATGCAGAAAGTGATAAATATTAAAATTAAAAACTAAGCCATAAATATTAAATATACTAAACATAAATTCATAAATATTAAATATAAACATAAGAATCAAAATACTAAGCATAAATATTATAAATAAAACTAAGCATAAATATCAATATTAAATTTACTAACTACTAAGCATAAACTATAGATATAAAATTAAAAATTAAAAAGAAATTACCTTTGTTTGTAGTTGATGATTTGTAGAGAAATGGTGAATTGGTACCAAGGTGAATGGTAGAGACTAGAGATTGAGAGATTCGAGAATATACTATCATAGATAAATAAAGATTAGAATTATAGAGTATTAGAGTTTGTAGAGAGTAGAGAGAGTGAGAGACTGGAAAGAGAGAGAATGAGAAATTAGATATTAGAGAGAGTAGAGAGAGAGAGAGAGAGAGGTGTGAAAAAAAATTGATTTGAAGGGAGGTATTTATAGAAAATTTGAATTGGGGGGATAAAATGGTAATTTTAAAGAATTTTTTATTTAAAAATTTTTCTTTTTCAAAATTTGGACGTTGGTTCAACGGTAAAAATAAAATAAAAATAAAGTGGTTGTTGGCCAATGGCTAGCCTGCAGGGCACCCATTGGTCAACGACATGTAGATCTCACCGGTTGGGCTGGGCCGGCCTGTAGGCCTCATACACGAGGCCTAGCCTTGCATGCAACTGTATATAAGCATCGGCCCAGTCTGCTTATGGGCTAGGCCGTGCCAAGCCCAACCTGGACTTAGGCCGTGCCAGTAGGGCTTGGCCTGTGGGGCCCAGCCCATTTTGCCTCCACTAAGATAGCTAGGAACATTCCACTTGTACATACTTTTGTCTCTCCATCAATTCTTATATTTTTTTTCGATCAGTATATACTTATTAATTTATTAATATCTGGTTTTGTATTTAAGCAACAATAAGTTGCCTCTTGTTTAGCAATTAAACTAGTATTGTCCAACTTTCTTGAACAACACAAATTACAACTTTTGGACACATGAGTGGAATAGATTTGGTCGCACACAACATGTAGTAATTGCACCACACTACTTCCAAGCGGCTCGAACATCAGCACAGTTCCATATAAACAAGGCACGATTCTGTAAAAATAAGATACGGCACGGCACAACACTACCCGACAGGCTGGTACGACATATAAAAAAATAGATGTAGTGTACTTCGCTGAGTTGTGTGGCCCATCGGGCTGGTACGACACGTAAAAAAACAAATCCATAAGTGGCACAAATGGACACGACTCGAATATGACTTGAATGAGTCATACTCATTTTCTTTAATAAAAACTTAACAATTTTTTTAATTTGAAATTAGACTCTCTCATGTACTTAGAAATGAAGTTATTAACAGCTTAATTGTGGTTCTTGTATTAGATTAAAATTATACTTAGCAAATTAAGGAAAAACGATTGAATAACAAAGAGTTTAAACATGCATGTGTGCATATACAGTTTCAAAACAAAACCCTCACCGTAGGGCTTATTTGACTCGCTGTGAAGTTTCAATACAAATTAGTGAATTACTAGTTAATAATTATCAGATTCTACGAGTACATGGAAGATAAATAATATAAGCAAATACGGAAAAAAATCAGAAAAAAGAAAATTTCTTTTTTTATTTTTTATTTCTCTACTATATTCATTGGGAAGAAAAATAGTTTAAGTTGCCTTGAGACAGAAGACCAGTACTATAAGTATAGATATCACATATACCTCTATCCTACTACTATATAAGAGCCACCTTCACTAGCAAACGATAGACATCCCTTATTGACTAGCCCAACCATATATCCCACGTTCACCGCCTTCTCAAATTGACTAGCCCACATATATTCCAGGTTCACTGCCATCAAAACATACTATGGAAAATTAATAGCATCCCCGGTATTAGACCTAACAGCATGCATATAAAACATCCCCGGAGGAGAGTTTTGATCTTCCGCGAGGAAGATCACTCCTCACGGAAGAGAAATATGTTCCCTCACCAACAAATCAATCTCTCCTTTTGGAGGAGTATATTTACTCCTCCGCGAGAAGAGGTAGATCGGTTATCACGGGCATTCCACAGTGGTGGAGTTGAATTTTTTATTATTATTACTTTAAATGTTTTAATGGTTTTAATTATTATAGTTTCTTATTTTTAATAAAATACTATTAAAATAAATTGTAAGGTAAATGAGTAAGGGTTTTTAAGACATTTCATACATAAATATTTGTATAATGTTTATTTGGATGGAATTCAACTAATGATATGTGATGTTTATTCGATTTCGACCAAAAGTTCCATATGCATGCAATTGGATATAATACAAGGTGTTTGTGCGATTTTCTCTAAAAACAATACTAATTAAATCAAATATCATAAAAACAAGAGAAAAATGTACAAACATCTCTAACCATTTGAGTAATTACATGCATATACAACTTTTGCTCATAATTGGACGAACATCCGCTGCCATTATTAGTGCATTGTCATAAATTAACGGTTCAGTGGCTAAAATATCTTTTTGCCTAGTAATTCTATAAAATCATTATTTATAAGACTAGTTTAATTAATTTTACAAAAATGGATCATTAGACAATTTATACCATTGAAAAATAATTATTGAAAAACAAAATAGTAGGAAGAAATTAAACCTTGTTGGTTGTAACAAAATAATAAAAATCATGAATACTTTTAGAAAATGCAATTGTACTTGAAAATGAAATAAAAAGAATTCCCTTGAAACTAAAATAAATAAGTAAATTTTTAAGCAAATCAAATCACAAAATGCAAAAGAAGAAAGGAAAAAAAAACAAATAAGAGTAATAAAGAAGAAAAAACTAATAAAATATATAAGTCCAACTTACACTTTAAAAAAAAAATCAGTGTTCAAGAAATCGATCTAGGTGGCCGATTAATCGGTTTAACTCAGCTAGTCAGATGATCACTAAAGCGAAATGGCCAAAATCGGCCTAATTACCCGGTGGCCGACTAATCAGAAAAGTCGCCAACTAATCGGCCAAATCGGCTAGGCGGAGTGCCTTTTTAAAAAAATAAAAAAAAATAAAAATAAAAACGACATCGTTTTCTTCAGAAATCAGACCTCACTCTTCAGTTTCTTTGCTTCTTTTTCGATCAAACAGGTAAACAAACCTAAACATTCAAAGTTTGTCGCGGATGTCGAGGATGTCCGATGTCAAAAGCTGGTCCTGGAGCTTGGAGATGAGAAGAAGGAAGTAGACCAGGTCTTACTGGAACTCATCTTCGAAATGCAGAGAAAAATGAACGAAGAAGATGAAGAGAGATGGAGAGAGGGAGAGAGTTTTTGTGCGTTGAAGAAGATGAGGAGAGAGAAACAATTAAAAGATGAAGAGAGATGGCATTGGAATGTGTAATTGTTTGATAAAGATGAGAGAGTGTTTGTAGTTTGTGCATTGAAATGTGTAATTATTGGTGGTAAAGAAATGAATGATGATGGATGGTGCTCTGATTTGTGAAGTGAAAGTCAGATGGTGGGTCCAACAATAATGGTTGTACCCCATCAAACTTTTATTATTATTTTTTTAAAACCAGTTGTGTCCCGCCACACTCCCACCAAGTAGTAATAAGTTGTCCGATTAATCGGCGATTAATAGGGCTAGACGCTAGGCATCCGGTCTTCACCTGACTAGCCCTAAGGCTTACTATAACAATGGAAAAAAACATTAAAAGCCAGCCGTACACTAATCAAATTAAAAAAAATATCAAGCAAACACTAAGTACTAAACTTTAACTGAAGGAAAGAAAATAAAAATAAAAACCTAAACTAAAGTTACAAATCTAAAGGACAAGGTCTTGATAATCATGATCTTCCAATAATGTCTCCTCGACTTCCTCTAAGAACAGTTTCAACTTTTTACTATTGACTTTAAAAACATCATCACTATAAATGCTTAATACTGACTCAAGTGTCAGAGGGAAAATCTGGCGAGACATCGGGTTTCCCGCTGACCTCTCGTTCTTTTGGGAGGTTTTCCTCAGGATCCGTTCAAAAGAGAAAACCCATTGCAACTGGTTAATTCTTACCAAGAGGAATCTTTGCTATTCTTTCCACACCCAAGTGGCGTGCTCACTATCTTTCACCTCAGGGCTCGGTTTGACCATGTCGAATAGGTGTTGAAAGTCCAACTCCATCTTACGTGGTGAGAAGCTCTTTGATGACCATTGACAGAATTTTACAGTCCACAACCTTAATGTGTGTAATTGTCCAACCTTGCTTCTCTATATATGTTCCCTAAGCACATTAATGAGCTTATCTTCATGTTCTTTTTCTAAATCAAATGTTAATATGAACAACAAGATCTCAGAATGTCCTAAAACAACATTTTCAATGTCTAGGCAAGAGGTTTTAGATCTAACTTAAATTGTCTCTCTATAGATGGGAGAGGTACAGACTTTAAAGGTAAAAAATATTCAATTTTCGCTTTCCATTTGGTAGTATTCATTAATGGGACAGATTCTAACAAAGTATTCACCCACTAACTATTATATCCTCATCTAAGTCCATGCCAAAATGAGCTAAACATCTCTTTAAAGTACTAGCTCATCAGATAGTATCCCTTCACAACTTGCATTATTCAACCATGATCTTATTGCCTTTGGTGTTAAGTGATAACTTGTCCTTGAGATGCATGATGTGACACTATGGTTTGTTAGCATTTAGTCGAGTGAGTCGTGACCATGATTCTTGTGTTGTTAACAATGGATTCATAAGTCGAGGCTAACAAGCATGGAGAGTGCATTGTCTTGCCATGTCAAAAGTCAATAGTTTGGGAGAGGATAGTTTCTTGATCACCAGTAACAATAGTAAGCAAGAGGATATGCCAAAGATTCATCAAGATAACCAAAGAGATTGTATTCTTATAAAAGCATGTAAAATTGGATAATTGTGTGATGTGAGAGTTGTGATTAATCGGCGGCGACATTTATGGATATCAGGGTAGTAGTTTGAGCAAAGTACGTGGAGGTTAGGGATAGCAAAATAACCCGAAGGGATGGGGCCCCTAGGACCCGCACTTACAGGGTGGGGATAGGTTTCAATTTGATGGAGATGGGGCGAAGATGAGGATAGATAATAAAACCCGCAATGGGTATAGGGTGGGGATGGGTTTTATAATCCCCACCCTACCCTACTCCGCTTAAAATATAATCTTTATTTGTTTTATTATTTAGTTCAATGTTTATGTTATAAAATTATCGAATTTATTTGTTTAGTTTTGAGATTTATGTTTATGAGATGATTTTCAATAATTTTTTGGAATTACTTTATATATTATATCATATTCATTGGGTTATATATTTATTATTTTAATAAATAATTTTTTTGTAAGATTTTAATAAATAATTTTGATAAATGGGCTAAATTGGGTAAATGAGATGGGGATGAAGAAAACATACTCGGCCATGCCCCGCCCCACTCATCTATTGTGGCATTTTATGAAGGGATGGGTTTTCAAAAAGTAATTGGGGCGGGGTGCAGGGAGGGTCACCCCTCCCCGAACCCGCCTTATTGCCATCCCTAGTGGAGGTGGTAAGGACAACAAAACTTTGGAAATTTTTAGTCACATTTTCAACCATAGTGATAACTAAAAAAAAATTAAGTTGTACACTTGTATTCGTTGGAGTGGTAGTTTAAAATAAATAAATTAAATTGTTAGGATTTGGCTTTTATTCCCATTTGAACCAAACGTATTCAACTTATGCGAAAGTAATTCAAATGGATTCGAATGATTTTGATCCAAGTGGCATTGGAAAGAAGAGTCTGAGGCGAAGCCAACGACGAAAACGGATCTAGAATTAAAGCCTAGTCGCGCCGTCACGAGCCGCTTAAAGATTTCTACGTAGCACATGTTGATTGTGTCATACCTATACTCGATTTTACCCTCCATTTTCTATGTTTTTCTACTGCTTAAAATAAGTGTGTGCATGTCTTTTAAGGAATTTAGGAATAGTTGAGCAATTTCTGAAATTAGAGGGTGAAAAGCTGGATTTTGTCAAAGATTTTGAGAAGAGTGCATTAGCTTGCGTCTTAGTGAACCGTACCATATAACCGCATTTTTGGTCTAACGAGTGGGTGTTGTCATATAACGTTTTAGTGAACCGCACAAATCATTAGGTCTCAACTGCATTTTCATTCTAGAGACTCAGCGCAGTGGAGAAGTGTCTTAGTGTACTGTGCACTAGTACCGTACTTTTTCTCTAGTGACTTGATGCGGTTGGCCAGTGTCTTAATTTACCGCACCCTTGGCCGCGCAAGAAGCTCCAACTCAGCATAGTGACGAGATTCAAGCCCTAATTCCTTCCCAACTATAAATACCTCCCCTTCTTATTCTCTTACATCACCACCCAGCCACCTACCTCAAAGATACATGTTTTAAACATCCTTACCACCATTACACTTCCTTACACCTTTTCATAATCAAATCTCACAAAACCCATTATTTTACACATCAAGAACTTCTTTGAAGAGAAAACAATTGCACGCGATCAAACAACAAGTTTTTTCAATCCATGTTGCAGAATACTAGGAAAAAAAAGATAATTGGGTAACAACTAACAACTCAAAATAATTTTATTCAAAAAGCTAATTAAATAACGAAAGCAACGTGAATCCAAAAGGATTATCTATCTCATAAATTCCTAAATAAGAAAGATCCCTAAAACTTCTAAACTAAATCGAGAAAAGAATCCCAAACCAAAAACTAAAAAGTCCTAAACGGAAAAGGAAAAAAAACTCTCAAGTGAAACTAAAAGTCTCCAAAAAATAAGTTGAATGACTGATTTTTGGCCTCTTGTGATTCATTATATATGTAGGGCACATCTTGGGCTTTCTGAAAGCATATTATAATAACAATTCTAATCATTTTTGCCTTTTTTAGAGGCCCATGAAGCTCAGCTCTGTTTTGGGTGCTCTGAGCGACCCAAATACGCAAGTGCCACCTAATCTGCATCATCCCCCCCCGGTTGAAAAAGATTTGACCTTGAATTTTCCATTTTGTCATCCTTAGAAGAATCATCCCCATGATATGGAATGAGGTGTTTCACATTGAACACGTCAGCGATGTAAATATGGCTAGGCAATTTCAGCCGATAAGCGTTGGAGTTAATCTTCTCAATAATCTCAGCGTGGCTAATTTTACTAGCAGATAGGTTGTTGTA
Source organism: Dipteronia sinensis (assembly GCA_033220585.1). Taxonomy (NCBI): domain Eukaryota; kingdom Viridiplantae; phylum Streptophyta; class Magnoliopsida; order Sapindales; family Sapindaceae; genus Dipteronia; species Dipteronia sinensis. The sequence goes on from CM065639.1 coordinate 20,851,844, forward strand.
CTCACCAACAGGGAAGTGATCCTTCATAAGTATAACCCAAACAAAATCACCCATTTCGAACTCCAATAGACGGCGCTTTTTGTTCGAAGCTTCTTTATATTTAGCGGTGGTGTCTAACAAATTTTGACGAGTTTGCTCCTATGTATCTCGTAGCTGGATAACAAAATCTTCCGCTTGCAATGCACCCATGCATTTCTTGGATGAGAGGCCAAATCAAACGAACAGAGAAGAAATCCATACACGACTTTAAATGGACTGAATTTGGTATTGCGGTTGATAGCATGGTTATGAGCGAACTATGCTAGGCCGAGCTTTTAATCCAACGATCTCAATTGTTCACCCACCAAACTGCATAAAGGATTGCCCAATGATCGATTCACCACCTTGATTTCCCCATCGGTCTGAGGGTGGTAAGCACTACTAAAGTTGATCTAAGTTCTCACCATTTTCCACAAGTTACGCCAAAAGTGGCTGAGAAAACATGTGTCTCTGTCAGAGACAATAGACACAGGTAGCCTATGAAGTTGGTAGACTTTTTTGGAAAAAAAGGTTGAGCGACATTGACAACATCAGTAGTCTTTTTGTAGGGAATAAAGTGCATCATCTTAGAATACCAGTCCATCACCATAAAATATAATCAAACCCTCTTTGTGTTTGTGGGAGTCCTAAAAATCCATACTGATATCAGACCATGGATGCGATGGAATGGGTAGAGGAATATATAGTCCGGCATTAGTGGCCTTTCCTTTGGACACCCTGCAGATTCAGCATTTCTCCATGAATCTACCAATCTCCTTTTGTAGTAATGGCCAAAAATAGGACACATCCACCAATTGGAACATGCGGTGTTGTCCCATGTGACTCTCATCATAAAGCTATTGAATAATCTGAATTCGGAGGCTGCACTCAAGTATGCACAACTGATTCTATTTAAAAAGAAAACCCTTTTGCAAAACAAAGTCGGAGTCGTGACCTCCCTGAATCGTTTCTAACATGGCAGCAAAAAACCGTTCAGTAGAATACTAATCTTGAAAAAAAAAATTATAAGCCAGGTATCTCTATACACATATTGTTGAGCAACTTATGGCAGTGGATAAGTGCATCAACGACTCTATTCAGCATGCCCGATTTGTGTTTGATGACAAAAGTGAACTGCTATATATATGCAACCCAAGATGCATGCCTTGAAGATACCTTATCTTGATTTCCCATGTGCTTGAATGTGTCATGCTCTGTTTACAGGACGAATTCTTACAGAAATAGGTAATGTCGCAAATGTTGAATTGCTTGGACTACCGTATAAAACTTGATGTCATACGTGTTGTACCGTAACTTTGACCTCGACAATTTCTCACGGAAATAAGCTACTAATCTACCATTTTGACTCAACAGCTTCAATTCCCAATTTAGAGGCATCTCAGTGCGACTAAAATAGGCACGAAAAATCTGGCAGAACAAGAATAGGGTTGTTGTTAACTGCCTTTTGATTTCGTGAAACGTTTGCTTAGCCTATGTTGTCCGCATAAATTTGCTATTAGATTTCATACAGTAAGTCACATGAGTTATGATGTTGTTGAAGCTACGCACATCAGTCACTGTTCGCGGTTGTGGCCATTGTTTGATCACCTCCATTTTTGACTCATCCACTAATAACCCTTCTGATGACACAATGTATTCTAGTTACAGAACCCGATCTATAAAAAAAACACATGTTAGTTGCTGTGAAGAACTTCTCTCTACGCAAATTAAAACAACCAAAACTTCTCGAATATGTTGTAGGTACGCCTCGATATCAGTGTTATGTATTATAATGTCGTCAAAGTAAACCACCACACATTTGCCTGTATATGGTCATAAGGCTTGATTCATCACCCAAATAAATGTACTTGGGGCGTTTGACAACCCAAAGGCATAACTAGCCACTCAAAAAGTCCCTCACGAGTCTTGAAGGCCGTTTTCCACTTGTCTCCCAGACGGATGCGGATTTAGTGGTATCCGATATTTAAATCCAGTTTTTTAAATATCACAGCACCACTCGATTTATCTAGTAGATCATCCGATCACGGAATTATGAACTTATAACAGACAGTGATCTTGTTTATGGCTATGCTATCGACACACATTCTCTAGGACCCATCTTTTTTTGATGTCAGAAGAGCTGGTACAACACATATACTAAGGCTCTCACGGATATGTCCCTTCACCAGCAACACTTATACATGGCGACTTAGTGCCTCGATTCCTTGTGCTTCTCGGGATTCATTCGGTAGTGAGGCTAATTTGGTAAGGTTACCCCAGGAACAAGATCAATTTGGTGCTAAATATCCAGCAATAGACGTAGGCTATTAGGGAGTTCACTCGGGAACACATCTTTAAACTCGTGCAGCAAAGGCTCCACGACACTAGGAAGGCTACTATACTCAGTCGCCACCTTTCCAACCAACAAGTACACAATTCTCGATTACTTTACCTCTGCTTCAAACTTGGCTATTGACAACAAATTACTGTTCTCTCGTGGTGGAGTGGCTCATGCAGCTTTTTTTTTAGGCAATAACACAATCCTTGTTGAGTTGAAAGAGAAGGTACATGTGTTTAGAAAGCCATCATACATCACCCACCTGTCATATAACCACAGTTTCCTTAGCAATAAATGACAAGCATCCATAGAGACCACGTCACACCATGTTTTGTCCTTGTAGGTTGCACCGATTGAGAAGGAAACATGGCTTCGTCGAGTCACTGTCACATAATATTTTTATCCAGCCACGTCAGAACGGCCGCGGATGAATTTCTTTAGATGGTTGTAATTTTCAAATCGCCTTCTTTAAAGTCACGTTCTCGCAACTCCTGAGTTGGCAATAAATCGATAGACTTTTCCACTAAATGTACAAATGGACTAAAACACGCTTATGCGCAAAAAGTCATCATCTGTTCTGCAAGGTATGAGACGGCTACGTCAGACCACCGACAATAGACCGAACTACCCCTCTAGGAGCTCCTCCTCAGTTACCTCGGTGTCGTCATAAACTAGTTTGGCCTTAAAGTCATTAAATTATACATACATAATCTCAACAGACTCTACGAACAACCATTTTCATGGTCTTTTCTTGCAGTCCATAACCCAATGTCTTAGCTCCTTACAATTGAAGCAACGAGGATGAGAAGTTGGTACCACTGCCGATGGAGGTACGACTGACTTTGCAGCATCTGATGGCGGAACTGCTTCACGCCCGCTACTACTACTCAGTCTAGAATTCACCCCCAAACTAACGTTACTCGTATTTTTACGCATCAACTTCTTTTCAAGTTTTATTGCTCTCTGGTATGCTTCGAACAATATCACCAAATCAAACATGTTAAGGACTTTGTTCACATTCCCCTAACGTACCGAGAAACACGCAGATCATATGACTCAACGATTGCGTTCCGTGAAATAACCTAATAAAATTCTGAAGTGTAATCACCAATTGTATGGTTTCCCTACTTCAGGAACAAAGTCGGGAAAAGAATCCCTAAAACTTCTAAATCAAAACGGGAAAAGAACCAGATTTCCCTAAAACTTCTAAACCAAATCGGGAATAGAATATCAAACCAAAAAGTAAAAAGAGTCATAATTGAAAAAGGGTAAAAACTCTCAAGTAGCGTAAGAAACCAAAAGTCTCTAAACTCTTGCAATCGTTACGGGGCAAAATCCATAGGGCTCTTCTTGGGCTTTCCAAATACATATTATAATAGAGATAAGCCCGCTTACTGTTTTTAGAGGCCTGCAAAGCTTAGCTCTATGTTGAGTGCTCTAAGCGACCCAAATACACAAGTACTACCTGATTCGCATCATCAGAACTTAGAGATCTTGCTCACATGAAATGGATCTATGACAAAGATTGAAGAAATGAGAGACTCTTGGAGATCTCGTGGGTTTCCTCCATACTTGTTCTTCTCTTTTTGATTATGTAACTATGAGTAACTAAATCTCACACTAGGGGATTGATGTGAGTTGTATATAATTGGTTGGTGTTGACATATAGCCTAATTTGAGATTAATTATTTATGTTTTGTTTCATTCATAGTTCTTCATCTCATAACCTTAATTTGTGTTAATTGAATATCACGTTTGATGCAAGTTGGTTGAGCAAATTAATTTGAGAATTAAAATTGAGTAAAAATCATGCTTAGCCTTAATTGAGCTCTACATTGAATGAAAGAAATTCATGAAAGTGAAAATGACACTAATTGGCATGGATTTTGTCTCTAAATCTTTGATCTTATGGACATCATTTACTATTGCTTACACTACATATCATAGGTGAGTAGTAATTAAAGATTAGGTGACTCAACTCTCCATCATACAGTTGAGTAACACAAAAGAAAGTTTGGACTCGAAACTAGGATAGATGCACGTTAGTGAGGTTAATTAGTAATACTAATTATTTGTATTACAATTCCATCAATTCGTTAGTATTTCACTTCATGATATTCACACACTTTGAGGTTGGTCGTTGTTTGTTAGCACTTTTTACAAATTATAGTTGTTAACAGATTTTTCTGGTAAAAGACCAAGGGAGAATTTTCCAACAGAGACCTGTCCTTGAAGATTCATCCAAATATTCCCAGAAACCTGCAAGATCAGTACCATCACCTAGATGGAGCCAATATCCGGCGAGGTTAGGATCTCGACTACCTACCTATCTAGATAGGATATCATCCCTGAAAGTATGTACCCCGCTTTATTGAAGCTCCTGATACCAGCTCAAGATTAGCACGATGATAACTCGCACAACCAGCACCCCGCAAGCATCTCGACGTCGGATCAAGGTACCAGGTATCTCCATACCTACCTCGGTTCTACCTCGATATCCACTTTGGTGTTACCTCGACTCCCGCTTGATACTCAGTATGATCATCCGAAGCTCCCCCAAGGCAAGTATCTTACCTCCCAAGGCAATACGATTGGGAACATGAAGACACGAGCACCATTCCAGTAGGAAGCAGAACAAGCTCATCAAAATGAGGTGTCAGCGCTACCCCCCATCAGAACTCACGATTAGAATTTCCCTCGAAGCTCCTAGAAGAAGGAAAGCTGACTTCATCGCCATCAAGCTCCACGAAGAAGGAAAGTTGACTCCATCGCCAAAATAAAGCTCCATTAATGACCTTATGGTCAATCGAATCATAATTTGAATTCGCCATCGATTAACGGGATCTAATCCCGTGCTTTCAGCTCCACGTAAATGCCTTTCAACTGCTTAAAATAGGACTCTCTATAATCTTCATTAAAAACAACCGAATTTTGAGGAGATTAGGGGAGTACTATATATACGACATTGAAGGGTAAAGCAAGGGAGACTTCTGGGAGTATTCTTGATCACCAGAATGAGAGAGAGATCCCAGGAGATTCCTGGAAGCCAGTGAGAATCCATTGATAATCACAGGAGGAAAAATATCCACTTATCGACACAGACGTTTTCTCCATCTTCAACCTATGTAAAAGAGCAAAAAAAGTGAGAGATATGTATGTATTCATATTGTAAACCCATGGTAGTAGTTGATTAAATAAAACAGTTTTCATTTTTACATCTCTCGGTCCCTTTGTGTCCTTTATCCACTCTCTGGTCAGTCGATCTCGATCATACTAAGAGAGGGACCCCGGTACCGAAGGTACCTACCCCGCTGCTGCTACCGGTAGTGGGTGAGGGTGTTAACTGAGATTTTCACCCAGAGTGAATTTTTCCGCTAGCACTTTTTTGGCGCCGTCTGTGGGAAACACCACACCTTCAAAAGAAAGCATGTGTGTCTCGTTTTCTTGCTAGATTATCAGAATGAAGCTCCGATCCTCTCAGGATCATCCAGACCGGTCAGGACATCAGTCGAACGCTTCAACCCGGAAGGGTCAGAAGCCGAAGAAGTGGGGAAAGGGTCGTAAACCCGCCTCAAAGCTGTCAGCTGCCGAGCGGGCTACCCCCCAGGTACCTACTACCCCAATAGCTGGACCTGCCAACCTAGACCAACAGGTCACGGCCTTTATAGAGAGCATTCACCTCCGAATGGCCGTCGAAGGCAGTACCAATCAGCATGCGATACCAGATCCTAGGGGAGAGGCCAATCGGGAAGGTACCAAGATACCTACCTTTGACAGGTGGGGACCGCCACCTCCGGTACCAATCCATGATAGACTCGGGCCCATGCCTCCAATACCATCGGCCCATGATAGACTCGAACCAGCATCCCTAGTTCTAAAAACTTTTACAGGCCATCAACCCCGATGCGCTAGATTCGCCATTGATCTCCCTACTATGGAGCGTTACCATCAGGTCCAACCAGAAGCTTCCTTTAGACAGCCTCGACAGGAAGCGACTGGGAGGCGCCCTCGTTCAGTGGCAGGGGACTGCAACTGATACATGTCTTTGGACCTTCCTGGAATGAATAGGGACACAATGGCTCACTTCGGTGTTGGCTAGCCGGATAGAAGAAGTGAGGAGCCACTGGGCCATGCAGCTAGGCTACTTCTCCAGAGGCTTGCTAAGGCATATATGAGGCCTCATCAATGTGGGAAGCTTATAGGGCTCTCCCTGAACAGATCGGGACTTCGGTGGCTTACTACGGGGTTGTATGGCCCGGTACAGGAGGTAGGAAGCCACCGGTGTGATACTGGCCCAGAGACATGCTTGGGATCCTAGAAGTCCCTAGCAACTGAGATATGGCTCTGGACCATCTTGGGATAAATCAGGACACAGTGGCTCACATTGGCGTTGACTAGCCTGGTACCAGGAATGAGGAGCCACTGGGCAATGCAGCGGGGCTGTTGCTCCAGAGGCTTGCCAAGGTATGTAAAGTGGGAAGCCTCTGAGCTCTACCCGAATGGATCAGAACTTAGGTGGCTCACTAGGGCGTTGAAGGGCCCAATACAAGAAGTAGGGAGCCACTTGCATGATACTGGTCCAGAGGCATGAGTGGGATCCTAAAAGTCCCAAGCAACTGAAATATGGCTCTGGACCATCCTGGAATGAATCAGGACACAGTGGCTCACTTGGACGCTGAACGACCCGGTACAATAAGTGAGGAGCCACTAGGCCTATGCAGCGGGACTGCTGCTCTAGAGGCTTGCTTAGGCATGTAAGAGGCCATAACAATATGGGAAGCCTTTGAGCTCTCCCCGAACGGATCGGGATATCGGTGGCTCACTAGGATGTTGAGGGGCCCTAGTACAAGAGGTAGGGAGCCACCAGAATGGTACTGGTCTAGAAGCATGCGTGGGATCCTAGAAGTCCCCATCAACTGAAATGTGGCTCTGGACCATCCTGGAAGTAAACGGGACACAGTGGCTTACTTAGGCGTTGACCGGCCCGGTGCAAGGAGTGAAGAGCCACTAGGGCCTCTACCGGTCGTGCTGCTCCTATGATCATACAGTTGAGTTTGATTCTTAGGTATATGCGTTGACCTGCTACCTTGGAGCTTTTGAAGAGTCGATCCGGTGACATGAGGGGATTTGCATGAACAGGTGCAAATCTGATGGATCGCAATGGATCTGCTGCATAAGAGATCTGCGGAGAGTGGAGAAAATCTTCTATAAGGAAGCAGAAGAGGTGCATCTCTACTGCATAACAGTTCTAGATGTACCGGAGCAGATCTGCTGCATAGAAGTTCGTGGCGGATCTGCTGCATAGGAGATCTGCTGATAGCGGAGCAAATCCTCCATAAGGTACTATGAGAGGTACAGCTCTGCTACATAGAAGCTTTAAATGTACCGAAGAGAATCTGCTATAGAGGAGCACTACAAGTATATGAGCAGATTTGTTGCATAGGGCATCATAGTAGACCGGTTCTGCCAGGAGTCCCACGTACCATATTTGTCAATAGTGCATGTAGAGATAAGGAAGCCATGTCGGTGAACTTCCAAAAGACGATGCCAAAAAGTGTTGTTAACAGGTTTTTCTGGCAAGGGACCAAAGGAGAATTTTCTAAAAAGAGATCTATCTAGGAAGATTCATCCAGATACTCCAAGAGACCTGCGAAATCGGTATCTTCACCTAGATGGAGTCGATATCCGATGAGGTTGGAACCTCGACTATCCATCTATCTAGATAGGATATCAGGTTCGAAAGCATGTATCTCGCCCTACTGAAGCTCTTGATACCAGTTCAAGACCAGTACGATGATAGCTTGCACACCCAGAACCCCGTAAGCATCTCGACGTTGATCAAGGTACCAGGTACATCGATATCTACCTCGGTACCACCTCGATGTCTGCCTTGGTGCCACCCCGACTCCCGCCCGGTACTTAGTATGCTTATCCAGAGCTCCTTCAAGGTAAGTATCCTACCCCTCAGGCAATAAGATAGGGTACACGAAGACACAACCACCATTCCAGCAGGAGGCAGAACAAGCTCATTAAAATGAGGTACCAGCACTACCCTTCGTCAGAACTCAAACTCAGAATTCCCCTCCAAGCTCCATGAAGAAGGAAAGTCGATTCTATCGCCATCAAGCTCCACGAAGAAGGAAAGTTGACTCCATCGCCATCAAGCTCCACGAAGAAGGAAAGTTGACTCCATCGCCAAAATAAAGCGCTATTAATGACCTAATGGTCGACCGAATCAGAATTTGAATTCACCATTGATTAACAGGATCTAATCCCACGCCTTCAGCTCCATGCAAATGCCTTTCAACGCTTAAAATAGGACTCTCTATAATCTTCATGAAGGAACGGGATTTTGGGGAGATTCTGGAGAGTACTATATAGACGGCATTGAAGGGTAAAGTAGAGAGAGGACTTCTTCGAGTATTCTTGATTGCCAAAACCAGAGAGAGATCCAGGGAGATTCCCGGAAGCCAGTGAGAGTCCATTGACAATCACTGGAGGAAAAATATCCACTTATCGACACGAACATTTTCTCCATCTCCATCCTGTGTGAAAGAGTGAGAATAGAGAGAAATATGCATGTACACATATTGTAATCCTACCATAGTGATTGACTGAATAAAACAGTGTTCATTTTACATCTCCCGGTCCCTTTGTGTTCTTTCTCCATTCTTTGATCTATCCATCTCGATCATACAAAAAAGAGGGACCCCGGTACCGAAGGTACCTACCCAGCTGCTGCTACCGGTAGTGGGTGAGGGTGTTAACCGAGATTTTCATCCTAAGTAAATTTTTCCGTTAACAAGTGTTAACAGAAAAATCACTCAGGGAGCGAAATCTCGGTTGATACCCTCACCCACTACCAGTAGCCAGTAGCGGGATAGGTACCTTTGGTACCGCAATCCTTCCTCGTAACGTAAATAAGAAGCAATATAGGAAAGATAGAGGAGATATGAAATAACACTGTTTTATTCAAGAATATTACAATGAAGTTACATAGTATACTCTCTTCTCTCGTTTTTCACTCTCTTACACAGGGTAGTGGTGGAGAAAACGTATATGTCGACCAGTGGATATTTTTTTCCCAATGATCGTCAGTGGACTCTCACGGGCTTCGGAGAATTTCACAAGGGAATTCCACTGGAAAATAACTCTCTCTGTCTTTGGCGATCTTAATATTCAGAAAATAATCCGGTGGAATTTCACAATGTCTCTGTCTTTCAATGCCGTATATATAGTTCTTCAAAGAATCCCCATGAAATCCGGTTCCTTTAATGAGGATTATCGAATGTCCTTTTTTAGGCATTGAAAGGTATTGCGTGGAGCTAAAGGCGTGGGATTTGATCCCGTTAATTACTGTCGAATCCGAATTCTAATCAAGTATCATTAATGGCGCTTTATTTCGGCAATGGAGTCAACTTTCCTTCTTCATGGAGCTTGGAGGGAAACTCCGATTCTGAATTCTTTGGTAGGACGAAGTGCTGGTATACCAGTAGGATCTTACAGGCATGGAGCTTGTTCTGTCTCTTGATGGAGTGGTGCTTGTGTTTTAGCGGTCATCTTCGTATTGCTTGGCAGGCAAGGTACCTGCCTTGGAAGGGCTCCGAATATATACATCGAGGTAGTACCAAGGCGGGCATCGGGGTACCGGGTACCTTGTTTGATGTCGAGGCACTTAAGGGGTGCTAGGTGTACGATCTACCATTGTACCGGTCTTGAGTTGATATCGGGAGCTTCAGTAGGGCGAGGTATATACCTTCGTTAGCTCGCGGTACTAGTGCTCTCTCTGGATAGATAGGTAATCGAGGTCCTGGCCTTACCAAGTATCGGATCCATCTAGGTAGTGGTATTGACCTTGCTAGTCACCTGGAAGCTATGACAGGCGTCCATCGGGTTGATACTAGTTGAAAAATTCTCCTTTGGTCCCTTGCCAAAAATCTCTGTTAACAATAATTAATCACTTAATTTTTTTTGAATTAAAAGATTGTAATAGTTCCATGCATTATTGGTTAATTTAAGATGTTCTGATGCACTTTGATGGTTTATTTTGGAATATTCAGGTTGAAAGAAGCTACAGATTGGAGTGTGAAATTTTAAGTGAGATGCTATTATCAATGTACGAGAAGAAGGAAGAGTTATTTATACCAAAATCAATTTGGATGTAGAATATATATGGTAATCGAGTTCTAGAAGATTTATCGTCAGGATCAAAAGTAAATAAATGAAATGGCCGACGTCTCCCAAAACAACGGAGGGCATCTTTAGGGTTAGGGATGAGATCTAATAGCAGTGAATTATGTATTCTCAATATTGTGCTAATTATTATGTAAACTTTATATATATATATATATAGGGGCGTACTCAGGATTTTTTGTTAGGGTGGGCTAAACATACATATATATATATATATATATAGTAATGCTTAGATGTCCTAATTTGTTTTTTAAATTCTGTCTAAAATGATGTGGCACGTGAGGTGTTAACATCTTACTCATATATACGTATATGATTATATCAAAAAAAATTCGACTCCCATATATTCTATACCAATTTATTGTAAATAGCATCTTTAAAGAATATTCCACATATAAAAGTTTATATAATGCTAATTAATTTAACATTAATTAAATATACAATTAATAAATAAATTAAATAAGTATCTTAATATTAGTTTCATTTTAAAGTTTTCAACGATTTCTTTTTAACGGTATATATTTTTTAAAATACATAGTTTATAATTAATTATGGGAGTATTAAATAAAGAATTTAAAACAAAAATTAAAGGCATTGAAGTGACATTTAAGAAAAAGAAATTGGGGATGCTTGAAATAATGCAACGTTTTAGAGCACTCTGATCAGTCCATTGTGCAATACACCAACGCATTAGGTGTATCCGAGAGAGAATAGATATTTGTACTTGAGATAAATGGTGATATGACATAGCATATTGTTATTTTAATATATTATTAACATTTTTTTTTATAAAAGGCTGACCCGGCTACAACCCCAGTCAGCCCCCGTTAACATCCGCCATATATATATATATATATATATATGGTTAGTCTCTAAAGAAGCATTTTTTATTTTAATTTCTGTAAGAATCTTGATGAAAATACATCGATTTTAATGAAATTTGATCTGAATTTTTTTATGGATGATAAGTTCATTGAAATCTACCTATAAACAAAATTTAAGAAATTTTCGAATACTAGAACTATTTCTTCTTGAATTTTCCTATATACCGCATATTTTCTGATGCCTTCATATTTAACAAAATTTGGATAAATAGTTCTAGTCTTGAAAATTTCTCAAATTTTATTAATATGTAGATTTTATTGAACTCATCGTCTACAAAAAAATTCAGATCAAAATTCATTAAAATCAATATGTTTTTATCAAAGTCCTTACCGAAATTAAAATAAAGGATCCCTCATGAGAGACTCATTATATATATATATATATATATATATATATTGATATACCAGTAGTGGTGGTCCGGAAACTCGAACATCAAACATTATTAGACTCAATGAACACGCTACATTAGACTCAATGAACATGCTACATTGTGCGATGGTAACTTAATATTTTGAGGAAATTGCAGAAAATGAACAAAAAGATTATGAGTTTATTGTTTTTAACCACATCCAAATATTTAACTATACTTATCATATTTAGGGTTGAGCTGACCAAATTACCCTCCCTTCTATATTGACTTCCTCACCCAAAATTTTGAATCATTCTCTCACCTCAGACAACATTTCAAAATCGGCTGAATCGTCTCTCTCCTTAACTCCGTCCCTCTTTTCTCAAGAAAATCAGATATCCTTCCTTCTTCATCACTCCTCTCTCTAAAAACGAAATCCCTAATACTCCTCTCTCTGAAAACGAAACCCCTAATATGTACGGCATTTCCTCTCTAATTTTTTTTCGCGACGGGAGAAGGATAACGGTTAGTCCATGATCGAGCATCGGAAGATGGGTGGTGGTGGCAGCGAAGAAGGGCCGCAGATGAGGCGACAGCTTCATTAAAAACTGCAAGAAGCTTCAAAGATGCAAAATCAACTCCAAACGCAAGTGCCTTTTCAAGTTACCGGTGATTTCACTTTTCAATTTTTGTAAACCAAAAAAGAAAAAAAAATTGTGGTTTTTTAAGCTATTGTATATCGACACCGTTTGTGTCCCTATTACTTTGTTTTGAGTGTGATATGATGTTAAACCCTAGATTTGAACATTTTTTTTCTAGGTTTTGGATTGCTGGATTGGTTATATCTAATTCATGATATTTTATGTTTAAAAGTTGATGAACACGAACTCGACAATGATTACTAAGCTAAGTCCTAATAGGTGAATTAAAAGAATTTTGAAGTTCCTTTTTTGTAGAAGTTTTTAGTTTTGGTTGTTGGGGCACAAATGGTGCTGGTTGATAAAGTATACTACTCTAGGAATAACTTATTGGCTATTTTAGGAGATTATATTTGTTTTCATATCATTTATTGGTAAAATAGTTGTAGCTGATAGCTCAACTGCTCATTACTTTTTTCTTTTTTCTTTAAATAAAATTCAATTCAATAAATTGTGCTATTGAATTAATATCTGATGACTGATAACATGCTTGTGAATGTTTGTATTCATGCTTTTTTGGGTTAGTATGCATTGCGATTGTTTCATGTCTTTCACGGTCACTGAATGCATCAATTTATTTAGTAAGCGTTAGATCATGTTTGTTTTGAATGGTAGTTAGAATCTTATACACAACTGTGTGTCTTACTATGTATAAATAAGCATGTATAAATAAGCTGCAAGTTTTTTAATATGTGTATTCTATTAGACATAATTTTTGCCACATTTGGAAGTTAATGTAACAGAGAAATGGATTGAAATACTGCAACATGTCTAAGCAGTTTTCTATAACTGATAAGTGATGCCCCTATTCTTTTTCTTTTGTGACACTTAAAAAAGAACAAAAGAAAACAAAAATGAGGATTATGAGTATGATTTTTTGCTTTCTAACGATTGCTGAAATTATTTAAATTAATCAAAACTGTAATCAAGTAATTACAAACTTGTATTGATTTTATACAATGTTGATGGCTTCCAATTTTTCAGGTGAGAGGTAAGCGAGTTAGAATTGTTGGATTGGGGAAAATATTGGCTCGTTAGTAGCCAAGAGACTTAAAGCTTTTGGATGCTGCAATCTGCATATCATACAATTCAAGAAAGTAAAAACCATATGTATTGTACCCCTTCTACCCGAACGTCCATGAACTTGTTGCTAATAGTGATATCCTGATCATATATATGTTGCGGGTTGAGTGACCAAACCCACCACATGATCAATAAGGAAGTATTGTCGGCATTGGGGTGTTTGGTGCATGGAGAGATAAAAATGCTTGCTTAGATGTGTTTGAGAAGGAGCCCGACGTCCTTAAAGAGATTTTGCAGTTGGATAACGTTGTTCTGTCACCACATAGAGATTTAGACATGGGAAACTTTCTTGGATCAACCATAAAAGTTAGGAAGCAAGTTATTACCGATGTTTGATTCATTATTTGTATGGGTTATGTTATGGTAATGTTTTTTTTTGGAAACTTGTAATTACATTTTGAATTATAAGTTACAATTTCAATTGTATTCCAAGTTTAATGATAATAATTCTTAAGTTACATGCCAGTTAATTTCGAAGTTACATATCAAATGATTTTCAATTACTTGTTAGTTGATATCTAAGTTTCATGCTAGTTGAATTCCAAGTTACATGTTAGTTGATTTTCAAGTTACATGCTTTTGAATTTCAAGTTACATGTCAAATTAATTTTCAAGTTACGTGTTTTTGAATTTCAAGTTACATGTTAATTGATTTTCATGTTACATGTCAATTGATTTTCAAGTTACATGTTAGTTGAGTTTAAAGTTACATGTCAATTGATTTTCAGGTCACATGCTTTTGAATTTCAAGTTACATGTTAGTTGAGTTTCAAGTTACATGTTAGTTAATTTTCTAGTTACATGTTTTTGAATTTCAAGTTACATATCAATTGATTTTCAAGTTACATGTTAGTTGATTTTCAAGTTACATGTTAGTTAAGTTTCAAGTTACATGTTTTTGAATTTCAAGTTACATGGTAGTTGAGTTTCAAGTTACATGTCAATTGATTTTCAGGTTATATGCTTGTTGTGTTCTAAGTTACATGTCAGTTGTATTCGAACTTACATATCATTTCATTCCAAGTTACATGTCAAGTTTGTTCCAAGTTACATGTCCTTCATGTTCCAAGTTACATGCTAGTTAATAGTTTTACTTGAAGTTACATGCTAGTTGTATTTGAAATTAATTAAACATGCCAGCTGTATTTGATATTAAGAAACATATTAAAGAAACAAGTTATAAGAAAGAGAAACGAATAAAAGCATAATTATTTTTAAATGAATCTCTTATTGCACTTGTCGATAGTTACAAATTATAAATAAAACCACAAAATAATGTGGATCATAGAGAATAAATTTTTTTTAGAAGGCATCTCCTACGAACCGCTTTTACAGCGACTTTAAGTTTCATAAAATGAACAACTTTACAGTTCTTCAAGTCAAATGTCATTATTCCGTACTATCAATAGCTTCATTTCTACTTCCAGACACATTGACATTGAGACTAGCTTCATGCTCAAATCGTCTTGATTCTCTAAGTATTCATCTAGCATTCTTACCTCAATAGCGATTGTTTTGGTTCATTGAGAGAATTATCATTCTTGGAATCTGAATTATCACTAAAGCAAGGCAAAGGAGAAAACAATCAAAAATCAAAATCATTTACAAACAATGTTTAACAGCTAGCTTATATAAATTTTATCATTTACAAGGATTCTTGAAATCCATAGCTGCCAACAAGAAGACCAAATACAAAGAGGTATATTCTTCGTATTGTAGATGGTCGTTCGACAGTTAGTGGGTTGGATCAGATTTTGGTAGGCCCACACAGCCTATCGGTTCAGTCGACTCGTTGAATCGTCTTCTCCAAGGAGATTCCTGCAAAAAAGATAAAAATCGAATAGAAACAGAAGGAATGATGGGGGTTTATATTTTGGCCTTAGATTAGCTTGGGCTGAGCGTTAAAGATGAAGTGAGACAAGATATCAGTGATCAGAGGAATGATTCTGGCAGGGTTTCGGCTAGCTTGACAGCGTGTGATGATGATTGTTTTTCAAAGAGCTTTCTGTTGGAGAGTCTCGTCTTATTTATAGAGGTGGGAGAGGCTCCCCAACAGTCTTTTCGTTGTGGATATCCCTTAAAATCATGATCCTTCGTTTCTCTTCCTAAAATCCCGATCACGATCATATCGTGATCTTTATCAAATTTGAATTTGATAACAGCGGTTGTAAACTGTAAAGAATAAGTTAACAGTGGGTCGACCCGGAATACTTGGGTCTTGATCCAAGCCCTAAACGATTTTTATTAGGCTTCAAGTATAAGAGCCCAAGGGCTATTTTTGGCTACCACAGTTTGTCCCCCACTCTCTGAAGTAGTAATCTGACTTTAGAGAGTATTTTATTTATTCAGGTCTAACTCACACTCGACCGAATGTCGTTCGACGAGACGTGTTCAATCGTACGTCGATCGACATGTTCATAAGAGATCGACTGCTTCTAGATCATGGAGAAGATGAAACGATATTGCATCTCCTAGGGCTGACGTGGTGGAAATTTTGGCGCTAACTTATGACTTTTAGGCGCACTTATCGAGACAGGTTAAATTTCAAAACTCAACTTTGTTTACCCTGGTTAACCGTTCACCATCATGATAACGACACGTGGTGTTAGGTTAAATCCTTGGGTTAAAAAATCTAGTTATTTAAATGCACTATTCCTCTTCTCTGCTTCATCGTTTCGTATTCTAAAAAAAACATAAGTTTTTCTTCGACAGTTCAAAACTTTGTTCGAAGGCGATTTCCGATCAGATCGTTGTCTTGGCCAGTCAGATTTTCCGTCAAGATCATCATCGTTTGTTTTTTCTTTATCCTTCCAAGGTGAGTAACGATTTCCGATTTCCTTTTTTCTTTCACCTTTAGTGCACACACCTAATGTTGTTTTGTATATAATCCTAGAAATGTTCTGTGCGCTGTGAGTTTTTTCTTTTGCTCTTCTACTTTTAGTTTCGAAATTCATCTGTATTCTATGTTTGAATTTCGATATGTATTTATCGTAGATATCTTAACAATGTTTTTCTGGTCGATCGACAAGTCATAGTAGAGCCACGAAATTCCCAAATTTACTGTTTAGAGACCCTAGGTTCTGATCTCTAAATTTTAGGTTGTGATCTCAGATTTAGTTAGTAAAACTGACTTGAGTTTACTGTATTTATCAGTTGTTTTTTTTCTAATTCTTGGAGGTATGTCGAACGACTCTTCAACCTCAGAACCATCCTTTACCTGGACGGATCTTGGTTCAAAGGATGATGTTTGAGGTATCGAGGTCGGCTCATTAGATGTCGGTCGTCAAATAACAGTAGCAAAGCCGACAGAAATAGTGATAGATTCATCCAGGATATTAGAATCTGGTGCTGTATGCGCTGTTGTGCAAAGGGATAATTCTCCAGAGTACATAGATGTTGATGAGCCATCATGATCTGGTAGACCGCTTGGCATTTTGGCTGGTGATAATCCGGGAAGCATACTTACTGAAGCTGATATGGATGGTATAAGAACGCTCTGTGGGATTCCAGAGAGTGTCGTTCTACGTGCTCCAAAAGAACATGAACGTGCAGGCTGGGACATCCATGGTTGGACCTGCTTTTACGAGTACAATCTTCGTCAAGGATTCAGGTTTCTTGTTCCTTCATTGGCTCGACGACTATTGGTGTATTATGACATAGCTCCTGGCCAGTTGATGCCCAACAGTTGGAGAATACTTATCAGTCTTTCCGTTTTGCGAGAGAAATATAATTTACCTTTTGGGATATGTTCGCTTTTGCATAATTATTATCTAAAGGAACATATCCATGAAAAGGGTCGTTATTCACTGATATTGAGGTCGAATGCGAAGCCAATTATAACAGATCTCACAACAAACGACCGTAGATGGAAAGACACATTCTTTTTTGCAAAGGGTATATTGATCGATGGTCCCTTTGGGAATGAGATGTATGCCTACCGGAGAGTATGGAATCGTTATGGTGAGTGTCGATCCTAGTGTGGTCATTTAGTTGTTTAGATCTCTTAGCGATTACTAAGTTTTGACAATTTTTTATCCTTGTAGAGTTGATAAATGCAGAGAGTAAACCTAGGTGTGACGATGCCGTTAGTCGTACGCAAAGAGTGTTAGCAATTCCTGCTGAGAAGAGGAGTTGGAGAGTGTTGATGGCCGAAGGTAACCTTAGGCCTAGTACTATTTGGATTCATTCAACATGGAATGTGCCCCGAACTCCTTATCCTTTAATGAAAGACTTAGTGTCGTTCGTAATGATTAGGAAAGGAATTGAGATTCTTTGTGGTACGCAATTTCTAGACTCCAATAACTGATGCTTGAACGTCGTTTCGCAGCCAATTCATTATCAAGCATGAAATTCACCATGCCTAATCCGGAAGAGGCTTTGAAGAGACAGAGGGAAGCTATGGCTAAGAGAAGAGCTGCTGCTCTGGCGAAGAAGAATGTCGAGGCAGCATCAAAAGACAAGTCGATCGTTCCTGTCGTCGAACAACCTTTGGAGTCTTCCCCGGAGACGGGCCCTTTAAGGCCACCCAAGAGAAGGAATGCTGCTGAAGAGAAAGGCAAGGGGAAGTCTACTGAAGGTGGGTCGAAAGGTGTTTCGACCGAAGTAGCTAAGAGTAAAGATTTAACTTCGGTCACATTTTCGAAGGAGGTCTCTGTCTTCAAAGAGCCTGATAGTTTTTTGAAGAAGTCGAACGACTTGTTGTTCTCAATAGATGGAGATCTTTTGAAAGGAAAGACGACGGAGGGGATGATGGATGCAAGCCTTATTTCTACTTTTTCAGGTATTAATTCTCTAATGTTTCTAGATTTGTCGTGCGATCCCTGCTAAAAATATTTTTATATGTAGGCTTTCCAGATGCAGCTGGCTCTGAAGAACAGACATTTATCAAGCCGGAAAGAAATACTCTGATCTACAAAAGTCGAAAGATAGTCTTAAGCGGGATCTCGAGTCGACCATCAAAGAGAAAGAATTGGTCGAAGAAAAAGCTAACACTTTAGATGCGGAGTTGGCTAAGTCCAAGAACGAAATTGTCGATAGAGATCAAAGACTTGCCAACGCTGATGTAATTATCGCTGAGAGAGATCGGTAAATAGTGGAACTTAATGAACTGCTCACGAATATCTCAGTAAAGGCTATGTGTGCTGCCAGAGTCGACCTCTTTAGGCAATATTTGGCTGGGGAGCATACAAAGTGGGATCCCCAAGCTGAAATTGCAGACTGGGAAGAAGCCGAACGTTTTGAGGCTGAGAAGTCACCTGACGATGGGCATGATAGACTTGATGTCGGTCCCAAAGATGCTACTGCTGTCGACTCTCTTCCTCTGTTGGATGTCATTGATCCTGTTCAGTCGACTCAAGATCCTACCCAAGACCAAGCCAATCTTTGAAATATTTCTCTGTAGTAAAAGTATTTTATTTTGTTAAAACGATTGGGACTTATTTCCGACTTTTTGAGTTGCATTGTTCGACTGGGTCGAAAATTACTCTTGTTTGGGTATTCAAGATCAATTCGACTGTTAATATTTTTGTGTACGCGTTTGTAGAATTTCAGTCGATACGACTTACTCGATAATACCGCGTACATGAGTTTATGAACTCTAGTCGACACGATTGTTTTAGTCGATACGACTATTACAACAATAGCGTGTACAAGCGTTTTATTTTAGTCGACACGACTATTACAATAGTATCGCATTCAAGCAGTTTCATAGAATTTTAGTCGACACGACTATTACAATAATATCGTGTACATGCGTTTTATAAATATTCAGTCGATGCGACTATTAATACAATATCGCGTACAAGCGTTTTAACTTAGTCGACACGACTATTACAATAATATCGCGTACATGCGTTTTATAAATATTCAGTCGATGCGACTATTAATACAATATCGCGTACAAGCGTTTTAACTTAGTCGACACGACTATTACAATAATATCGCGTACATGCATTTTATAAAAATTCAGTCGACACGACTTCTGGAAGAATATCGCATACAAGCGTTTTTATGAATTTGTAGTCGACAATTTACTACAATTATTTGATGTAGTCACCATTATTCCCCCAACTTCTCGTAGTAGGAATACGTGAAGTTGTAGCAAGTTTGGAGTTTTCCACTGTGTCGAAGTGACGATGTCGAAACATTTCTCCTTGAATGCAGGATCAACTGTGTCGAAGAGCAGATGTTGAATCGTTTTCCTTGAATGCAGGATCTCATTAATAAAATCTGCAATGGGTATGCAATAGCTTGCCAATCGACAGCTTCAAGTATTAGGTAACAAATACCTTTGCAAAATTGTTATTAGTGAGCTCAGGTTTGCACTTAGTTGCAACTAGTGCGTCATCATTGCCCTTGTAGATCGGCGTCAGTTGATGATTCGATAAATTTAAATAAATAAATATTATTGAAAAGAAATAGTAATAAAGATTAGAAGTGGTACTGTTTTAGATGTAGAGCGTTCCAGCTGTTGTGTACTTCCCGACCGTCTAGGCCTCTGATTTTGTAGGCGCCTCGACCTTTGATGTCTGTTATTTCATATGGCCCCTCCCATGTTGGACCCAGCTTTCCTGCTTCCAGTTCTCTTGTATTTTGAAAAACCCTTCGCAGTACCCAGTCGCCAATTTTGAACATTCTGATTTTGACGTTTTTATTATAATGTCGAGCGACTTGTTGTTGATAGGCTTGGATTTGTAAAGCCGCCGGTTCACGAAGCTCGTCGAGGTGATCCAATTCGTATCGGAGTTCTAGACTATTCTGTCCTTCGCAGGGGCTCTCTCATCGGGCTGTTAGTAGCTGGGTTTCGATTGGGATGACTGCTTCTGAACCGTATACGAGCGAAAATGGTGTTTCTCCTGTTGAACGACGTGGAGTGGTTCTGGATGACCATAGGATCTCTGGAAGTTTGTCGGCCCATTGGCTTTTTTCTGTCTCGAGTCGCTTTTTCAATGTGTTTAATATAGTTTTGTTTGTCGATTCGGCTTGGCCATTTGCTTGCGGGTAGCGTGGGGTTGAGAAGCTCAATTTGATTCCATACTTGTCGTAAAAAATTTTGAAGTCGAAGGAGATAAATTGGGACCCATTGTCGGTCACTGATTTCTTTCGGGATTCCAAACCTGCAAATTATTTGTTTCCATATGAAATTACGTACCTCTATATCTCTTATGTGTTGAAAGGCTCCTGCTTCGACCCATTTTGAGAAGTAGTCTGTCAGGACGAGCATGTAAACGACTCCTTCTGGTGCTGCTGGGAGTTTTCCTATAATATCCATTCCCCATTTCATGAATGGCCAAGGAGCCGAAATCGAGTTTAGCGTACCTGGTGGAAGGTGGGACACTTGGGCGAATCGTTGACATTTGTCGCAGTGTTTAACATGTTTCTGGGAATCGGATCGCATTGTTGGCCAGTAATAGCCAGCTGTGATTGTTCTATTCGACAAACTTCTAGCGCCGGAATGATTTCCACATTCTTCATAGTGAAGGCTCTTTAGTACGTCGTACGCTTCTGAAGGTGATACACATCGCAGATATGGACATGTAAAGGACTTTTTATAGAGTTTACCGTATAGCATGAAGAATTTGGCTGATTTAGCTCTGATTCTTCTAGCTTCATATCTGTCGTCTGGTAGCAAGTTTGCCTGTAAATAATTCACTATCGGGTCCATCCAATTTGAACCATCGTCGATTGGCGATACATTTTCTTCCTCGAGTATCGCTGGTGCAAGTATATGTACGATGGGTATAGTCTTGGGACCGTCGTTTGTTGTAGTCGACCCTAAGTTGGCGAGCGCGTCTGCTCGAACATTTTCTGTTCTTGGTATCTGCAGTATGGAGAATTGATCGAATGTCGATTCCAATTGTTTTGCCTTAGCCAAATATGCTGCCATTCTTTTGTCCTTAGCGTCGTACGTGCCGTTCATTTGTCGAACGACAAGTTGTGAGTCACTGAGGACTTTGATATTTTTGATTCCGAGGCTTCTAGCAAGGCTTAGTCCAGCCAACAGTGCCTCATATTCTGCCTCGTTGTTTGTCGCACGAAAATTGCAGTGGACTGATTGTTCATGTTTTTCCCCATGAGGGGATTGTACCACAATACCAAGTCCGCTTCCCTTAATGTTACTGGTCCCGTCGACCGACAACGTCCATTCTCCTCTGGTTGTGTTTTCTTCGAGGATCATAAGCTCCTGTTCAGCCTGCATTTTTTCTTTAGGAGTAAAATCTGCTATGAAATCGGTGAATACCTGAGATTTCATCGCCGTTCGCGGCTGGAAAGAGATGTCGTGTTCGCTGAGTTCGACCGCCCATTTCGTCAATCGACCTGAAAGTTCGGGTTTATGTAATATATTTTTAAGTGGGTAAGACGTACGTACCAAGATCGGATGACACTGAAAGTATGGCCGTAGCTTTCGTGCGGCTGTAACAAGTGCCAAGGACAGTTTCTCCAATTTGTTGTATCTGGTTTCTGCGTCGAGTAGAGATTTGCTTACGTAATATACCGGGTGTTGTTTACCCTCTTCCTCTCTTACCAATACCGCACTAACAGCTGTGTCGGACACTGCTACGTACATGTATAAGGTTTCATTTTCTTCCGGTTTTGACAACAGATGAGGTGAAGTCAGATATCGTTTAAGATCTTGTAGCGCCTCCTCGCAATCTTCGTTCCATTAGAATGTCTTGTATTTCTTAAGGATGTTGAAGAATGGTTGGCATCGTTCGGATGACTTAGAAATAAATCTATTGAGAGCTGCTACTCGACCTGTGAGTTTCTGTACATCCTTAACACATTTTGGTGATTCGATTGCTTTAATAGACCGAATCTAGTCTGGATTGGCTTTGATTCTTCTCTGAGTCACCAGATAACCTAGAAATTTGCCAGAAGAAAAGCCAAAAGAACATTTGTAGGGTTAAGTTTCATACCGTATTTGTCGAGTATGTCGAACGACTGTTTCAAGTGTTCGATATGTTGTCGAGCGACGAGTGATTTCACCAGCATGTCGTCGATGTAAACTTCCATGGTTGACCCAAGCATTTCTGCAAACATCTTGTTGACCAATCTTTGATATGTCGCACCTGCATTTTTCAAGCCGAATGGCATAACTTTATAACAAAAAATACCTCTTTCGGTGATGAACGCAGTTTTTTCTTGGTCGCTCGGGTGCATCAAAATCTGGTTGTAGCCTGAATAGGCGTCCATGAAACTAAGCAGTTCATGTCCCGCTGTCGCGTCGACCAGTATATCGATGTGAGGCAATGGGAATGGATCTTTGGGACATGCCCTTTTGAGGTCTGTGAAGTCGATGCATACTCGCCATTTTCCGTTCTTCTTTCTTACGACCACGACATTTGCCAGCCAATCAGGATATTTCACCTCTTTGACTAATCAGACATCGATCAGCTTTTGGATTTCTTCATTTATGATTTTGTTTCGTTCTGGGGCGAATTTTCTTCTCTTCTGCTTTACTGGCTGGTGGTTGGGATCGATCTGTAGCTGATGAACGATAACGTCAGGGTCGATTCCAATCATATCCGAATGGGACCAAGCGAAGCTTTTTCGACGTTCTTTAAGGAAGTTGATTAATTGTTCTCGTGATTCTTCTCGTCGAGCGACAGTTTGTTTTCCTTTGTCGGTTAGATACTCTAGTAAGTGCCCTCTTTTCAACAATTCTGCTACTTCAAGCTTCAGGGCAACACAATCTTCTGTTCGGTGTCCGTGGTCTCCATGGAATTGGCATCGAAAACGGGGGTCTCGATGTTCTGGTGGTGCATTCATCTTTCTTGGTCATTTGACCGTTCTTCCCATTTCTTTCATTACTGCTACTAGGTCGACTGGTTCTATACAGAGGTTGTATTCTTGGATTGGGGTTCGTGTTCGACCTGTTCTAGGAGGGTTCTGGTCATGTGATCTTCCGCTGTCGTTCCCATTATAGCGGGAATTGTTGCGTCGATTCCCTGTTGGATAAGGTTCGATTCTTCTATCGTTTGATCTTCGGTCGACTCTATCGTTGCGCCTAATGTGGTTGTGTGATTTAGCAACGTAGTTCGCCTCATCCTCCTCCCATTTAATCTGTGCCCATGCTTTCGCTAACACGTCTTCCATTGTCTTGCATGGGTACTTGGTTAGCTCCTTGTACAGGTCTGAATCGAATCGTAATCCTTTTCTGAAGGCCGAAATGGTTGTCGATTGGTTGCAATTCGGGATCTGCACCTTCTCTCTGTTGAATCGTCTGACGTAAGCTCTCAGGTTTTCCCCGCTTCGCTGGGCAATTGTGTATAGGTCGTCCGACTGTTTTTCTAGTTTTCTGCTGCTTGCAAATTACTCCATGAATGTATCTGTTAACTGCACAAAAGAAGAAATTGAATTATTAGGTAAGTTTGTATACCATTGCAAGGCTGGACCACCAAGACTGGATCCGAACGCCTTCACATGCATGCTTCTCTGAGGTCGCGTGGGATTGCTGCAGTGAACATGCGCTGCTTGTATTACGCTATGTGGTCGTCTGGATCTGTTGTTCCCTCGAACTGTTTCATGTTGGGAACGTTGAACTTCCGGGGCATTTCCACTAATGCGATTGTGTCGACAAACGGTGAATCTGCGAAGCTATTCGCGGTACTCTTCTTTATAGGGGTTGGTACTCCCGGGATCCTATGAATAAGAGCTTCCATTTCTGCAAACCTACGAGAGAGATCAGGGTCAGCAAACAAATGTAATCCAGAATCTCCGGTTACCAAGTTTGGTGTCGACTGCAGCGATACGGGAGTTTTTAACACGTTCTTCTGACGTTGCTCGATGTTTGGGACTGGCGCTGGTGGCACTCCTTGTTGGGTTTGTGAATCAGGTTGGATTGCCTCAGCGCGTGTTGTTTGTGTCTCGTTATGGCTTGAGCCTGGATTGTTATTCCCCAAAGCTGAGGGGTTATCTACGTCTGCGTTCTGCTCCACGTTGAGCACTGGGATTGGAGCAGCTGGGGTTACGTTGTTAGGTACTCCATCAATGATGGCTCGCAATTCAGCGTTGCGAGTCCAGACTGCAACTATTCTCTGCCTCTAACACCCGCAGTCGTTTGGCGTTTGCAGTCATCTGGGCAGTCAGAGTCGCGATCTGTTCTTTGATGGTAGGAACATTTCCCTCGACAGAGATGTTGAGAACGTCTCAAGCGATTCGACTGATTTGGATTTTAAGCTGTAGTGGGCCCCACGGTAGGCGCCAAACTGTAGATGGTCGTTCGACAGTTAGTGGGTTGGATCAGATTTTGGTAGGCCCACACAGCCTATCGGTTCGGTCGACTCGTTGAATCGTCTTCTCCAAGGAGATTCCTGCAAAAAAGATAAAAATCGAACAGAAACAGAAGAAATGATGGGAGTTTATATTTTGGCCTTAGATTAGCTTGGGCTGAGCGTTAAACGATGAAGTGAGACAAGATATCAGTGATCGGAGGAATGATTCAGGCAGGGTTTCGGCTAGCTTGACAACGTGTGATGATGATTGTTTTTCAAAGAGCTTTCTGTTGGAGAGTCTCGTCTTATTTATAGAGGTGGGAGAGGGCTCCCCAACAGTCTTTTCGTTGTGGATATCCCTTAAAATCATGATCCACCGTTTCTCTTCCTAAAATCCCGATCACGATCATATCGTGATCTTTATCAAATTTGAATTTGATAACAGCGGTTGTAAACTGTAAAGAATAAGTCAACAGTGGGTCGACCCGGAATACTTGGGTCTTGATCCAAGCCCTAAACGATTTTTATTGGGCTTCAAGCATAAGAGCCTAAGGGCTATTTTTGGCTACCACACGTATACATTTTCTAACTGGGTCTGGGGAAGAGGATATAACACTTTTAAAATTCCCCTGTTTTCAAAATGTTTGATCTGTTTGTTAGTGAAGGTCAACAAAATTAGTAACTACAGTCGAAGAGCATAGAAAAATCTTCTCTCTACATTTGTACAATGTTTGTACTACTTTCCTAATTGAAACTAAAAGATTTATATATAGCATAAACAAATTTCCATCTACAGAAAACCCTACCATAACAGAAAAAATTCCAGAAAAAGCATAATCGGAGGGACTACAATCTACACAATCGAAACTGAAATGAAATTATAACCAATTATGCTGAAAAGGGAAAGCGGTACAATAAAATGAGACCCATTAAAACAAACTAACAACCAAAGAAACGTAGAAAAGAAATCTGAGAAAAGAAAACAGAAACAAAGAAAACAAATTCTTAAAATTTAGAAATATAAAATCTAATTAATTTCTCTGGACATGGAATCACACATAGCAAAAAGAAACCATGACAGTGAAGTCGTCGACGGGAGAAAAACCACGGGAGAAATAATGATAGTGAAGTCGTTGACAGGCAAAAGCAAAATCAAAAGCACAGTACCTCAAGACGGCGTCGACGAGCAATGGCGACAGCGCCGACATCGAGAGCAGCAGCTTCGACGAACAAGGGCAGCAGCAACAGTGGCGGATTCGGCATCGACACACTCTCTCTCTCTTTCTCTTCCTTTCTCTCTCCCTCTGTTTGTTGCCCGATAAAATGAAACCCTAACAAAACAAAACCTTTTTTTAATTCAATCCTCCTCTTTTTTATTGTTTAATTTCAATTTAGGGGTAATTTTGTTTAAAATTGATCAAAAGCTATGAAAACAATAAAATATAAATTGATGGCTAAAATTAGTAAACTCATAAATTTTTTAACTCTTTATGAATTCACTCATGAAAATACTCCTTATATTTTCATGGTAATTTGGTTTTCATTTTGCATGAGATGAAGATATAACAAAACAACTACACTATATCTCATGTCTATGAGATCTTTTTTATAATTGACCTTGGGCCCAACTGAAATATTGGCTCAACGTGAATTTTACAGCCAAAATTAAAGAAATGAGGTCCAATGTGAAATACTCATGAGAGACTCACTATATATATATATATATACAATTTTTATATTGTCAGTTCGTCCTGATATAAAATATATCAGGACGAATAATTTAGACCATTAGATTTACATATTTTTGCTCAAAGTGTATGCACTTGTCAAAACTTCTCTATATTCTGTGGTCCACATTCTTCGCCCTCATATATTTTATATCAGGACGAACTGAGAATGGAAAGATTGTATATATATATATATTTATATATATATTGATATACCACCAGTGGTGGTCCGGAAACTCGAACATCAAACATTATTAGACTCAATGAACACGCTACATTGTGCATGGTAACTTGATATTTTCTTGGTAATTGGGTTTTCATGTTGAACGAGATGAAGATATAACAAAACAACTACATTAATATCTCATGTCCATGAGATTTTTTTTTATAATTGATTTTGGGCCGAACTGAAATATTGGCTCAACGTGAATATTATAGCCAAATTAAAAAAATGAGGACCCAATGTGAAATACTCTATTTCATTTTGAGCCAAAGTGAAAT
The DNA here is from genome assembly GCA_033220585.1 of Dipteronia sinensis. Classification (NCBI taxonomy): domain Eukaryota; kingdom Viridiplantae; phylum Streptophyta; class Magnoliopsida; order Sapindales; family Sapindaceae; genus Dipteronia; species Dipteronia sinensis. The sequence goes on from CM065639.1 coordinate 20,878,849, forward strand.
AGATTTTGGGCCCAAGTGAAATAAACTATTTCACATTGGGCCCAAAGTTAAATAGGGTCACGGATCTGCTCATTTTAGAGTAGCGATATTGACACATTTTCAAAATAGTATGTACACGACGAGATGTAGATTGGTTTAGTGGTAAAACCCTTCACATTTACACTATGAGATTGCGGGTTCAAGTCCTTTTCTTCCCCAAAAAAATACCCTCAATTTATATAATAGTGTAATACTTCAACAACAAATAAAACACTAAGGGGTCGTTTGTTTTTTCAACTTAAAACTGAATAGGTTTGAACTAAATTTATTAAGTTGTTTTGTTTATTTTTTTAAGTGGTCAAACAATTTAAAAATACCAAAAAAAACTTAAAATAAAAAGTAAGAAATCCGGACTTTTAACTTAATTTCAAATCACTGGATTGCATTTAATATATTTTCTTTCAAGATTATCTCCTAAAGATAATATATTTCCAATTTATATTATACAAACTTATTTCTCTTAACCTATTACTTATGATAAGCTTAAAAAAAATATTACTCACATTGCCCCTTTCAACATCATTGTTGAACCTCCAATATATATATTTTTTGTAAAATTAAAACCATATCTAAACCACTATTTATCATATTTTATATAAAAAAAAACAATTATATATCATAGCTTAATCATGAATAATATCTCATCATTATTACATAAAAATGGTTTAGGATTTGTTAAATTATTTTTATTTAGTTGTTTGTATAATATAAAATAAAAATACATAATAATTAATAGTAATAAGGGTATAAATGTCAAATTACTTAGGGGCCGTTTGGTAACGTTTTTATTTTTCGGTTTTTGTTTTCTTGTAATCTGATGTTTTCGAAAAATTGATTTTTGGATTTTTTGGATTCGAGAACACGTCTGGTAGCCATCATTGAATACGATATTCGGATAATCAAAACATATAAAACGTGTTTGGAAGAATATTTCCAAAATAATTTTCAAAGTTGTTTTGTTATGCATCAAAAATTGAGTACACTTGATTAAACCAAACCAAACCAAACCCGTTTCAGTTAAATCCAAACCAACGTAACTATAATCATTAAACCACAAAAAAGAAATTGTCAGTCTCCCAAAATAAAAATAAAGATGAAGCATCTGTAAAGAAGAAGAAGCAATGAAGCAAGATGAAGAAGAAGAAGCAAAGAAGTAGATCTTCGCCGCCACCGAAGGAGCTGGAGCTACGCAATCGATGCCGCCACCGAAGGAGCTGGAGCTGCTCGATCGATGCCGCCACCGAAGGAGCTGGAGCTGCTCGATCGATGCCGCCACCGAAGGAGCTGGAGCTACGCAATCGATGCCGCCACCGAAGGAGCTGGAGCTGCTCGATCGATGCCGCCACCAAATGAGCTGGAGCTGCGCGATCGACGCCGCCACAGTGATGGTGGTTTGTGGAAGCAAACCCATCTCTTGAATGATGTTTGAAGATGATGGTTTCAATCTAGGTCTTGGTGATGGTGTTGAGTTCAACAGCGGAAGGGGATGGTGGCAGTGCTGGGTTTTCATAAAGATTCAAGAGATGGATATGGTATGGATCCAGATTTCATCTTAACAAGATTTTTATTTTTATTTTTATTTTTATTTTTTTGGTTTTTGGATTTATACTTTTTATTCTTAATATCTTTTTGGTATAGATCCATAAAGATCCAAGAGATGGATTTAGTTTGAGTGAATTTTATTGCTAAAAAAAAGTTTTCAACTCCTAGATATTATCGATAATGAGAACTAGAATACTGAGAAGAACAAATTGTTGTTCTTAGGCCTCGTCCTGCAGCTGTTTTTTTTTGTTTTCGTTTTTATTTTCAAAAACGATTTCGAATTCACGTTCGTTAACCGTTTTTCATTTTATTTTCAAAAAACAAAAAAAATTTGAAAAACACAAGCAGTGTTTTCAAAAAAAACTTGTTTTTCGTTTTTTGTTTTTGTTTTTCAAAAAATTTTTTCTTTTTTTCCTCATCCACCAGACATCATCCAATTTCTTCCTCACCTTCATCTGCTCGCTGCCGCCGGCCGATCATCATCATCTTCTTTCTTTCTTCTTCTTCCTTCCTTCCTTCACCGATTGCAGTCACCGCCGACCGATCATCTGGTCTTCTTCTTCTTCTTCTTCTTCCTTCCTTCCTTCGCTGATCACAGTCACCGCCGGCCTGATCAACTGGTCTTCTTCTTCTTCTTCTCCTTCCTTCCTTCCTTCGCCGATCCATTCGCCGCCGTCGGTCGTTTAGCTGGTCAGTCTTCTTCCTCTTCTTCTTCTTCTTCTTCTTCCTTCCTTCATTCCTTCCTTCCTTCCTTCGCCGATTGCAGTTGTTGTCGATCCATTCGCCGCCGCCGATCGATCAGCTGGTCGACTTCTTCTTCTTCTTCTTCATCTGGACGACTTCTTCTTCTAGATCAATTGGACATTTTGTAATTATTTTAAAAAAAATATCAAATCAGTGAAATATATATATATATATTAAAGTCAATTAAGTTATCGTGGAGTCTTATGACATTTATTATTATTATTAGGGACAATTTTTTTTCATGTTTTATATATTATTAGTTAATTATTTAATCAATTTATTTATAATTGTTATAATATTAAACAAAAATTAAAAATTGATATTTCAATTTTCAATAGTTTTCAGTTAGCCTACCAGACTCGTTTTTTCCGTTTTTATTGTCAAAATACAGATTTCAGTATACGCTACCAGACGTGTTTTTGGATTTTAAAAATGAAACCAAAAACACTGTTTTCATTTTCGTTTTTAAGTTTGAAAAACATCAACTGAAAAACGCTTACAGGACGGACCCTTAGAGTTCTCAATATTTTGTTCATTAAAACTGAGAACTGTTCTCAATGTCTTATAATTTTGTTTTTTTGAAATCATCCCACCAAACAGGGTTTTCCAGTTTTTGTGACTAAAAAAAACAAAAAACAGTTTTTCAAAACTTAAACAAACATCCCCTTATTTTTAAACCATTTTATTTTTTAAAAAACAAACAAGTTGAAACCCAATTCAGAGGTGATAAAAAAAAAAACATGTCATTCAGTTTCATGTTTCAGTCACCATTTAGTTTTTAGTAAAATTCAGGACTGTTCAGTCTTCAAACAAAAAACAAACGATCCCTAACGCTAGACAACCCAACAAAAAAAACATTAGTGTGTAGTTATGACAACTCGCTTGTCACATCATTTGGGTTAATTATTTGGGTAATATAGTATTACTTAAAAAAATTGTATGTAAACCTTTTCGTAAGCACACCTATTAGTTTGTAAAGACCTCTAATTTGTAAATAAATTGAGAAATACTATTAACAATTCATTAATTATCTGTTTATACTCCATTTTAATTTTTTTTATCATTGTCAATTTTAACTTGAATTAAAATCACTAAACAAGACAAAAAAGTTTTATACACAATCCAAACCATATTTTTTTTTTTTTAGAAAACAAGCTTTTTCCATCTTTTTTTTTCCACTTTTGTGTTTTTTTTTCCTATTTTACAAACCCTAAAATATCTTCTACTTCTTTTCAAAATAATTTTTTTCTTACACACCATCAAACCCTCAATCAAAATAATCAGTTTTTTTTTCTCAAGTACTACCTACGTTCAATCATCACCATCATTAGAAAAAAAAATATTTAAAAAATTATATATCTAGAAAAATATTTTTTAAATTATTTTTTTACTTAGTAGACTTTTTTTACTTAACTTAAAATCCAAAAGAGAAAAACTAATACTATTTTCCTATTTTAACAGATTGATCCCCAAACAATTTTCTTATTGTTTTGATATCTTTACTTTTGTTCAATTTTATTCTCAGTTTTATTTTTATTTAATTATTTCACATTTCTTTTCCATTTCACATTTCAAATTTTCTGAAGAAAAGTATTCAAAAGGGATAATATTAAAATAAAATAGAGTGTCTTTAGAAATATAATTCTTTTAAATGGGGTGTCTTTAGAATATAGGTGCTAAAACATAAAATGGATAATTTTGGAAAAAAAGAAGGCATCTTTAATTTTTATTTTTTTTTAACTTTAAATTTTTAGAATGGAGTGCCTTTGGAAATTAAATGTAAAAAGAAAAACATTGGGTTGTAACTTGTAAGGAGAAACTCTCAATAAATCTCACTTAATGCCCAAAATACCATTTCTTTAATTCTATTGTATTGTATTTTTGTCATACACCCCACTTACACCTAATTTGTTATCTAATCAATTTTAGTATTATTTTAAGAACAACCTAGATGTGAAAATCCGGAGAACAACCATACCTAAACACAGTTTTATATATTTCTCCTTAACAATCAATATGACAAAGTAAACCAATGCCAATATAAAAATAATAATAATAATAATAATTCTTGCTTTGGGTTTGTTTTCTTTTTTGTTGGACAAGTGAAGAGATACAAACACACACAAATTGAGAGCGAGGTTTTCGTATTAAAAAAAAAAAACAAGCTTCTATTTTCTTATTCGTTATTGTTGTTGATGTGTTATTATCTACTCAACTAAAGTTTTAATTTTTTTTTTTTAAGACTCATGAAACTAAGATAACAATAAGCCTCATAATTTTGAGTATTGAATGATGAATAATTCTTTCTCAGTTACGGTGAATGAGGAAGAAGAAGAATGTTGTAGGGTTATATGGGTGTATCCGGACATTTTATGGTTGGCAATAGAGCTACCCTACAATTATTCATTACATTACAATATGTCCCATTGCCAATAATTTATTTACGTTAAAAAGAATAAATTATTTTTAGGATCATTCATGTCGTAGATGATAGTCATGATACAAAGAAATAAAAAAATTGATGTGTCTTTCAAAAAAATAATCATAAAAAACATTGATGTGTGCTTCCCACGTGACGTGGCCTCTCGTGCACGAAGAGAACAAGAAGAATGCGTGCCCCCCACGTGAGATAGCATTTCATGCACGAGTCTTGGAGTAGTAACCTGCGTTTAGGCTACTGCATTCCATGCGCAACATAAACAATGTTGATAGTTGCAAAATTCAAGGAATTGTTGGTTAAGGATCCAAACCTCATATGCTTGGGAAGTGAATTTCTTGACGGTTATACTGAGAGTTAGGATCCTCTCCTTATCTTTGTTTTTTTTTGTTTTTTTTATATGTAAATAAAATATCAATTTACAAGAGAAAAAAAGAAATCAACAAATCTAGACTATGTATTTTCTTTTTTGTTTATATATCAACGTCTATTGAAAAGCTAAGGAAAAAACGGATATAAGAGAATCATGATCCTAATATTGATGAGAGCAACTGGCAGGCTATTTTCAAGCCAGTCGTGATATCACACACCAATTTCTATCGATGACCCCTCACACATAATCTATCAAGAATGTCACGTACTCACCAACAGAAAAAATGAAGTTAATATTACAATGAAAATCTATGAAGAGTGCATATATAAAAGTTAAATTAATATTCTAGAATGTGTTTGATTACTTAGATTGGTTCAAATATAACTAGAAGACTTCATATTGATGATAGAAAAGTTTGTAAGCTCTTAGAAAACTCAACAAATAATTGAAATATCAACTAGCCACTTTTTGACCGTTACAGATGCAAATAACGTTTTGTCCCTATAATGTTAAAAATTGTGCATTGAGGCCTTTATAACAATGACAGTTTAGCACCTAAGCTATCATTTACACCCTTGATCAACTATTATGTACTTTAGGTTTTTGATATTCAAATAAAAATTCTAAGTTTCAACTAATGTAGATGAGGTCCATTAACACTTAGGATAATAGATATCTTGCGGGGGTCAACACATAGTAACGTAGCACTGTTACTTTATATTTAAATTTGTTATAATTAAAAACTTTAAAATGAAATTTATAGTAAATTATTATTACCATTAATATTATTATACTACCACCATGTAATTTTTAATAAACAGCTCAGCATAGTTTTCCTTAAAAAAAAAAAAAATTCCCCAGATTATTATTACATATAATGATGATATAGATCTGCTAAGGCAACTTGTATATAAACACGTATGATCATCTCTTTTTCTTATCAAACTTGGTTTCAATCAGACGATATATCCAAACTAATCCCAAAATGTGTGCACTAACTCCTACTCATCTTTTTCAAAGCTTTGAATGGCCCTTAGACAACAACCCCATAAACCATAAAAATAACTACTTGATCACTCAGAATTTTGAGTCCTTATTTTCTAATTTTGATCCATCTGATCATCAGCTTCATCGCTCAAATATCACCATGGTTAAGAAGCTTTATCACAATGCTAGTGAGCGTGATCGACGCAAGAAAGTCAACACTTTGTATTCTTCTCTCCGTTCTCTACTTCCCGCTGCTGATCAAACTGTAAGGTTGTATTTTAATTATGTTATCTTCATTATCACAATCGAAAATTTAATACATAATTCATGACTATTACAGAAGAAATTAAGCATTCCAGTCACAATTTCACGCGTGCTTAAGTACATACCAGAGCTTGAACAACAAGTGGAGAATCTAATTCAAAAGAAGGAAGAGCTTTTGTCTAGGAAAGGAGATGTTATTCATCATCAAGAAAAGCAAAGAAAAGGGCTTGTTGGGAGCTCCTTATTTTCTATTTCAGTTAGTCGGCTAAGCGATAATGAAGTTGTGATTCAGATTTCTACATATAAACTCCATAAAAATCCATTATCTGAAATCTTACTTCACTTAGAGGATAATCATGGCCTTCTTCTTATGGATGCTTCTTCTTTTGAATCATCTGAAGGAAGACTCTTCTACACTTTACATCTTGATCAGGTACATACTCTTTTAATTAGGATCAAGTACTTTTTTTTCCCTTTTTGTATATATATACCACAGTGGTGCTGCGTCGTGTTGATCATGATGATTGTAAAAGATTCTGAATTTAATTGATAATAACTGACTCTTACTATATTAATTTGATATTTTTAATTCAATAAAAAGTTCTCCAGAACCGAGAAATTTAAGCACAAATTAATGGAATCTTTTTAATTATAAAGATTACGAGCCTAATTATTTTCCTCTATGTATATGTATGTTTCTTTGGACTTTCAAAACGTTTTGATGTTTTATTAAATTTCTGCATTTTGTTTTTTATTCAGTTGGAAAGTACCTGCAGATTGGAGTGTGAGGTTCTAAGTGAGAAGATTTTGTCATTGTACGAGAAGAAGAGTTATTTCAATGGTAATTGATTTGGCTGTAAACTATGATCATACTCTACTTGCACTACAAGGAAAAGGGCTTTTCATTACGAGGCATCTACCACCGGCATTTTGTGGACAGCAGAAAAAATCAATCATTTTGAAGGAAAGCACAGAAATGATGGCCGATGATCATGTCTTGCCATTGTAGTAAAATGTAGGACGGTATCTGTTCTTAGGGTTGATTGGAGAAGAAAAAAAACAGGATATGAAATAGAATATTAGAAGATATGCATCTGTTATCAGATGTAGTAAATGTTGGTTTTAAATCCATATAAAAAAAATATTTAGTTTTGTCCACAAAGGCCGAAGGAGGATCGATTTGTTCATGTTTAAACACACGGAGTCACGGACAAAAAATTATATGAATAACAGGCGCACTCTTTCTCTACTTAAAATAATCCGGCTGCAATCTTCTTTAATTTGCTATCTTTAAACTTTATACTGTCCGTGAGCAAAAGCCACCACACCAGTATAAATTAAATTAAACTAGCAGAGGGACTAATGGATAAATTAACCATGATCTAACTCCAATTTAAAATACTCATCTGGCTTGGTTGTAGATATAATAATAACCGCATAATTAACCATATATCCAATAGTCGTAATTAAATTAGACCTAAAATCAATTTTTTTTTTGGGTACAAAGGAGGGCGACAGCCCGAGCAAGAAGGAAGCTAAGAGGGGGAAGGAGAGGAACACAACCTAGAGATAGCAAACCCACTTTGATCAGCCTGGAACACCTCATAGATCTCAGGCGGGGGTATCAAAGAACCGACATCCAAAATCCAACTCCTGCCCTAGATTAGCCAACGCATCAGCAAGTCTATTCCCTTCCCTATATATATGCTTCAAAACACAGCTCCAATTCGCAGCCATAAGTGCAGAGCAGTCCGCAGCAATGCCGAACAGAGGATGATTGACAGGTAAGTCTGTACAGAGAAGATGAACAGCAGAGAGAGAGTCAGTCTCCACAATAATTCTCCTAAATCCAGCGTTCCAAGCCATGGTAAGCCCTTCAAAAGACCCCAAAGTTCAACTTCCAAGGCACTACCAGCACCTCTATTAAGAGCAAAACCTTTCAACCAATTCTTCGAATGATCTCTCAGCACCCCACTTGAGGAAATGGTACCAGAGTTTATGTTACAACCACCATCCACATTAAGTTTAACCCATCCAACAGAAGGAGGACTCCAACCAATAGACACAAGAAAGGAGTCTGTGACAGTAATATCAGAGTTAGCATTAATCCAATCACAGCAAAACCTATGAATATACTGAGAGGGATCTTGAGGAATAGCAAAGTCAGGCACAAACACTGTTTTGCACCTCCATTTCCAAATGAACCACACCACAGCAGGAAAGAGGAGGCAAAAAGGGACCTTATCAAAAGCCGTAGACTCATTCTTCAGATTCTTCATAAACCAATTCTCAAGATCACCATCCACAACAGCAAACAACGGCACACCTCTGAAAACACTATCCCAAATTGCCATAGAGATCTTACAGTCCCACAGCAAATGAGCAATATCCTCAACAACACTCTACACCTAGCGCAAAGAGAATTAGAATCCAACCCTCGAACCACTCTCTGAAGATTAGTCAAAGTTTTACCGTGGAGGAGGATCCAAAAGAAATGTTGTATTCTCGGAGGGATTTTAAGCTTCTAAATAAACTTCCAATTCCACATAGGATTGTCTTCTAAATCGAAAAGCCCATTATACGCTGATCTAACAGAAAAATCACCATTAATTGACCACCCCCAAATAACTCTATCATGACAACTATGGTTCCTACTCACATAAATACTTGAAATTCTATGAATAATACTCCAAGGAAGGAATAAGGCAAGTCTCCGGATATCCCACTCACCATCCACCAGAAAACAGCTAACAGTATGACACATCATCTCTTCAGAAAGAACAACAAGAGCATGTTCAAGAAGAAACCCCACATCAGGAACCCAATTATTAGTCCTAAAGCGAATGTGATCGCCATTCCCCACTCTCCAAAACAAACCTTTGTTAATCAAACTAGCACCAAAAGCAATAGCTTTCCAAGTACTATAACAAACCACCTTTTTATTAAGCTCAATATCAAAGAGACTTCTAGTATTAAGGTACTTGTGCTTGATAACCTTACACCAAATACCACTATCATCTTGAATCAAAAACCAGCTAGCCTTAGCAAGGAAAGCCTGATTCAAAGCCTTAGCCTTCTTCAAGCCCAAACCGCCACACTTCTTAGGCAAACAGACAACATCCCAATAGAGAAGATGCACAACTTTCTTATCAATAGTGTGACCCCATAGGAAATTTCTACTAATCCTATCAAGTTTCTTACAAACCTCGCTAGAAAGCTTGATCAACTGCATGGTGTACAAAAGAAGAGCAGGCAAAACAACTCAAATAAGAGTAGCTCTTCCTGCCAAAGAAATATATTACTTTTCCAGGCTGTCAGTTGTTGTTGTTACACTTTCTCAATCACCTCAACATAAGTTTGTGAACTAGTTTGATTATGAATAATAGGGGACACCCAAATATTTACTAAGGTTCTTAGTAAGAAGAGAGCCACAAATGTTGGCAATACTCTTGGCATCTCTCTCATTAATATTGTTAGAGCAAAAGACTCTAGATTTATTGAAACTAACTTGCTGCCCAGATAACTTACAGAAGACATCAAGACAATCCTTCATAATACCGGCTTGGTGGAGGGACGCATGGTCGAACAAGATAAGATCGTCCGTGAAAAATAAATGAGAAATCTCAGGGCCCCCTAGAAACTTTAACACTCTTCCACCAACCTAAAGCCAACTGTTGGTTAACAAAGTGGGAGAGCTTTTCCATACATAGAACAAAAAAGATAAGGAGAAATGAGGTCACCTTGCCTAATACCACACCTAGGGGTAAGAGGTTCCGTCAACTCACCATTCATAACTATCCTATACTGCACAGTAGTAACACACAACATAATGAGATCCACTATCAAATTCCCTAAACCAGCCTTAGTGATGACACTTTGAATAAAATGCCATTGCAATTTATCATAAGCTTTTGCGAGGTCAATTTTCCATGCAATAAAGCCCTTCTTACCTTTCATAACTCTGAATTTATGAAGAACCTCTTGAGCCACTACAATATTGTCTTGGATATGTCTACCAAGAACAAACGCCACTTGGTTAGGACTCACAAGCTTAGGCAAGAGATTCATAAGTCTTTGAACAATGATTTTACTAATCACTTTATAAATAGTGTTACAAAAACTAATAGGCCTAAGTTGTGTCATATCAAGCGGACTAGGGACTTTAGGAACCAGAGAGATAAGAGTCTGGTTAAGCACCATAGGGAAGGAACTAAAATTAAAGCTGTTAACAGATTTTTCTGGCAAGGGACCAAGGGAGAATTTTCCAACAGGAACCTACCCTGGAAGACTCATCCAGATACTCCAAGAAGCCAGCGAGATCGGTACCATCACCTAGATGGGACCGATATCCAACGAGGTTGGAGCCTCGATTATACGTCTATCCAGATAGGACATCGGCTCTGAAAGCTTGTACCTCGCCCTACTGAAGCTCCTGATAACGGCTTAAGCCCAGTACAATGAAAATTTGCATTCTGTAAAGACCTCGACATCAATCAAGGCATCTGGTAACTCGACACCGCCTTGGTACTACCCCGATATTTGTCTTGGTGTCACCCCGACTCTCATCTGGTACTTAGTATGCCTATCCGGAGCTCCTCCAAGGCAAGTACTCTACCTTCCAGACAATACGATAGGGAGCACGAAGACACAAGCACCCTTCCAGCAGGACGCAGAACAAACTCATCAGAATGAGGTACTAGCATTACACTTCATCTCCACCAAGCTCCAACGAAGAAGGAAAGTTGACTCCATCGCCAAAATAAAGTGTCATTAATGACCCAATGGTCAACCGAATCAGAATTTTAATTCGCCGTTGATTAACGGGATCAAATCCCGCGCCTTCAGCTCCACTCAAAGGCGTTTCAAACGCCTAAAATAGAATTCTCAATGATCTTCATTATGACGACCGGATTTCAAGAGAATTTGGGAGAATACTACATATACGATATTGAAAGACTGAGGAGAGGGGGTTGGAAGGATTCATGATCGCCATAACAAGAGTGACTCTGGGAGAATTATCTCTAAAAATTCCCCTAAGCCAGTGAAAGTCCAGTGACAATCATTGGAGGAAAATACCCACTTATCGACACGAAGGCTTTCTCCATCTCCATCTCCATCTTATGCAAAAAAGTGAAAATAGAGAGACAAGTGTATGTATACTTATAATAAATCACTGTTATAGAGATTTATTAAATAAAATAGTGTTCTTTTATATTTCCCGGTCCCTAGTGTTCTTTTTCCATCACTTGATCTCTTGCTCCTGATTATAGAAAGGGACCCCGGTACAGAAGGTACCTACCATGCTACTGCTACCTGTAGTGGACGAGGGTGTTAACTGATATTTTCATCCCGTGTGAATTTTTCCGTTAACACTTTTTGGCGCCGTCTGTGGGAAACACCACACCTTCAAAAGAAAGACTGTGTGTCTCGTTTTCTTGCTAGATTATCAGAATTAATCTCCGATCCTCTCCGGATCATCCTGACCCGTCAGGACATCAGTCAAACGCTTCAACCCGAAAGGGTCAGAAGCTGAAGAAGGGAGGAAAAGGTCGAAAACCCACCTCGAAGCCGTCAGCTACCGCTGCGGAATACCCCTCAGGTACCTGCTACCCCAGCAGCTGGACCTGCCAATCTAGACCAACATGTCGCTGCCTTTATAGAGAGCATTCGCCTCTAAATGATCACTGAAGGTAGTACCAGTCAGCCCGCCGTACCTGATCCCAGGGGAGACGCCCATTGGAAGGGTACCAGGATACCTCCCTTCGACAAGTTGGGACCACCACCTCCCGTACCTGTCCATGATAGACTCAGGCCCACGCCTTTAGTACCATCGGTCCATAAAAGACTCGGACCAGCGCCCCCGTTTCCAGGGAATCTTACAGGTTATCAACCCCGACGCGCTAGATCCGCCATCGATCTCCCGCCTAGGGAACACCTCCATCTGGTCCTACCAGGAGCTCCCTCTAGACAGCCTCAACAGAAGGCGATCAGGGGGCGCCCTCGTTCAGTGGCAGAAGGTAGTAACAGGGGCGTCAGAGAACACCCTCCCCATGAAGAGAAGCAGGATGAAACTTCTGCGACATCGGAAAGGTCTGACAACAGAGATTCTGAGGTGGAATCAAAAAATGATGATAACAAACGTATCCGGGACCAGGTCGCCAGAATGGCAAAAGAAATCCAGGAGTTGAAGAAGGGCAAGCACCGGGAAAACCGAAAAGACCCCTTGGGAGAGATGAATGCTCCCTTCTCTAAGAGGATCAAGGAGGCGGAACTACCTCCCAAATTCAAGATGCCAACCGATAAATTTTCTAGAACCGAGGATCCCCTAAGCCATCTAGAAAGCTTTGTTCACCAGATGGAGGTCCAGAATGCTACCAGGGCCGCCATGTGCAGAATGTTGCCTACCACTCTGACTAACCATGCCAAAACATGGTTCAGAAAGCTACCAGCAGGGAGCGTTGATTCATTCACCAAGTTGACTATTGACTTCTGTGTTCAGTTTTAGTGTATTTGGCATTGCCCAGAGATCCCATTCACCTCCAATACGTGATCCAGGAGCGGGGTGAAACGCTCAGAGCTTATGTAGAGAGATTCCATAAGGAAGTGATCCAGATGGGGGTCTTCGTGGAAAAGGAGACCTTGGTCAATTTCGTAAGGAACCTATGGGCAGGCAAGCTGTTCAGATCCTTCTCCAAGCATCCCCTTGAGACTTACTAGGAAGCCTACAAGAGAGCTCTATAGCAGGTTGAAATAGACGAACAGCTCCGAGTCAAAATGGAGCATGATGATATGAGAATTTCTAAGCGCCAGAAAGAGGGAGGCGCTCAAGCCGGCATCAGTTCAGAAAAGTCAGAACAGACCTCCCAACAAATCTATATATCGGTCGCCGCTACTACCAGCCCCCGCGGAACCGGTACCCTGTCAGGCCTACTCCATCCAGAGCCACACCTCCACCCAAGGAAGTAGCATGGGTCGATAGAGATGAAAGAGGGTACTCCCACTATACCCCCTTGAATACATCTCGCCAGACTATCTACCTCACCATCCACGACAAGGGATTGCTCAGAAAGCCAGGTCCAATAAAGGTACCAGCTGATCAGCAGAACCGCTACAAGTATTGTGACTTCCACGACGATGTAGGCCACAATACCTCGGAGTGCTATAGTTTGCGGAACCAGATTGAAGCCTTGGTCAGGGGAGGCTGCTTGGAGGAATTCCTCCAATAAGTGCGCGACAACATACGTACTAGAAAGGAGGTGCAGGCCGACATCAAAGCATATGAAGAAGGAAGGAAAGCAAAAGGGAAGGATCTGATAGAGCAGATCCACATTATCAATACCATCAGTGAGGTCCCACCCTGGCAGGAACTTTCAACAATGCTCGAAAGAACCACGCCAGGAAAGCTACCAGAATGGAAGCATGCCAGGGCGTCTTCAAAGTTACTAGGGGGTCACTTCAGTCTCCTTCTACTGCACAAATCGTCTTCATAGAAGAGGATGTGTACAACACCGTACAGCCTCACGGTGACCACATGGTCATTACTGTGCAAATAGCCAACAACTTGGTCCATTGTGTCTTGATTGACACAGGTAGCAGCGTTGATATCCTCTTCAAAAGTGCTTTGGAGCAATTCAATCTGAAGAGACCTTGCTACAACAGCTGCAGTACCCCATTGTATGGGTTCATAGGGGACTCGTTGATTCCCACCGGGTCTATGATCCTACCAGTGACAGTGGAAACAACGCCACTCCAACAGAACCTAATGACAGACTTCATGGTGGTAGATACCCCGTCTGCCTACAACGCTATACTAGGAAGGTCCTACTTGTTTGCACTCAAAAGGGTCCTGTCAGTATACCCTAACGTCCTAAAATTCCTAGTGGGAGATAAAGTGGACAAAATACAGGGGGATCAGCAGGCTGCTCGTAAGTGCTATGCAGTGTCAACCAACCCAGTAGCATTGGCCAAACAATGTATGTAAATAACCATTAATCAAGATCACCAGTCTCCAGAGGAAGACTTTGAAGATGAAACTAACTCAGTCGAGGGGATTTGGTTCTCAGGAAGGTTACTCAGAACACCCGGAAGAGGTCGGACAGAGTACTGCCACCTAATTGGGAAGGTCCTTACCTAATCAAAATGGTGATCCAGAGTGGGGCCTACAAGTTGGATGACATAGACGGACATCCAATAAGACCACACTTGGAATGCTGATCATCTCAAGAGGTTCTACCCATAAGTCATGCAATGGAAATCGGCCAGGATTACCCCGAAACGAATGTTAGAAGATGTTAATAATCATGAGTACTTGTATTCATTTTTCTTTGGTCATCAATAAAGAAGATTTCGTTCTCCATCTGTCCTTGCCTACATTTGTCTACATCGATCTGGTTTATGTCGCCAATTGAATCCACCATGAATCCAGGAAAGCTACATAGCAATCCTGATGCCCTGGACCGGGTAGATTCCTCCAGGAGGCTCGCCATGAAACCAGGAAAGCTACGCAGCACTCCTAATGCCCTAGATCGGATTAATCCATCTAGGAGGATCTCCCCGAGACCAGGAAAAGCCACATGGCACTCATGTTGCCCTGGCCGGGCACCACCCCCAGCTAGGAAGGATCCAGTACGTAAGAGCATAGTTGCCCGATGGATCAGACCTTGGCCAGGCACCACCCCCTGCTAAGAAGGATCTAGATAGTAAGAGCATAGTTGTCAGCCAGATCGAGGCCTTGGCCTGGTACCACCCCCCGCTAAGAAAGACCAGGTGCTAAAGTGGCCTTAGTTGCCTACCTGGATCTTGCTGCCAGTATTATTTCGCCATTGTTTTTCGCCAGAGTACCAAGATTCCTGTAAACAGAAATGCGAGGTACCCAAGTATGATCGCCTCAAGACCAGAAAGGACCGTACGGCCTTCCTGCTGCCTCGGCCGGGTACCACCCCCCGCTAAGAAAGACCAGGTGCTAAAGTGGCCTTAGTCACCTACCTGGATCTTGCTGTCAGTATTATTTCACCATTGTTTTCGCCAGAGTACCAAGATTCCTGCAAACAGGAATGCGAGGTACCCAAATATGATCGCCTCAAGACCAGAAAAGACCGTACGGCCTTCCTACTGCCTTGGCCGGGTACCACCCCCCGCTAAGAAAGATCAGGTGCTAAAGTGGCCTTAGTCGCTTACCTGGATCTTGCTGCTAGTATTATTTCGCCATTGTTTTCGCTAGAGTACCAAGATTCCTGCAAACAGGAATGTGAGGTACCCAAATATGATCGCCTCGAGACTATAAAGGACCGTATGGCCTTCCTGCTGCCTTGGCTGGGTATCACCCCCCCCCGTCAGGAAGAATCTGGATAGTAAGAGCATAGTTTCCAGCCAGATCAAGGCCTTGGCCGGGTACCACCCCCTGCTAAGAAAGACCAGGTGCTAAAGTGGCCTTAATCGCCTACCTGAATCTGGCTACCAGTAAATACTCGCCATTATTTTCTCTAAGGTACCAAGATTCCTACTGGTAGGAAGGCGAGGTACCGCGATTCGTCAAATTTGCTCTCCAAGGCGCCATAGCTCCTACAAACGGAGGTGCGAGGTGCCCAGTTTTGCCAGAATACTCACCTAGGAGACCTAGGCTTCATGGAACAGGAAAGCTAGGTACTCAATCATTCAACAAGGTTTCTAGTTTCGTCAAACTACTCGCTATATTACTGAGGATCCTAGAATAGGAATGCGAGGTACCTAGATTGCGAGAGTGTCCACCGGTATGCTCACCATCATCAAGGTACCAAGATTCCTGGAACAGAAATTATGAGGACCTCCAGTACTCAGATTACTTTCGACTAAATTTCTGCGAGGCTATCAAAAGGCCCCAAGGTTCTTTGACGAGGTTTAGGCTGGGGACGGGTGCTCGAAGTAATGCTACAAGTGCAACAGAATTCAGTCAGCAGATGTGGATGAGAATGGATTTTTCCTTTCATTGATCAAATCAGGATCAAATGAAGGATGGATCGCCGAATCTATACCTAGGTATCAGGATTCATCCGAGGACGAGCATCTATGAAATTGAAATCGCATTGGAATCTCATTTCAGATTAAGGCGAGGTTCGATCAAGAGTTTAAACTACACATGTATGAAGCTAAGAAAAAAACCAGAAGGTTGTCATTTCTAAAACTGGGGAGCCCATTCCCCGATCACGGGCTACAAAAAAAAATTAAATAAAAATAAGACTGGAAGGGTACTACTGAATGAGGGATCAAGCTGGATCATGCATCCTCCTGCTTCTGAGTGGCCGTCTCCTCACCGGCTTCACCAGTTATGGATTTTTCTTCTTCGATACTGGATGGAGCCCCGCTTGCCTCCTGGGTACCTCCCGCAACCGGAGGCTCCCCTGCGGCTACCTGATCATAATTTTCTCCGACTTCCTTGATCGAAGCAGTCTGACCTTCCATTACCTGGGCAGGATCAGAAGATGGGGTAGGCAGGGCTGATTCTCCATCATCAATATCAGATAGATCCCTTACAGCCTCGACGAGCTCTGACAAAGAAACAGAAGGTGCGGAAACCCCTCCTTCAACTTGAGCCGCTCCAACTGCAGGGGCCATCAAACTGGGATCTCCTGTAACCTGGCTATGGGGAGGAAGGGAGACAGAACTCTAGCCTTCACCTCCTGCCACTCCATTGGCTCCAGTAACCTGGAAAGTTCCGGCCACATCAGAAGGTGCTGCTCCCGAGAGTTCAGCAGCTTTCGCCATGATTTCCTCCCGGTTCATCCCGTAATAACTCCCAAGTCAAACGGAAGAGGGAAAGCTAACGCCACTTGGTAGCCTGCGAAGAAGTAGCCGCCCCCAAAGGCAGTGTCCACTTGAGCATCCAAATCGGCCATATGATCGCGAAGGGACTGAACCTCTTTCTCTAGCTCCACTATTCTTTCCTTTGCAATCTCCCTCTTCTCCCTACGGCGGATGGACCTGAGCCTCTCGATGTCGTAGTCAAATTGTATCCGCTCCCGATCGGCTTTTGCTTCGTCTGCTTCTTTTTTCGAGATGTTCAGAGACTCGTTCAAAGCTACCATGCCTCTGGAAGCCTTATCGAGTTCCTTCTTGGTTTTCTCCAGCTCGGTGGTAGCGCCTTCAGCTCGCTCCAAGAGGGAACCGATCTGCTGGCTTAACGCCACATTGAATTTGAAGGCCTGCCAAGAATAAAACACTTGTCAGGATATTTCTAACCAACTACCTAGATAGAAGATTAAAGTGAAACAGCTTACCTCAGCCAAAAGGGCAGATCCTCTTCTAGTCAAAAGCTCAGTGGGCATGGCTGTCATGACGTCCAGACTCCCACCTAGGCAGGAATCGAAGAAGCGGGCCAAGACTTCATCCCAGTTGTTGTCCCCGGACCTCGATCGCGACTTATCCCGAGGTACCACCCGCTTAGCCACAGCAGGGCCAGAACTCTTCTCGACCAAGTTATCTCGGTCGGTTACCACAGCGGGGGAGGCCGGAGGAGCTGAAGCACCAGCATCAGTAACAGCCGCAGCTCTGATTGTTTTGTTGGGCGACATATCCTGCACCCGACGGGAAGCACCTTGGTACCTCCCCACTCTAGCTGCTAAAAGCATCCAACGACCTAGCCGAGGTAGGAGGAGGGGGAGCTGGTGATCCGGATGTCTTGACTTGGGTCCTACCCGATCCAACAGATGCGCCAGCCCCTGCATCGAAATCAGAACTGGCTGAGAGCCTGATGGGAGAAGTTGGCAGTGAGTCATCAGTACCAGCCTGGTTGAGCTCTCCCCTAGAAACCGAAGGAGACACTGCTGAAACTACCAAGAAAACTAGAGTCAATATCCACAGAATCAATATAATCAGATAACGGAAGCATAATCAAGAAAGCTTATTACCTGGAAGAGCACTGGAGATACGAAGGTAGAACTCCATTCTTCCTGCTTCGAAGGCATCTGTAGTAGGATACCTCAGATTGGTGTAGTTGTGGGCCATAATGGCCTTCAAGATTCTCTTTGACTCGGCAGAGAGTCTACTATTCTCCAAAGCGGGCTTCCCACTAAAGCCATTAGGAACCTTGAACTCGGTTCCTCCAATGTGTACTGAATTGCTCCATTCACCTCCAAGGACGACCCATTCCTCCTTCTAGGAATTGTCTTTCTTCGTGGCCCTTGGCACCACAAACTGCAGATTGTTTTTAGCACGAGAATAAAATTGCCCCTTCGGGCCTGGGGCGTTGGCAGCAATCTGGAACATGTACCCGAGCTCGTCCGACCCCGGCTTCCGGTTGATTTTGTCCCAGTCAATGCTCTCTCCACAACACCAAAAAACCCACCAGGTGCCTCCAAAACCCAGGCGTCAGCTGGAGAGGGGCAAGTTGCAGAGCATACAATGCCCTACGCAAGGTAGGATGGAGAGGTAGCCTGACCCCACTGTCAAAGGCCGCCGTATGAATTCGGAGCTCGCCGGGATTAGGGGTATATACATCATACCCTTTTAGAGGTATAGCGATCGTAATATCCTTAGGGATTTTGAAATCCCTCCGCAAGCGCGCCACAGTGTCCAAGGTACTGGACGAATCAAGGATACACTTATATTCGTAGGGGAAGGCAAGTACCCTTCCCGCGGTATCGGTAACTGCACCAGCCCGGTTCCCACCAATCCCGACAGCACCTGCTTCTCCACTCGACTCTTGGTTGACATCAACCGGAGTCTCGGGATTGTTAGCGAAGCCCGTCCCGATTGCAATGTTCCGATTGGAACGACGACGTTGAATGAGAACGTCGTCATCGCTGTCGCTACTATCGCTTGCCCTTTTTTTAGAGGCGAGGCTCCCGTTGGCCACCGCGTCACTGTCAAACAATCGGTCGATACTATCGCCATCAGGTGAAGACATGATGACAACCTCGAAATCTGATTTCTTAGAAAGAAGGGGGAAGTTGAAGATTGAAGCTAGGGTTTCTTTTTGCTGGAAACTCTTAATCAAGAAGTTTTTGCTTGAATGAACCAAATGTGAAGCACCAGAGTTTATATAGAGATGGCTACTTGTAACGAGCAGAGAAGGTAATCAATGTCGCGCTAAAATCGGTGACGTGGAGGGAACGGTTTGGAGAAACGTGCGCCCCCAAAAAATCTCCTTTTTTTTTGAATTCGGTCTACTCTGGTTAGCCACGTGGAATTTTCATTTAAATCAGCGTGCAAAGAGAAGATTCCCTCCTATGAGATGTTGCGAAAAATTCTCCAAATGCTATCTATCCTGACTCCAACCCCAACATGATATCGGTGTTCAAGTCAAGGGGGACTTCTGTTAACAGTTTTTCTGGCAAGGGACCAATAGAGAATTTTCCAGCAGGAACCTACCCTGGAAGACTCATCCAGATACTCCAAGAAGCCAGCGAGATCAGTACCATCACCTAGATGGGATCGATATCCAACGAGGTTGGAGCCTCTATTATACGTCTATCCAGATAGGAAATCGGCTCCGAAAGCTTGTACCTCGCCCTATTGAAGCTCCTGATATCGGCTCGAGCCCAGTACAACTGATAATTTGCATCCCGTAAGGACCTCGACATCAATCAAGGCGTCTGGTACCTCGATACCTACCTCGACACCACCTTGGTACTACCCCGATATTTGCCTTGGTGTCACCGCGACTCTCATCTGGTACTTAGTATGCCTATCCGAAGCTCCTCCAAGGCAAGTACCCTACCTTCCAGACAATAAGATAGGGAGCACGAAGACACAAGCACCCTTCCAGCAGGACGCAGAACAAACTCATCAGAATGAGGTACGAGCGTTACACTCCATTGCCACCAAGCTCCAACGAAGAAGGAAAGTTGACTCCATCGCCAAAATAAAGCACCTTTAATGACCCAATGGTCAACCGAATCAGAATTTTAATTCGCCATTAATTAATAGGATCAAATCCCACGCCTTCAACTCCACTCAAAGGCCTTTCAAACGCCTAAAATAGAATTCTCAATGATCTTCCTTATGACAACTGGATTTCAAAAGGATTTGGGAGAATACTACATATATGGTATAGAAAGACAGAGGAGAGGGGGCTGGAAGGATTCCTTATCGCCATAACAAGAGAGACTCTGGGAGAATTATCTCTAAAAATTCCCCGAAGCCAGTGAGAGGCCAGTGACAATCATTGGAGGAAAATACCCACTTATCGAAACGAACGCTTTCTCCATCTCCATCTTGTGCAAAAGAGTGAAAATAGAGAGACGAGTGTATGTATACTTGTTGTAATCACTGTTATAAAGATTTATTAAATAAAACAATGTTCTTTTACATTTCCCGGTCCCTAGTGTTATTTTTCCATCACTTGATCTCTTGCTCCTGATTATAGAAAGGGACCTCGGTACCAAAGGTACCTACCCCGCTACTGCTACTGGTAGTGGGCGAGGGTGTTAACTGATATTTTTATCCCGTGTGAATTTTTTCCGTTAACAAAAGCTATCAACCACCTAACTTGATAACATCCTCCCTAGACACATTCCATTGATTTTGAAAGAATATTGCAGGAAAGCCATTAGGCCTCAGAGCCTTAAGCCCACCAATCCCATACAGACTAGTTTTAACCTCCTTCTCACTAACCGCTCGACATAGATCAACACTCTCACTTTCCACTAAACAAGGGAACGATTGAGGACAAGTATCAAAATTAAGAGTACATGGCTACTTTAAGAAGAGGTTTTTAAAATAAGAAGTAGCGGTAGACATCATGCTGTCTTTCTCACTCCTCGGAACACCATCTTCCCCTTTAAGGCCTGATAACATCACAAAATACACCTTTTGAAGTCCCCATTTCTTATCGTTTGCTTTCGTTTTTGAGCGTATTTTTGTGTATAATGTGTTTTGTGAGCCTTGTGTAGGTTATATCCTTTAAAATAAGGTGTTAGAGCTTAACTGAAGAGTTTTGGAGTTAGAAGGGCTGAAATTGAAATTGCTCGTGCAGTAGACTCAACTTCGGAAGGTCATATCTCCCTCCTCAGAGTGAACTATATCAGCCACTACCTATTTTCAGAAAGCCTGAATTTGTACTTTCTAGCACTTTTTACAGATCGTAATTCTGGATTTTCTGGAGGAAGTTATGACCGTTTTCGTAACAGTGCGCGCAGCAATCAGGTGAACCGCGGACCAGCTGCGGACCGTACCGCTGAAGTTGACAGAATGTCCACTTTCAGCCCGTTTTGTGGGACAAACTTGTCCTTTCACACCCCATTTCATACCCTAACTTCCATACTCTATAAACACCCAATTTTCTCCCATCTTTCATGACTCTAACCAACCCACTCTCCACCTTCCAACCAATCACCTTCCTCCTTTGACTTTTCCTACACCACACATTCCTTCTTTTCTTTTCTTTTTTCTCTTCTCACGCCACTCACTCAATTATTGATTGACAACATTCTTTTTCTCTTCTTCTCTCCTCTCAACCAAGACCCCATCTCTCCCTTCTATTCATCTTCTTCCTCCTCCATTTTCTTCACAAAATAAGAGAGAGACTAGCTCCCATGGAGGATTTTCCTCCATGGGAGCTCACCACACACCTCCACCACACCATTTTGCCTTTCTCCATCCATCTTAGAGCAGCTTACAAGGAATTAGGAGTCCAATTTTGAGCTAGGAAGGATTTGGAGCATCTTTGGAGGGTTTGTCTTCAAAGGTTTGCTCATTTTTACTCATTTCTTTGTATTTCTTGCTTCTTTGATGTGTAACCCCGATTTGGGGAATATTGTAAACCTTCACATGTGCAATATATGTATGTTTGTGTTTAAATTCCTGTGGGTTATGTTTTACTTTTTGCTAATTTCATGATTTACACTCTTATTGTGAAATCCATGTGTGTGGAGGGTCAAAATTGATGTGTTTGCATGATTGAGATTAGAAGTAGAGTAATTTAATGTAGGAGTAGTGTAATTTAGCTTCCCATGAGTGTTTGTATGTTAATAGATAACCAAAATACCATGTATTGAGTAATTTGAGTATTAGGGATTTTAGCCCTAAATAGTGGAAAAGGTTTCAGTTCAGGCAGTTAGTTGCTAAATTGGCCTTGGTTCATATCCTTGTGCTTAATGGGTCTTTTTTAAGACACATTTGTCCATCATTGGCCGAATTGGGTGATGAATTGATTTGGGATAATTCCTAAGTGAAGAGGATGGACCTTTAATTTATATTGAATGGTCTTAATGTAAATCAACCAACTTATTGCACATTGTTGTTTGGTGAACTTGTTTTCCATGTCTAGCCATCCTAGGGAGTTGACTAAACCAAATCCGTATCTAGAGTAAAGATAAACCGAATTCCTCTTGTGCTCGTGTAGTTATAGGGGTATTTCATTGCTTAATGCTTTCACTCGGTTAGCCACCTTGTGAATGATATTTAGGCTGTGTGTTATATATCGCGTGGTTCGCATTAACATGCTCATCGTGATATCCTCTACATTTGACCAGTAAGTTGAGAGATCACTAGGCTAGCGTGTAGAGCTCATGTGTGTGTCCCACAGTCCTTAATGGATTCATGCTTATGCATGGATGTAATCTCTATGCACTCGAGAGAGGGTAGAGATAAATTAAGGGGACACGAGCATATAACATACGTGTTGTATTGGTATCTCGTATTCTTAATACTTTAACTTGGTTGCCATCCCGTATTTGGTTAGCCCCGTGGATGAATTATTGGTTGTAGTATGGCCCACGCGGTTGTGCATTACATGCCCAACGAAATAACCTGTGTATATGATCAGAAAGTGAGAGTATCACTAGGCTGGCGTACATGGCTCTTTTGTGTGCGCCCCGACACTTAATGAATCCATGCAATTGTGTGGGTGTGATCTCTAAGATATCGAGAGAGATTAGAGATCAATTAAGGGGACACGAGCATATGATATACTTGCACATTTGAGGGACTAGGTGAGTCTAGTGCTTAATTATGAGGATTGTCACGGTTGAGTCATTTCCCTAGCGTATCCACATTTCATACATCTCTCCATTCCATCCTATCCATGTATATATTATTTATGTAATTTATTTAGTTATATTTTTATTTACTTTTCCTCATACGTAACACACGAGTTCGCTCGGCTTGTTGTATAGCTAGAACTAGAGACAGTCGATGAATCTGACCTCTCTGTGGAACGATACCCTTGCTTGCTGCTTTACTAGTTTTCATAACTATAGAGCACATTGCATAGGACTTTTTTATAAATATCTTTTTGGGATCCGCAATTCCCTAACGACAGAATATCGGGTTATCAAGGCCTTCTAAATTATTCCGCCTCCTTCTAACCATGGTAGAGAGGTGAAAAAATTTCGTGTTTCTATCCCCCCCCCCCCTCCCCCCCCCCTCTAAGCCAAGTATTCATGGACTTTTAGAGCTAGAAAATCTCCTCTTGCTCAATAAAAAGATTGTACTCCTTACGAAGCTTCAATTCAAGTTTAGCCAAACTAGGCCTAAACTTCTCACCAAGGCTTCTTTGAACACCTAGCAGCCTAACAAGGATTCTTTTTTTGTTTTGGAAAAGGCAACCAAAAGAGTCTCGATTCCACACCCTCAGTTTATCAGATAAGCTGCTAACTTTCTCCATAACATTTTCCCCACAGCCGGCCCACATTAGCAGCACTAAATCACCAAAATCCTCATGCTTCATCCGCATAGCCTCAAACCTAAAAGGCTTGAAGGGATTACGGGGGACATGAGAGATGTGAAGAATAAGCATGATAGGACAATGATCAGAGGAGGTCCTAGGCAAATATCGGACAAAACCCTCAACAAACAAGGTCGTCCACTCCATAGAACAGAGAGCGCGATCAAGTCTCTCCCAAATCTTTTCAAAAATACCTTTCCTAGTCATCCAAGTGAACTTTTGACCAACGAAACCTATATCTAAATGCTCATTCTCTGAAATCCAATCCGTAAATCCTGTTTTGGAGAAATAATTTCTACCACCTATTTTCTCCCCACTGTTAACAATCTTCTTAAAATCACCCATAACCACCTAGGGACCCTTAAAGCACCTCCTAAGATCATTAAGATAATTCCATAAAACTTTCCTAACATCAGCATTAGGATTAGCATAAAACACTGTAAGGACCTAAAAGAAAGAACCATCAGTTATCATAGCTGTGATAGAATGCCTAGAACTAGTTACAACTTTAAGCTTGACCCTGCTACTATTCCACTAAAGCCAGATACCACTAGAAAATCCAGAAGCTTCCACTACAAATCTATTAGAGAAACCCATTTTATCAATAACCTGACACACCTTGACATCACTAATCCTAGGTTCCAAGACAACTAATACTTCAAACTGGAAAATTTTCCTGAGATCAGAAACAAAGTTAACAAATACTTTTTTACCGGCACCCCTGACATTCCTATGCAAGTCATTGGTAAAGGAAAGAAAAGATGAGTCTATAAAGGAAGAACCTATTCAAAAGCAACCTCCATAGCCTCCCGAAGGTCCGAGGCAACAACATCAAGGTCAATAGCAGCTGAAACATGTTGACCTGGCCTGCTAATATCGACAGGTTTCCCAACAGGATCACCAGCATAGCATCCAATATCAGACATAGGATGTTCAACTGACAGCATAACAGAGTCTATAACGCTCAAATGAAGGCTCCGCAGAACATCCGAATCCTCAAGGTTCTCAGCCAACATATTTGAATCCTGCTTGCAAGCCTGACCACCCTCACCACACCTGATTCACCTTAAAAGGGTAGGTAGACTTACTCTTATCAATACCAGCCTCATGCAGGTACTTATTGGGGGATGATGGCACTTGTTTCTTCCAAGAAAAAGTCCAATTAGAGATTTCAGAAAGCACATTACTAGATACACCCTTACCTTTCTCAATAGATTTGCTCGGAGCCTTATTAGTAGAGGAGACCTCAACCACATCCTTAGAAAGGGCAGCAAACATGGATCCTCCTGAACTACTCTTACTTGATTTCCCATTCTTAGTAGAGTGTATAACCTTTCGACCACTTACAGCCACATGAAATTTCTCCACTACTCGCCTAGTACCCACTTCCTTCCGAAAAGCTTCAACTCTAGAAGAATGAGGGCCACTACCAGCCTTAATCGTGCTACCAGAATTTCCTAAAGCACCTACATTACCAGGTTTCTTACCACCAACGTTAAAGCCTCCAACATACTTACCATTCCTACTATAAGACACATGTATCCAAAGACCATAAGAATCAGTCTTAGCCCCATTCAAACTAGGGTCAACAGTAGGGCCACCTAAACCAAGCTCCTTCACGAAAACACTCTCCCCTTCATTGCGGCTCACACATACCTCCACGCATGAGTCCTTGCTGTGCCCTACTCTCCCACACTTGAAACAGATCAGACCCAAGCTTTCATACTCCACCTTGATAACTCTATTGCCAATATTTAAAGAACTTTTTAAAGGTTTGGTAATGTCTAACTCCACATAGATCCTAGCACATCTCCCCATAGTCTAGGCATTCCGTATAGGGTCCACCTTGTAAGTGGTACCTAGCATTCCCCCAATGGCCCTCAAGAGGTCCACATCATCCATTCCATAGGGAGTTTAGAAAGCCTAACCCAAACTGGCAGTCGTTGGATCTCTTCCTCTCCTAGAACAAAATTAGGTCTCTATTTTTGGACTACAAGGTACTGGTTAGCAATGACCCAAGGACCACATGTAAGGACAAACTCCAAGTCCTCAGCCCTCTGGAACCTCACAACATAGTACCCTTCACCTAAATCAGTGAGTTGCCATTTCTTCCGGAGTCTAGAGAGCATAAAATTGAGCGTATGAGGCCTTTCCATACTCTTTAAAATTAGGGCGTTCACCCAGGGCTTACATAGTTGCTGCTTCAAGTGGTCCGACATCTTCATAGACGATCCATTCGGCCTTTCTGTAATCGTAATATCTCCATCTCCAATCTTCAGTTTCACTTTCTCAGTACCAAACCCAGACCAACTACATACAAGAGACATACTCAAAAGTTTCGATTTAAAACTCTTATCAGATGGATTTCTTAAGAAACTTTCCTCATCTTCAGTTCTTGCTCATGCTCTCTTGGTACTGAAGCTCGAGTCAGGGGGTTTCTCTTTCATTGCCGCTTTCGTCCTTGGGTCCGATTGAGCCGAAAACCTAAACATCTCCTACATAATAGCAGAAAAATCAACCCAAAAAGAGGCGTGTGGGCAAGAAACACAAGAAGAGATCTCACGCGCTAGGCGCTTGATCGGTCTATTTCTATACATATTTTAGGTCCCCATTTCTTATTATTTGTGCTTTGTTCTTGGGTGAAATTATTATATGTGTTTGTTGAGTATTTGTAGGTCACATTCCATGGAAGAGGTGTTAGAAGTTATTTTGGAGAAAATGAGCAAAAAGATGAATCGTGGGCTGCGCATATCACTCATGTTTCAGGGACCATATCTCTCAGCTCCGATTGAATTGTGTGTCCTACTACCTATGGATGGATAGCCCCGGAAGTCTAGTTTCTGACATATATTTCAGATTGCAATTCCGATATTCTTAGAAGAAGTTATGTCATTTTAGTACACAATGGTCAGATCAGTTATAATTCTGTGAATAGTGACGATATTTATTTTGTAAGTTGTCGAAACTGGAAATATTACCTTCTTGGACATGAGTGGGAGTCTTGGGAAAGCAAGTTGATACCTAATCCTTATCCCCCTTCAATAAGTAATCAATTTTAATGGTTTAGGAAAGAAATAAAATCCCAAAAAGGTAGAGTTCTAAAAGGGAATTGATTTCCTTGTTGTTTAAGGACTTGACCTAGCATCTCAAGCCTATTTAATTCCCTTTGAACCCTAATTTCAAGAGACACAAGCCAAGGGAGGTCCCAAGCCACCAAGGGGGCCGCCCCCCACCACTCCATCACCATACATCACCTCACAACTTTCATCCATCTTTACACATCGAAGATTTGAAGACGAAAAAGATTCAACCATTGAAGACTTGAAGAACTCATTGAAGGCCAAGATGGGTTTTATCTTTTATTTCTTTTTCTTCTTATTTTTGCCATGTGTAACTAAATCCATACTAGGGAATTAATGTGAACCTCTATGAATGCTCTTTGTTAGAATTGACTATATTTTAATTAATTTAAGTTTTGATTCATTCAATTCATTCTATGTCTTAATTCTTTATTTGTGTTAATGCATGATTATACGCTGGCATGAATTTAGGGTTATGATAATTTAATAATTGAGTTTGGAGTGTTGATTTACACGCAATCTTAATTAATATTCAATTGAATGAGTAAAACTGATCTTAGCATTGATTTATGCAAGTAGGTTTTGGTTCATTAGTTTTTGCAATTAATGGGTTCTTGGTTGTAGTTTGCGCCATTGATTTAGGGTAAATTATGATTGAGAACACTTGATTCATCCCAGGATCATACGGTAACAATCATACTTAAGATAAGAACGAATCCTTAACTTGATTAATATCTTTTTCACAAGTCAATTCGAAATATTGAGTAGACATAGTAGGGAAGCATTGATGACGTAGTTTTCCATCCATTGATCACAAACCAATTTTCTCTCAATTGTTTTCTTTAGTTTAATTTAATCTAGTTTCTAGTTTAATTCAATCATCAACAATCTTTTGGGTTACTTTTACTTTAATTAGAATTAGAACTAGTTTTTAATTAGGTAAATCATTTTTCCTCGTGGGAACGATCCTTATTTGCTACTGTACTAATCTTCACGATTCGTGTACTTGCGAGTGAGTATTTTATAACACGATTTTACACATCATCGTTTTCAAAACAAGCTTCTGTTTTTTTGATAGATATGTATTTTACCTAAAATCATTTTCATGCCTTTAAAATATTTGTTTTTTAGGTCACTGAATACTCTAATGATCATTTTCACTATATCAATATTTGTAAATAAAATTTACAAATAAATATTGTTATTCTATAAATATTTTATCACTAAAAAAACAAGGGACTTTAATTTGCTGCGGATTTGAGGTGTTGCAAATACAGTCAAGGAAAAAAGTCTTGCAACGGATGTGCCGCAGCAAAAACCCCTTTTCCGTGTCAAAAGATTGTTGCAACGATTTTTATATTCGTTGCATGTGGCAATTGTGTTGTTGCATAATTTTAATATGGTCACCATCCGTGGCAAAAGCAATTTTTAATTTTTAATTTTTTTAAGATTTTACATAGAGATTTAAATATAAATACTACCTGAAAAATGAAATTCATAAAAGAATATTGGAAATTGAATTGTTTAGGCAAAGCTTCAAAAAGAAGTTGAAAGGATTACAAAAGAAAATACTAACATTTTGTGTAACACCAAATGCCATAGACATGAGTCTATATCATATACATAATTAATCTCAAATTTTATTTATCAAAATTCCATATTACGTGATTAGCACACAATATATAAAGACTATAATATATATATATATATGAAACTTTTCTCCTCAATGCTCACTAATAAATATATATCAGTGCCTTACATGTGGACCTTTAAATTCAATTACTTTGACTCAGTCTGTATGCACTTGTTAGTGTTTATCTATAATCTATAGCCCTTATGCAATGCACTGATGTATTTTATATCAATGCGCACTGAAGAGAAAAAGACTATATATATAGGGTGAAATTCATAAGTAACCAAAAAATTAGAGGATGTACTAATTTTACCCAAGATTAGTATTTTTATTATTTATACCAAACAATCTACGGTTCGGAGGAAACTGGCATTCATTCCAAAAGAACTAAAAAAACAAAATAACTTATTACAACAAAAGAAAAGCAACCAGTTGTGAAAGAAGAGAGAGAAGAGATAACTGAGAGACCAGGAGATTTTGAATTCAGAGAGAGAGAGACAGAAAGACCGAGAGAGGCCGAGAGCAGTGGCATGAAGAAGATACCGCACGACCCCGACCCCGACTCGACGAGAGGCGAGCAGCGGCATGACGAGAGGCTGTGATATAATCCCCCAAATCAATTTTTTGAATTTTTCTCTCAAAATTCGTTCAATCTCTTCACGATTGCTTGCGCAAATCTTGAAGAATCAACTGCAAAAGGTATGTAATTCTATATTAATCCATTTTCATGCTTTTATTTGTTACAAAATCTCTCATTTTCTCTCTTTTAGACCGAAGATCAGCTAGTGTTAGGGTTAGGTTTGGATTTTTGGGCGAAATGGATTTTGTTGATTCAAATTGAAGATTGCATGTGTGCTTAACAGTGTTATACATATATTTTGAATGAAATCCCTTTACAAACCCTCTAATTTACGAATTTTTAAGTGTTAGGGTTAGTATTACTTCAAACTCGTACCTATTAGTGGATGTATTGACTTGATTGATGGTTGCTTGTGTATTTAAGATAGATTAGGGTTGTATGCATGTAAATGATATTGGGTTTTATGTTAATTGAAATTTTGAGTGAAGATTGTGAGAAAGTTTGAAATTTAGATGTGAGAACTGTATTTTAATATTTTAATTCATCGATTTCAAGTGTATATTTTTAGGTTGGGATGGAAGCAGAAGGTTTTGCTATATATGATGCAATGATGCAGTTAAAAAATGAGGTGAGTGTCCTTTTCTCTAAAATTGTTAGATTTCTTTTATTTGCAATATTTTGGAGATGGTACTGGTGATTCGTTGGTAATGTTGGCAGTGTGATGTTCTTGGCAATTTATTTAGAATGTGGTTTTAATGGTGAAGTTAGAGGTGACAACATGAGTGGTTCAAATCCGTTTATTACTAATGAGTATTGTCATAAGGTTGTCTGCAGGATCCAAGGGCAATCAGTCTATGATGCATCATTCCAAAGGTTAGAGAACTATTGTTTAACATGCGATCCCACTTCATTCATGCTCTTGCCATTTCCTTTGTCCGATTTTAATGTGATTAACTGCAGATGGATTTTAATTCGTCTTCCATGAATGCATGTTGTTGGAAGTAAACTCCATATTCTTCTTGCACATTCAAAATAATTCATGGCATGATAATGCTGATTTGTGGTGCTGTTTGTTGTGTAGGAATTATGAAGCGACATGGTTGGATAGCCCATTATCGATAGAGAATCTGCATAGAAGTTTAATTTTTCCACGGTGGTCATGAACGCTCGTGGATGTAGAAATAGAGTGGTTGTCTGATGTGAGAAAAGCTTAGGAAGATCGATATTCAGTTTGACAACCCTTTTATCATGAACTATAATATAGATATGTAGTGTCAGGTTCAGAAGACATGATTTTTAAAACAACAGTTCTATTAAGTTTTGCACTGGAGTTGCGCATAATTTTTATGGACAATAATCATAATCAGGCTTATGCTTAAATTAATTGTATGTTTGGTTTATTTAATTTATGTGCTCGATAAATCATCATTTCCTGTAAATATCTCATGCATGTGAATTTGCAAATTTGGAACAATTATATTAAAATCCATACTTGAATTTGGACTTAAAATCCACACACTAGTTCAGACCAATGAAACACAATACATACAAACGATTAAACTCACTATATGTTATCAATTAAACACATTAGGTGCAAACAATTAAACCCACCAGGTCCAAACAATTAAACACACCGTGTGACATCATCAATTAAATACACCATGTCCAAACAATTAAACACACCATGTAGCATCAATTAAACACATCGTGTGTCATCAACAATTAAACACACCATGTCTAAACAATTAAACACAACATGTGGCATTAAGTAAACATATCAGGTCCAACCAATTAAACACACCGTGTGACATCATCAATTAAATACATCATATCCAAACAATTAAACACATCATGTAGCATCAATTAAACACATCGTGTGTCATCAACAATTAAACACACCAGGTCCAAACAATTAAACACACCATGTGGCATTAAGTAAACATATCAGGTCCAAACAATTAAACACATCGTGTGGCATCAACAATTAAACACATCAGGCACAAACAATTAAACACACCATGTGACTGCAATTAAACGTACTAAGTCTAAACAATTAAACACATCGCGTGGCATCAGCAATTAAACACACCATGCATAAACAATTAACACCATATGGCTGTAATTAAACACACAAAGTCAAAAAAAATTAAACACACTACACGACATCAGCAATTAAACACGCCACGTGACATCAGCAATTAAGCACACCAAGCCTAAACAATTAAACACACCATGTGGCTGCAATTAAACACACCGCTATAGACCAATTAAACACCTGTGCTTAATAGATTAAACACTCTCAGATTCCATCTTCTTCAACCTAAATTCATGGCTTCTACTGTAAATGGAGACCCAATCTAGTTCATAATCGAAGAAGGACCAGATCCACCTCGATTCATCACTGAAATACAAAGCCAAATCCACTAAATAAATTATATTATTTCAGTTAATTTCTTCAAAATCCAAAGCACACATGTGAGTTTCATTCATGTATGGTGGGTTGAGAGAAAAGAAGAGAGAACGGTTTGAAGAGAGATGCTTGAGAGAGGAGAGTAAAAAAAATAAATGAAATAAAGAAGAGAGAGAAGACAAGGAGTTTCATACAAAAGGAAAAAAAAGAAAATGAAGGTGGGGACACCTTATGGGTCTCACCAAAAAAGAAAACGAAATATAAAAAATAAGAAAGTAAGGGACAATTTAGTCTCTACAAGGCATATTTGGTAGAAACAATAAAAATACTAATATTCTGTAAATTTAGTAAAGCCCTTAATTTTTTGGTTATAAAGGGATATTTCCTCATATATATATATATACATATATATATATATACATATATATATACACACATAATTAATCTCAAATTTTATATATCAAAATTCCATATTGAGTAATTAGCACACAATATATAATTACCGGGACACAATATTTAAAGACTATAATACATACATATATACATATATAAATTTTTTCTCTCCTAAAGACCGAACCGAACTTTTGAGATTAGGACGAGACTTGTGAGTCGTTGATTAAGTTTAAGAAGACATTGACTAAGCTGAAGTATGCGAATCTAATGGTTGATAGTTGTGGAGCCGATAAAAATAAAATCAATTCGTCATGAGGAGAGAAAAACTATATATATATATATATATTGCAACATATGTTTTCATCTAAAGATAATTAATTCAAAGATAAATGATGTTTTGTATAGATTAAATTAAAAAATTAAAAGTATTCAGTAAATTTATCATGATGAGAAGGTCATCATATTCAACTGTCTTGATATCTCCTACCTCTCTCTCTCTCTCTCTGAGAAGATGACTTTCTTTCCCTATTGAGTTTTCTCTCACTTTTGGAACCTTGTCCATGGATCCTTCAAAAGTATATATGTGGAATTTCCTTGCCCCTCTTTCAAATGTTGTCGATACTTTACCACAACCATCATCAAACCCGAAAACTTTTGCAGCTCTGCTCAAAACCAATGAAGCACATGTTCAATCAAATCTTCTCCCAATGCCAGTTGTGAAAAGGCATATCACGTGTGTTCGCATTAGCCAAAAATATGTCCAAGAAAGACTGAAATACTGTTAGAAAAATATTTTCAGACATTCACTTTTAAGAAAAGGTTTTGTACCTATGAAGTCAAGTGAGTTAAAATTTGTATTACAATCAATTTGGAAACTCCGAAATCCTTGGAAGCTTACTCTGTTTTCAAAAGGATATTTTGATATTCATTTTTCTAGTGAAGAAGATCTAAAGAGGGTTTGGAGTGGAGGTTCTTACTCAATTTCAAATGGTAATTTTCGTATTTTTCAATGGCAACTGGATTTTAATCTATTTAACCAACAATTATCGCATGCTCAAGTTTGGGTGAGACTCTACGGTCTATGCTCGGAATACTGACATCCAACTACAATCATGGAAGTTGCACGAGGAGTTAGCATCCCTCTACAACTAGACCAATTTACAAGGGATCAAGCATATGGGTTTTATGCCCGAGTTCTTGTGAACATTGATTTAACTTCGAATCAACCCTCATTTTTGAATGTGGAGAGAGATGACTATAGAGGTTTCTCTGTGGATGTTATATATGAAAATCTTCTAGAGAGATGTACGAAGTGTAAAGCTTTTGGCCATGAATCTACTAAATGCTACCAAAATAAAAGAGAGATTAAGTCTGACAGAGGTCGATCGCGTTCAAGATATCCAAGGCAAACCTACCATCCTATCACGAAAAACAACACCACTGGTGTGACTATTGGTATAGAAGATAAAATTCAAGATCAAAGATGTGAAGCAACAAACAGTGATTTTTCAGGCTATCATAAGAGGCAGTTTGTCGTGGAGGAATAAGAAGAAGAGGAAATTGTGCAGATTTCCAATTTTGAAAACCCTGTAATTAATGTGGAAGATAAAAATGGTAGCATCCAATTATCTCCATATTTATTTGAATTAAATATAGTTGATACTCAAAAAGTGAATCAGGAAACAACTGTTAATTCTGAACTTGACAAATTTAGGTTTCAAGAAGTTGACCTAATTCTTCAGCAAGATAACAGGGAGATTTTATTGAATAAAGAATCTCCACATTTATTTGAATTAAATGTGGTTGATACTCAGAAGTGAGTCGGGAAAAAACAATACATTCTAAAGTTGACAAATCTGGGTTTCAAGGAGTTGACCCAATTCTTCAGCAAGATAATGAGGATGTTTTATTGAATAAAGATTCTAATACTAACAATTATGCAGCAGATAGAGGAGAGAAACTAGGAAATAACAACTATGTAGTTAACTTGTAGAAAACATTAGAAGGCCAACATATTCATGCTTCAAATTCTAAGTGAAGCCGACTTTTAAAATTTTATCTAGTTCCAAGTCTCAAATGAGTAAGGGAAGACATTCTACACGCTTCCCTGAGTTGAGACTAAGATTTGCTCTGATTCTGCAGCTTCAATCGGCACAAGCAGACTTAAGCTTTGTCGGTAATTGAGCCGCACAGGTTGAGGCAGAAGAGAATGATTGTGTTTGTCGGATGGCTAAGCTCAATTAGTTTGGTTCATTTTGTTTGTCTCCTGTCGAGGCATGCGAGCCTATTTAGATTAATTTTTAGGGTAGTGGTTGTCCTAGAGACCAAGAGATATAGATGGAATGGGAAGATTTAATGAATTTTTATCTGACTTATGTATTCACCGGTCGACTGATTGTATTTGTGGATACAATTGTGAATACATGAAATGTGATAATGTCAAGCATAGCTTTTCAACTAATAGACGGATTAAGTACTGCTTTGGACTGATAAAAATTATAAAATTAAATCTAGGATACAATAATGAACTCTATTATCTCTTGTAAATAGAGGATTTACAATTGAGTTTGAGATAGTTAGCTCCATTTTATATACTTTGATTGTTCATATCTCACACGATGCATTTACCGGTATGAACACTCTGATGATAACATTTGCGTTTAAAGGCTCAAATACTCCTCTGTATGTATCACATCTGACGCCATTTTTTAGGAGTGGGAGATGTTGATTATTGGTGCACACATGATAGGCTTGTGGTAAAATTGTGTTGGCCCCATTTGTGCGAGTGGAAGATGTTGGTATATTTGGAAAGGGGTTGGAGACCCATTATGCACCCAAGTGGGTCAAGATCACAATCAATACATGGAGAGCCCAAAATCCATGTACACCAAGCCTAAGCCACCAAGCCCAAGTCCATACACCTAATAACTGATGCATAACTGCATGATCAGTTAATATACAAAAGGTGTAAAATAACGTGAAAGCATCAGTTGATAACATAGGCATTCTGGACAATGCAATAAAACAGAGAATACAAAGAGTAGATGTGGGGAAAATTAAGAAGAAATTTCTCTCATCTTTAATCATTGTGTGGGTATTTGCATTATGATTAGAGAGGACTTTCCGTTATTGTGATCGTCCTCCAACTGGTGTTACAGTCCATGTTTGAACTTGCTTCTGCTGTAGAAATTCTGAATCCGATGATGAACGTTAATTCGAATTCGTTTTGTTTATTCATTGAATTTAATATTCAGAAACTAACAGCCAACCTAGCCAATTCATGTGCCACCCTGTTACAAGACCTGGAAACGAAAGAAATAGACATCCCTGTATCTACCCATCAACTAAAGAATATCATAAACTATGTT
The DNA here is from genome assembly GCA_033220585.1 of Dipteronia sinensis. NCBI lineage: Eukaryota > Viridiplantae > Streptophyta > Magnoliopsida > Sapindales > Sapindaceae > Dipteronia > Dipteronia sinensis. The sequence goes on from CM065639.1 coordinate 20,914,340, forward strand.
ATCAACAACATTTCTAGAATTGTTTTGTGTGATAAGCAGGGAGCAAGAAGAATGTGTGCTTAGCACGTGACGTGGCCGCTCATGCACGAGCAAATAATAATTAAGCCTAATTTATGCTAAACCTCAATTAGGGAACCAGAAAAAGTTCGTGTTTCGCACGTGACGTGGCATCTCAGGCACGAGTTCTCGAGTATTAAACCTGATTTGGAGTTTTGGACACCAGCATGCCATACGCAACACACGTACTCCAAACTTGTCATTTAAAAATTCTCTCTGTCTCATTATTTTATAGTTTAAACAGCCAAAGTGGAAGAAAAATATTCATTTAGTTGAGTCCTAAATATATAAAACATAACACTTGGGTGGTGAAAAATTTCTTTTAAATTACGAAATTTGGAGACAGCGATGGGCAGGTATATTCAGGTTGGTCATGATCTCACGTTCTTATATTTTTTAATTTATTAATTTTTTATTAATTAATGTAATAAATAATTACTTTCTTCTTATATAAACAATCACTTTGTTCAAATTTAAAGTCAATATGGAGTAGCACTATGGTTATAATTAAAGTTAATTTCCTTCGAATTCAGTATTTTTTAGCTTTTAGTGAGGTGTAAAATAAGAGTTAATGGTGATGAGACAAGCTTGGTGTAATGGTACTCTTCTCATACCCACACCATTATTATTATTATTATTATTATTATTATTATTTTTCTCCAAATTCCAAATTATAATAACGTTCTGTTAAAAGAAAAGGAGGTATTGCTAGGGATCCCAATTTCTTATTCTCAAATAAGGTGTTAATTGTTAATGCACTAATATATGGATACAAATTAATCATAGCATCCACTAAAAAAAAAAAAGCAATATAGGACAAAGATATGGATAGTACTTTAGAGAAGAATTTAAAATTAACTTGCTGCTTGTCTATTGTATATGGACAACAACAGAATGTTTTCTATATTGTAGTTAAATTTTCTCGTTTGCTATGTCACTGGAGTTAAATTGAATTTCATTTGAGATTCATATATTGTGATCCGTTGCGTTACTCTTATCATCTTTGCGATTAAAAAGTTTATCTTGTTATATGTTAACGCTTTGGTAACTAGAGTTAGTATGTTTTATCATTGTCAATTATTTGGATCTGGTAAATCCTATTGTAATGCCATCCCTTGTATATCTTGTTGTCTTCTATGTTAAGATCTCATAACCACATATACCTTCTCTTGAAATGTCACAAATATATAATAATATAATATATGGGGTAAGGTAGAATGTCATTTTCGTAATAATTATATTATAAAGAAATAATTAACTTCTCCGAGTATATATACATATGAGAATCATCTCATCTTCTTATCAAACTTGGTTTTCCAAAATCCCAAAATGTGTGCATTAACTCCCACTCCTCTTCTTCAAAGCGTTGGATGGCCCTTAGACAATTCTATAAGCCATCAAAACAACTACTTGTTAACTGATAGTTTTGAGTCATTTAATTCTAACTTTGATTATCAATCTCAGAATAAGCCACAAGTTCAGCTTGATCGATCAGCATCATTTAACACAAATAGCTGCGGAGATCCCACCACTGTTAAAAAGTTTTATCACAATGCTAGTGAGCGTGATCGCCGGAAGAAGATCAACACTTTGTACTCTTCCCTCCGTTCTCTGCTTCCTGCTAATGATCAAACTGTAAGCAGCCTTCTTCTTTATCTTTTCTTTTTGCTTTTTCATTCTAATAGTGATGTAATAAGTCACAAACGAAAACTACTATTTTTAGGAAATAAGTCATCTAATAGTGTTTTCAAAAAAAGAAAGTCATCTAATAGTCATCGAAAAACTTCCATATTGGATCAAACTATCCCTAGATCTCTTGGTTATACCCTTCAAATAAAAATAATAGATCTCTTTGAAAATTAATAATCCACAATTTAGAGGAGAATTATTAACAATTTTTTGATGATCATAACAGAAGAAATTAAGCATTCCGGGGACAGTTTCACATGTGCTAAAGTACATACCAGAGCTGCAACAGCAAGTGGAGAGTCTAATTCATAAGAAGGAAGAGGTTTTGTCAAGAATATCATCATCCAGGCAAGAAGGAGAAGATGTTATAATTCATCAAGAAAAACAAAGAAAAAGCCTTGTTGGGAGCTCCTTATTTTCTATTTCAGCTCGTCGGCTAAGTGATAGCGAAGTTGTGATTCAGATATCTGCATATAAACTCCATCAAAATCCATTATCTGAAATCTTGTTCAACTTAGAGGAGGATGGCCTACTTCTTATTAATGCTTCTTCTTTCGAATCATCCGCAGGAAGAGTCTTCTACAATTTACATCTTCAGGTATATATTTCTGTAATTTTTACATCTCAATAGCATGCATTCATTGATCAAAGCATCGGATTACATTAGATTCTGATTTTTACAATTAAATTCTAGTATTTGTTTACACTACAAACCAATAAGAAGTTTTTTTTTTTTAATTACGTGTGTGATTACGCACTGACACATTATATATAATCATCTTGTTTTTCAATGAATATATAGCTTTCAAGTAGTTATGTGTATGTAATTACATGCGTGTTTGTTTGTGTTTAAAATGTTCTAATTAATTTATTTTTTATTTTGGATTATTCAGGTGGAAAGAACTTATCTATTGGAGTGTGAGGTTTTAAGTGAGAAGTTATTATCATCGTACGGGAAGAGCGACATGTTATTTCAATGAAAAATAATTTGGTTGTAGAATATATAGTAATCTAGGTTTTGAATATTTATCCATAGATGAAGGCAGATGTATTAGACTTAATTATGCCCAAACGGAATAAGAAATTATTATATTCAATTTTAGTATTAAATTATTTATTATTTATCGTGAGCATAAGTCTATAGCTGCTGCTATTGTATTTGATTTTGTTAAATGACATGTTCCTGATAAGATGAAGTTAGTTTAGTGGTAAATCCTCACATTTATATCTACAATGTTGTGGGTTCGAGTCATATCCCCTCCCCACAATCCTGAAATATTGTATTAGTTCAACAAAAAAAAATGACATGTTCTAGTTAAAAAGAAAGAGTTACTACAACCACCGCTCATTTAGTCTAACAATGTTTCAATTCAAATAGCCGTAGCTAATATCAAATAAAAATAGAGTTGTTAAATCAAAGTTGTATTTTTTTTTGATTGATTTAAAGCTCAGAGCAAGGGGGCAAACATTCACAAAGAACACACCCAGAGCCACACAAGAGTCTGGGAAGCCCAGCACACAAAAACGAGAAACACCAGAAAAGAGCAAGCACTAAGAAAAAACCAAGCACTAGCTACTTAGAATATCAGTTTCCACCTCTTCCCGAACACTCTGAGGGAAGTCCTCAATCTAGAAATTATCCTCCACCATCCTGAGAGCCTTCTTTGCAAGACCCAGAGCCATCTTCTTACAGCCAGCCAGAGACCAAATGATAGTAGGATCTTTCCGTTATAAGCGAAGTCTCTCAATATCCTGAAGGATATCGCCGTAACGAGAGTTTAGTTGAATGAAATTGGTAATCCGATTCACCACCCGCTTCGCATTGGACTCAATAAGAAAGGGGAACAAACCGCAGTCACTGGCAAAATGACAACTTTTAAGAATGGCCAAGGCATTGGCAGCCCAAATATAATTACCAGCAGCAAAACGCAAGGCACAAGACGCCATGACGAAGCCCGAAGCCTCTCCAATGATGCTACCCACACCAACCAAACTCTTTCCATTATCCAAAACCACCTTACAATTAATCTTATACCTCCGCTGATCCGACAGATTCCACTTGATAACATCCAAAAGTGGCTTCACAGCCTTAACAGAAGTGCCATGATTCTTTCTCTGAAAATCATGAAGTAGAACAAGGCTCCAACTCATGGCCTCAGACACATCATGTCTCTTCCTCTCATGTAAGAAGCAGTTCCTCACACACCACAGTACTCACCAAACCATAACACAAAGAATATCAATCTCCTTTCCCCCAGCAGATGGAAGCAATTGTAAATAAAGTCAAAAAAATTCTCATAGTTACCTCTAGGAGTCTTATTTCTGGGCAGCCAATCCATCCGAGCATATTTCAAATTCCAACATTCCCACAATGAGTGGAGGGTCGTTTCTTCAGCATTTCCACATAAGGGACATCTAACATCCATTTGAATCCCCCTCCTCAACAGATTTATCCTAGACGGGATCCACTCATGGCAAGTCTTCCAAATAAATATTTTAATCTTTAAAGGAATATTAAGGTTCCGCAACACTTTCCACCATCTTCCCACAGCAAGGTTATTGGAGGCAGACAGGGTTGCTTCCAGCACAACCCCTACAATGTAACCACTCTTCACACTGTACACACCTCTTTCTTCAAAATGCCACACCACTGTGTCCTCAACCTGACTAGATCCAAGAGGGATACTCAGAATTTCCACCATATCCTTCCAGCTCAAAATTGCTCCTAACAACCTGCTCGTCCCATCCCTCTAACAGAGACATAAGACACACAACCTTGGCATTACTATCTATTCTAGAATTAGAGAGAATTTTAAAGGTGGAGGGTCTCAGAATCCATTTATCCTTATAGATTTGGATAGAGGTTCCGTTTCCCACCCTCCATCTCACACCAGCTTCCAAAATCCCTTTCCCCCACATTATGCTTTTCCACACGAAAGAATCTGAAGGTTTTTTTTTTTCTGCACTCAGGAAGTCCCCATTGTAGAAATAACAACCTTTTAGGACTCTAGTAGCAAGAGAATCAAAATTTTTGAGAATCCTCCACCCTAGCTTAGCTAGCAATGCTCTGTTAAAAATTTCCAGATTCTTGAAACCAATACCTCCGTTGGATTTATCTTTGCAAAGCATTTTCCATTACACAAGTGCATCTTGTGCTTAACCTCCATACCATCCCACCAGAATCTAGCGCACAATCTTTGGATTTCCCCAACTAGACTCTTTAGAAGGCGAAAAATATTCATAGCGTAGGCAGGGATAGGCTGGATAACATCCTTAATTGAAATGTCCTTTCCCCCAACCGAGAGTAATTTCTCACACCACCCTTTAATTTTATCCCACACCCTATCCACGATGTCTGCAAACAACTTCCTTTTACTCCTCCCAGTGAAGCACGTAATACCAAGGTATTTTTCATGACCCTCCACCAAGTTAACTCCTACCAAAACCGCCAGCCTCCTCCCTTCACTTAACGAAAATGAGGGACTCGACACACATTGCCGATTTGTTATAGTTAATCACCTAACCCGAGTCTGCCTCGTAATTATTCAAAATTCCCCTGATCTCCAGACAATTAGCATCATTGGCTTTTTAAAAACAAAAGGCTGTAATCTGCAAAGAATAGATGAGAAATCACTGGACCATTCTTGCTACACTTGAAACCAGTCAGCGTTTCTTTCATCTGAGGATTCCGAATTAGGCACGAGAGGCCCTCCGTACAGATGAGAAAGAGTTATGGTGATAGCTGGTCACCTTATATGAGTCCTCTAGAAGGAGTAATGTTCCCACACACCTCCCTATTAAGCATAAAAGAATATGATACTGAAGAAATACAACTTAGAATCAGGTTGACCCATTGCTCCGGAAACCCTATACTAAGCATCATTTTTTCAACAAAACACCACTCGACTCTGTTATAGGCCTTTGACATGTCAAGCTTGGTGGCCATAGAACTGTGCTTCCTTCTTCGTCTCTTAATTCATTGGAGGCATTCAAAACCCACAGTTGTATTATCCGAAATGAGCAGACTAGGAATGAAAGTCGATTGTGCTTCTGAAATGACGCTACCAAGGAAAATCTTGAATCTATTTGTAATGGCTTTGCTAATAACTTTTTAAGGCACATTGCATAAGCTAATAGGTCCGTAATCAGACACCAGCTTTGGAAATTGGATTTTTGGAATTAAGGCTATAATAGTACTGTTGAAATCTTTCACTGAACCACCATTATTAAGAACATCTACACAGCAATTTGTGACACTTGGGCCAATCTTATCCAAATACATTTGGTAAAAAATGGTTGGGAGACCATCTTTTTTGGGGGCTTTCATCCGGCTCATATCGAAAATAGTTTTTCTGACATCCACTACAGAAAACTTCATCTCCAACATCCAAACCTTTTTCACAGGTAATCTCTATTGAATTCCCTTGAGTACCTCATTCATACTGTCCTGACTTGGATAACTGGACTTAAAAAGCTTGGAAAAGTACCTATTGATAGTTGCTTCCATCTTATCTTTCGAATTTATCCAGCAACCGTGCTCATCCATTAAGCCACTAATTCTATTTCGCTTTTTCCTAGTTGAGGCCTTGGTGTGGAAAAATCTGGAGTTGCAGTCACCACTCATTATCCAATCAACCTTGGCCCTTTGATACCAGTACTTTCCCTCAACCTTCAGAGCCTCATCCAAATTTTCTTCTAGTTTTCTAAAACACCTCCAAGACTTAGGAATATCAACATTATTAGCACTTTTACGATCTTTCCTTCTCGTAACGATATCTTTACGATGTGGCTCTTGCTTCTTAATATTCCAAGTGTGACGCAGAACGGAAGTTCTAGGATCACCAGCGTAACCCTAACAGTAACATAAACTGGAATCCACCAGAAAAAGAATTGAAACCAAATTATAAAATATTATTGAATACCTTGAAACAGATTACAAAAAGCCTTAAATAGGCTCAGAAAACCCTAAAAACAGTAAAAGAGTAAAATATCCTCATTTAAATAAAAGAGGAAAACAAATTAAAAAAACACGAAAATCTTCGGTTGCCCGACAACCTAACTTAAACAGCTCCGTTGAGGGAGTAAATGACGTCAACCGGGTAAGCCCTGGTTGTCCCGCTATGGAGTCCTGAAAACCCTTTCCGAAAATATATTATAATAGGAAGCCCTGGTTGTCCCGCTCTGGAGCTCTATAAACCCTTTTCGAAAACATATTATAATAGGAAATCTGACAACCGAGCTAAAAGTTATGCCCGTTTCTTTGGGAGCACCTCTTTTGGACAATTTTCTATCCATCTCTTCTTCAAATTCCAAAACCAACTGTCATACATCAGTCCCTCCCAGATGTGAAGAACTCGACCTCGAGTTATAATCTAGATAGAGCGGTACATCATCACAAAACCCATAAAGGTCAGCTACGATGAAAGTTCGGGAAATGTTCATATCAGCAGGCAAGTCGATCACATAGGCATTGTTGTTGATCTTCTTGACCACCTTGTACGGTCCATACTTCCTTGGCTTCAACTTGTTATAGGTACCAACTGGGAACCTCTCCTTTGGCAAAAACACCATAACCTGGTCTCCCTCAGCAAACAACTTCTTACGCCTTTTAACATCTGCTGCAGCCTTAGACTTTGCACTCTTCTCCTCTAGCTGCGCCTTCACTTCATCCTGAACATCACGAACCTGCTCAGCCATAGTCTCAGCAACAACACTTATACCAGTGACCTTGGGAAGCCTTGCCAGGTCCAACGCGTGCTTATGAGGTTGTCGATACACTAAAGCGAAGGGAGACTTACCCGTAATAGTATGAACAACATTGTTATATGCAAACTCAGCTTGTGCCAGAGCCACGTCCCATTGTTTTGTCTTGTCCCCATAGATACTCTGATTTAAATTCCCAGTGTTCAGTTTAGGTTCTCTGTCTGTCCGTTAGTTTGTGGATGTGCAGTGCTACTGAACTTCAGAGTGGTATCCATCCGCCGCCACAATGTCACCTAAAAATGGCTAAGAAACTTCGAGTCCCTATCAGATGTAATTGACTGGGGTACACCATGTAAACGAACCACCTCCCGAAAGAACAGCTGAGCCATATATGATGCATCAGATGTCTTCCGACAAGGTATAAAATGCCCCATTTTTGAGAACCTGTCAACCACAACAAACACGGAGTCTACCCCACGCTGAGTTCGTGGAAGACCCAAAACGAAAACCATTGCTAAATCCTCCCATATGGCATTCGGAACAGGTAGTGGCAAGTACAGGCCCGTATTTTGAGCCTGTCCCTTAAAAGTTTGACAGACGTAACACTTGAGAACATAGTTACCGACATCGAGTTTCAACTGCGGCCAATAATACCGTTCGGATACCCCACTAATAGTTTTGGCATGCCCCAAGTGACCACCCAAGCCCCCACCATGCAACTCTTGAATCAGTTTCTCTCTCAGAGAGCTCTGCGGGATGCATAATTGATTGCCATAGAACAAATAGCCTTCGATCATATGAAACTCTCCGTCAGTCTGTTTCAAAACACACTTTCCTTATATCTCTCCAAAGTCCTCATCATCAGAATACAATTCTTTAAGAAATTCAAACAAAATAATCTCTTGCTGCATAGTTACCATAGTTTTGTCACGCCCCAAGTGACCACCCAAGCCGCCACCATGCAACTCTCGAATCAGTTTCTCTCTCAGAGATCTCCGCGGGATGCATAACTGATTGCCATATAACAAATAGCCTTCGGTCATATGAAACTCAACGTCAGTCTGTTTCAAAACACACTTTCCCCATATCTCTCCAAAGTCCTCATCATCAGAATACAATTCTTTCAAAAACTCAAACCCAATAATCTCTTGCTGCATAGTCACCAATAAGCTTACACTCCGACTCAACGCATCAGCCACCTTATTCAAAATCCCAGACTTGTGCTTCAAAACAAACGGAAACTTCTGCAAGTAGGTTGCCCACCGAGCATGCATATTACTTAAGCTTCTCTAGCTGTTCAGGTACATCAGAGCTTGTTGATCAGTGTAAAGAATAAACTCGCGTTGAATTAGATAATGCTCCCAATTCTTTAGTGTACGAATAATTGCATAGAATTCCTTATCATAGGTACTCCATTTTCGCAGCGCATCACTCAGTTTTTCACTAAAAAACGCCACTGGCTATTTCTCTTGTGACAACACTGCTCCAATCCTAACTCCACTAGCATCACATTCCACTTCGAATAACTTCTCAAAACTGGGTAGAGCAAGAACATGAGCTGTGCACAGTTTTTCTTTGATGACTGCGAAGGCTGTTTCGGCTGCCTCCCGCCACTGAAACGTTCAGCTTTTCAAACACTCTGTAATGGGAGCCACAATACTGCTAAAATCCCTCACAAATCGACGGTAAAATGTTTCCAACCCATGGAAACTCCTCACCTCTCCAACTGTCTTCGGTGTAGGCCAATTAGAATGGCTCTAACCTTTTCTTCATCCACCAAAATTCAGTCTGAACTGACCACATATCCAAGGAATAGTAACCGCGCTGTCATCCAACTACATTTTTTAAAGTTGATAAACAATTTGTTTTTTAATAATACCTCTAACAAAGCTCGCAGATGCTCCATGTGGTCTTCCTCATTTCGGCTGTAAATCAATATATCGTCGAAATAAATGACTACATATTTTCCAATGAAAGGCCGCAATACCTGGTTCATAAGCCGCATGAAAGTGTTCGGCGCGTTGGACAGTCCGAAAGGTATCACCAACCACTCATACAGTTCATCCTTAGTTTTGAAGGTTGTCTTCCATTCATCCCTAGGTTTGACCAGAATCTAATGATACCCGCTCCTCAAGTCGATTTTGGAGAAGAATTTCGACCCCTCCAACATATCTAGCATGTCATCCAATCTCGAAATGGGAAAGCTGTACCTGGCAGTTATCTTGTTAATCACGTGACTATCAACGCACATCCTCCAACTGTTATTTTTCTTCGGAACAAGTAATGTGGGAACGGCGCATGGACTCATGCTCTCTCGAATGAACCCTTTCTTCATTAACTCCTCCACATTTTCCTGTAAAATCTGATTCTCCTTGGGAATCATCCGATAGTGTGGTAAATTTGGTAAGCTTGCTCCCAGAACTAAATCAATCTGGTGCTGAATATCTCTCAACGGTGGAAGGTCATCCGGTAAGTCTTCTGTCACCAAATCACTAAATTCAGTAAGCAGAGTCTCAACCTTCTCGGACACTACAACTCTTTGTTCTTCCTTGCCTTCTGTCACCAATGCTCACACAACTACAACATGTACCTCTTGTGCCTCCTTAATCTCAGCTTCTAAGTCAGTTACGGACGTGATTAAAGTGACCAAATACTGCTCATTTACCGTGGCTTTAGTTGAACTCCCGACTGAACTCCGTTTCGGAACCATTGCAATCCTTCTGCCACCCCAATTGAAAACACAAACATTGTCACGTCATCTGTAGGTTATAGCCACATCAAACTGCCAAGGACGTCCTAGTAATACGTGACCAGCATCCATGTCGACTACATCACATGCCACCTCTTACCGGTAGTATTGCCCAATCGAAATTGGAACTTTGCACAACTCTGTCACGTTCGCCTTGGGTCCCTTTTGAATCCACCTAATCGCATAAGGCTTGGGATGCTTCTGTGTACGCAGATTCAGATGCTCTACCAATTTTCTGGACACAAAATTCTCACAACTCCCGTTATCGACAATCACGTCCCAAACCTTTCCTTGCACACTGCAACAAGTCTTGAAAATACTGTTTCGTTGCGATAAACCCTCCAATTTTGTTGCACACATGACTCGCTGAATCACACAGTTTACCGGCTCCCCTTGTTCCTCCATAATTTATGTACCTTCCAAGAACTCGTCCATGTTCCCCTAACCTTCAAAATTATGTTCTTCTTTTTCTTCAGCATCTAAGAAGTTCACCGGTTTTCAGGCTGGGCATTCATTCAAACGGTGGCCCGGTTGGCCGCACCTGTAACACTTTATACCGCCTGGTCTACTGTATGGGTTTGGCGCTCCTCATGGGGTTTCTTTTGAACCCGTTGCTGCATCTGCAGTATTTTTACCCTGACCCTGTCCATCACTTGGTAAAAATCTACTCATGTTCGCAGCTGTGTTGGACGACTCACCCATGTCCTTCTTGTAATGAGAAAAACGATTGGATGGTTTTTCCCTTAACTCCGCCTTCAAGGCCATGTTGTGCGCCTCATCTACTGTCCATACGACTTACAACCCAATTTTGTCTCAAATGGTCGACTTTAAACCCCCTAAATATCTCGAAACCTGCTGTCCCTCTGTCTCATTGAGGTTGTTACGAACTGGAAGTCTGGACCACTCCTCAGTATAATCCACAACGGTTTTGTTACCCTGCACACAATTCTGATAACTCTGATAAATAAATTGTTCATAGTCGGGAGGTAAAAACCTGTTCATCATAAATTGTTTCATTCGCCTCCAGGATCGTATAGGAACTTTGCCTTGTCGCCGTCTATCCATCTGTAATTTCTCCCACCAAACAGCAGCCCCATTTCTCAACTTGTACGCTACCAATTTGACTTGACGTTCTTCCGCTACCTCAGCAAACTCGAAGAATCTCTCAACCTCCGAAATTCAATCCAAGAACTCTTCAATCTGTAACTTTCCATGGAACAGTGGTATGTCTGCACGGATCCGATAATCAGGTTGATTTGGGTTCAATCGATAATTTCCTTGGTAACCCACGAAATCCTCTTCAGAATCTTCATCGCTCCATTCTTAGAACTGTCCGTGTCTCGTCACTCTAGGCGGTCGTCTACCTCCAGGGCAGCCAAGGGCAACTCCCTCGACTCATTCTCTATTGGCAGGGGCAGGGGCAGGGGCAGAGGCGTTGGGATTAGGCTGCTGCGCCATCAGTTGCTGTATCATGGTCTCCAACCTCGCCATCGATTGTCGTTGTTCGTCAGTCGCTGCCCATAAATCGGTATCCCTTCGACCAGCGTCGCCAGGGTTAACTCTTTCGGCTTCGTTGTTGGCCATCGCACAAGGCAAATCCCTCTGCTCTGATACCACTTGACGCAGAACGGAAGTTCTAGGATCACCAGCGTAACCCTAATAGTAACATAAACTGGAATCCACCAGAAAAAGAATTGAAACCAAATTGTAAAATATTATTGAATACCTTGAAACTGATAACAAAAAGCCTTAAATAGGCTCAGAAAACCCTAAAAATAGCAAAAGACTAAAATATCTTCATCTAAATAAAAACGGAAAACAAATAAAAAAAACACGAAAATCTTCGGTTGCCAAATAACCTAACTTAAACAGCTCCATTGAGGGAGTAAATGACATCAACCGGGCAAGCCCTAGATAGTCCACCATGGAGCTCTGAAAACCCTTTCCGAAAACATATTATAATAGAAAATCTGACAACCGAGCTAAAAGTTATGCCCGTTTCTTTGGAGCACCTCTTTTGGACAATTTCCTATCCATCTCTTTTCAAAATCCAAAGCCAACTGTCCTACATTAAAGTGTTGAGAAGTTTCCCATAAATTTGAATATTGTTCAAAACCATCCCTGATTTCCGTCATAATCATTATTTTTCTATACCAAAGACACAATCTTCTTGCACTCATCATCCTCTACCCAGCACTTCTCAAAATAAAACCTTATATGCTTTCATCTATAACCACTTTGACCTTGATTCGGACCATCTAAAAATTCCAATAATATCGGCCTGTGATCCTACCCCCAGAAGTCGAAATGACTAATGACAAATTTAGGAAACAGTTTCCTCCATTTTCTGTTACACAAGCCTCTATCAAGGCGCTCTATAATTAGGCCATTACCTTCCCTCTTATTACTCCAAGTATATTTTAGACCCCTAAAACCCATATCCTCTAGCCGACTCACTTCCATTACTTCCTTAAAATCAGCCATAATACTCCACCTCTTATTCAAACCCCTCTCTTTTCTCACTATCGTAGCACACTTCATTAAAGTCACCCAAACAAACCCAAGGCAAATTTGACATACCTACTAGTCGCCTAAGAAGAGACCAATAGTGCTTTCTCTGCGTCTCATCCAGATCTCCGTAGAAACCAGTAAACCTCCAACTCTTCCTATTATCACCCCTAATTCTAACATCAATGTGAGCATGAAAATACGACAACAACTCCACATTAACACCCTGAGACCAGAAAAGACAAAGCCCCCTGCCATTCCAACGCTGTTCACTACAAGTTTCCTATGAAATCCTAGCTTGACCCTCCAATTTTCTAACTTAACGTGTAGACACTTAGTTTTTAGCAGAAACATCAAGGCCGAATTGTTCTCCTCCTTATACATCCGCAGAGTGTTGAATGCCCGTTGACCACCCAGACCCTGGGCGTTCCAAACAAAAATACTCATTGAAATCGGCGGGCAGATGAGGATTGGCCGGCCAATGAAGATTGATCACACACATTCTCTGCCTTCGACGAAACATCTCACCTGTAACCATCTCAGCACTCACATTCTCCACCTGAAACACTTCGCTTTCCACCACCATGTCGTCCTCCAAAATCATTTCTGTTGCCGGCTTGACCTCGCCATGTGCAGTTTCATCCTCTAGAACTTCATGCTTTCCGCTAGCCACCATACCATGCCCACCATATCGAACATTTCCTTCAGCTTTTCCTTTCCAATCTTTCTTCACTTTTTTCCATCCTAATTGATCACTCATCCCCACCTTCGTTTTATCTATTTTCCCTAGTTTCAATTTTTTTTCCCCAAATCTGGTTTCAGACAGCGCTTACGTGCAATCCGTTTCAAGTTAAATGGTTCATGGGTTTTAGAAGCTCCACTCTCATATAAAATGGGTTCAAAAGCCACCGGTCATTTCCTTGTGTTGACCATGTCCTCATCTGATACATTTGTTGGGCCACCTATCTCAAAACCTTTTTGATTGGAAATTGGGCTTGGCTTATAAGTTGAATCTGGGCCTGTTTCAATTTCCTTATCAGATACTATGGCCAAGTCTACCCTCAATTCAGATTCGGGCTCCCCCACTAACCATTACCACTTGCATTCAGAATTCTGTATTTGTTCATGATTAAAACTTGCAGAGCCGCAATTGTTGATCCCAGTATTGAATTGGCACTCCTTATCAGCTTGGAAAACCATGTCCTCAGAGGCTAGATGTCCCACCAAACCCTTCCTTTAGGTTCCTGATTTGGTACCTTATGTCCACCTTCAGATGGATTATCCAGTGAGCTAGTTTTCGTCCCCCTCCAGCTTCCTACATTTCGATCAGTTGAAGAAGAAAAAAATTTGTTACTAGAAATTCCTTTTTTCCTTCATCTGTTACGCTCAAAAGGCATTCCACTACCATATCTAGCTTTTTGGGAGGACTTGAGGCATGTAGCTAGACACATAACGGAAGACTATCTTTTGATTTAACATCCCGCTCTCCTTCTTCCTCTAGACACTCTCTCAAAACATGACTTAGGCGACCACGTTTGAAAAAATAATCCTGTAATCTTTTATATCGGAGAAGCATTGTTGTAACCACTTCGGAACCCAGAATATCCACACGTAAGCTCCGTTGTAGAGGTTGTTAGGATTATGCTCAATAGCAAGAATGTAATATTGTAATTGACAATCTTTTCATATTAATAAAGTGATTTCTGATTTCACAAAATCTTATAGCATTTATAATGATAATTGTCAAAGTAAATAATCATAAGGTCAAAAGACTATGAGAAAGGAAGAATTGTTCATACATCTGGATATGTATGAGGTAGACACAATTCTTTAGTTAGGGGTCGTTTGTTTTTTTGTCTGAACACTGAACAGTCCTGAATTTTTCTGAAGACTGAATAGGGACTGAAATCTGAATCTAAATGACATGTTTGTTTTTTTTTTCTCATATCTAAATGTGCTGTTAACATGTTTATTTTTGAAAATAAAACTGTCTGAAAATATGTAATTGTACATTTATACCCATACTAATTAAAAGAAGTAATTTAACATGCACCATTCTTTATAACATTTTGTATGGGTTTTTTTTTTTGCAAACAAAGTTTAATTTAACAAAATAAAAAGTTAAACAAATAATATAATTTTGCATGTTCTGCAAACAAAGTTTAAGTTAAATTTATTATCAAAAAAAAGTTCAAATTCAAGTTCAATTTTATATGTTGTCCACGTTTCCGGTGAATATAATTCATGAAACCTTTTTTGTTTTGTTTTTTTTGGTTTCCCGGATCATATGCACCGGAAACCAAATAAAAAAAAGGTTCTTGAATTTTTATATACAATAATTCTATAACATTTTCGAGCCACGAAATCTACTTAATATGATAGACAACTTTATTGAGCACTATACTAATAGTTAGATAAAAATAAATAAATAAAGAGTTCTTACCGGGATTTGGCAGGAGAAAAATTCAATTGTTCAATCTCTGAAAAAATTTCATTATGAAAAGTATTTAGGTTTTTTTTTCTTTCTAAAACATGTTTAAAATAAGAAATATGTTAAAAGAAAATTTTTTATACCATATTAAATTAATATAAATTTGGAAATATATCTTTTTTTGGAGGATAAACTTGGAATATAATATTTTAATTGTAATCCAGTGATTTAGAATTAAGTTAAAAGTCAGGATTTCTTACTTTTTATTTTAAGTTGTTTTTTGATATTTTTAAGTTGTTTGACCACTTAAAAAAACAAACAAAACAACTTAATGAGTTCAATTCAGACCCATTAAGTCTTAAGTGAAAAAAACAAACAACCCCTTAGTCTTGAATAAACGTTCATAATTTAAGTTAGAGGTTGGGCACCTTTATCTTGATTAAGTTGTAGAATTCTTTTACTGGCATTTGAGTGGGATCAAATGAATTATGATGAGTCTAAAATCATCGAAAGGGTCTTCAAGTAAAAGAATCTAGTGCACTGGGTGCATTGAACAGGATCACAATGAAATATTTTATCTAAAACCGTCAGTAGATACAAGTCTTTTCATTATGATGACAATCGGAGAGTCTATCTTAATCCTGAGATAAATGATGGACTTATGATTGCAAGTGTTATCATTTGAGCTATCAATGAGTACGATTATATAGCCTAGTCTATCCTCGATAGTTTGGTAGTATTCATTTGTTAATCGATAGAGGACTTCATTTATAGATATGGACATCGTGGCTCAATTTATTGAATGAGAGTATAATATTATCATATGGATATTTTGAGGTATTGGATATTAAATCTCAACGTTGAGTTTTCGATAATGTATATTGAAACATGGCTTCTGGACAAGTCAAAATATCCAAGTTCAAAACGTGGTCATATGAGTAAATATGGTAACTAGGAGAGCTATAGGCGGTCTATGAACTCTTGGCGATTATTGATATTATTCACGAGGATGCATTATCTCCAATAAGATTGTCTAGGGTATGAATGAGAAACATCTTCTTATTTTGTCTTTATTTAAAAGTTCAATTTTAGCTCTTTTGTGGAATGAGCTAAAATTAATAGATCAGACCTAAGTGAATCATTTGTTGATTGTGATTAGGTTATGTCTATTGAAGCTTAAATTTAGATAGCCAGGAGAACTACACATCACTCCTGATACCCTGGATCGGATTAACCCATCCAGGAGGATCTCCCTAAGACCAGGAAAGGCCATATGGCATTCTTGTTGCCTTGGCCGGGCACTACCCCCTGCTAGGAAGGATTTGATACGTAAGAGCATAGTTGCCCGACGGATCAGACCTTGGCCGGGCACCACCCCCCGCTAAGAATAATCTGGATAGTAAGAGCATAGTTGCCAACCAGATCAAGGCCTTGGCCGGGTACCACCCCCCGCTAAGAAAGACCAGGTGCTAAAGTGGCCTTAGTCGCCTACCTGGATCTTGCTGCCAGTATATATTCGCCATTGTTTTCTCCAAAGTGCCAAGATTCCTACAAACATGAATAAGAGGTATCTGAATATGATCTCCTTATTTTCACCAATGATCGCCTCAAGACCAGAAAGGACTATATGGCTTTCCTGTTGCCTTGGCTGGGAGCCACCCCCCGCCAGGAAAGAGTCTGGTTAGTAAGGACGTAGTCGTCTGCCAGATAAAGGCCTTAGCTGGGTACTACCCCCCGCTAAGAAATACCTGGTGCTAACATGGCCATAGCCGCCTACCAGGATCTCATTGCCTACACATTCTCCGTCATGTTCACCACGGTACCAAGATTTCTAGAGCAGGAATGCGAGGTACCGAGATTCGCCAAATTTGTTCGCCAAGGCACCAAAGCTCTTTCAAACGGAAACGCGAGGTGCCCAGTTTCGCTAGAATACTCACTTGGGGATCTAGGTTCCTTGAAATAGGAAGACTAGATACCAGGTTATTTGCCAAGGCACCAAGATTCTTACAAACAGAAACATGAGGTGCCCAGACTCGCCAGAATATCCATCTAGGAACCTAACTTCCTTGAAACAGGAAAGCTAGGTACCCGATTATCCGACGAGGTACTAAAATCTTTGCAAAGCAGAAATGTAGTACGCTGATTGCGAGATTGTAAACCAGTACGCTCATTATCAGCAAGGAACCAAGACTCTCAGAACTAGAGTGTGAGGTACCATGGTACCGATCAACCGTTGTTCCTCTACTTTATTCTCATCAGGTTTTACCCATTACCAAGTTTTGATTAAGTCAAGTTTATGCTAGGGACTTTTGCCCAAATTTATGCTACAATCGGAAGCATGTGACTGAATTAAATCGACAAATACAGATGGAAATGAGTTTTCTTTTCATTGATCAAATCAGAGAACCCATCCCTTATTTTAAGCTACATACAAGATACAAGAGAGAAAATGACAAATCTGAAAAAGCCAGCTTCCTTTTTAACTTCTCACCTACTTTCTGGATCTGCCTACCTTGCAACATTGATCTTAATCAAAATCTATGTTGACAGTGTTGCCACAAACCCCGGAGATAGGAACAGAGGCTGTGTTGGGATCAGCAAAAATAAGAGGGGAATAAGGATTCCCCCTACGTCCAAGATGCAACGGGGCACGAAGCTACGGCTTGACCGGGTAATGTCTATATCATTGGCAAGGCTACAGCATCAGAGCCCGCCATTCATCCTGATCCTGGGAATCTCTACTTTTCTTGTTCCTCTGGTAGTTTAATCCACTGAGCACAGCTCTTTCCACAATACCAAGCATCCTACCAGTCACAGAGCAGGCATCTCCTCCTCTTCCCACAGTGTTAGTTGATACGAAGATCATTGGTTAACCTATGGGAGATTACCTGCTAAAAAGGGAAAAGAGATTGTCTGAAGATCCATCTAACAGATAAGGGATAATTATAGAGGGAAAGATTGAATATCGAGAACGAGAGGATAAAGTCATTTATGTACACAACATTCGATACATGGGAAAGGAAAGCCTCGCAAAGTGTGCTTTCCCCCCGAGGCTTAATGATTAGGATAATCAAACCTGTCCTGGGTTGACATATGGAAGGGCAGTTGAATACAAAATTCGAACCAATAATGCCTACATGGAAACCCATAAAAAATGAAGTGCCCCGATCTATATCCGGTTGAGGTCTTGGTACCTCTCCCAGACCACTTGTGATATTAACTCCCGAATCACCGAAACCCCACCTAGGTACTAAGAATCATCCCGGAGCAAGTATTTATAGAATCGAGATTACATCAAAGATCCAACTTCAAATTTAAGCAAGTTTCAACCTGGAATGTACTAAACTACACACGCATGAAGTCAAGAAAAATAAAAAAGTTCTCATTACTAAAACTGAGGAGCCCATCCCCCGATCACGGGCTACAAGAAGATAAAATTATCTAGATGCTACTGGACAAGGGGTCAAGGTGGATCATGCATCCTCCTGCTCATGATCGGCCATCTTCTCTCCATCTTCTCTCCATCTCCGCCAGTTAGAGCTTCTCCCTCTACTGCACCAGATGGAATCCCGCCTGCTTCCTGGGTACCCCCCACAACCGGAAGCTCCCCTGCTGCTGCTACTTGATCAAAATTCCCTCTAACTTCCTTGGTTGAAGCAGCCTAACCCTCCACTACCTGGACAGGGACAGAAGATGAGATAGGCAGGGTAGATTCTCTATCGTCAGTAGTAGACCGATCCCCTATCTCCTAGACAAATTCTGATGGAGGAGCAGAAGAGGCAGGAACCCCTCCTCCAGCCTGAGCCACACCAGCCTCAAGATCCTTCAAACTGGGAGCTGCTCCAGCATTGCTTGGTGGAAGAAGGGAGATAGAGCTCTGGTCTGCACCTCCTACCACTCCACTATCTCCAGCAACCTGGGAAGGTCCAGCCACATCGGAGGGCACTGCCCCAGCTAGTTCAGCAACCTTTGCCATGATCTCCTCCCGATTCCATCCAGCGATGGTACCCAGATCAAATGGAGGAGGGAGAGCTAGAGCCACCTGGTAGCCAGTAAAAAAGTAATCGTCCCCGAAGGCGGTGTCTACTTGAGCATCCAGATAGGCTACGCTACTACGAAGGGATTGGACGTCTTTCTCCAGCTCTATTACTTGTCTAGTTGCAACGTCCCTCTCCTCCTTGCGGCAAAGGGACCTGAGCCTATCAATATCCAAAGCATGCTGCATCATCTCCCTGTCAACCTTCGCCTCGTCAGCTTCCTTTTGGGTATTTGCCAGCGACTGGTTCAGAGCTTCCACTCCACGAGCAGCCTTAGCAAGCTCCTCCTTAGACTTCTCCAACTCGGCAGTAGGATCTCTAACTTGCTCCAAAAGGGAGCCGACCTGTTGGCTCATGGCCACATTGAACTTAAAAGCCTAACAAGAACAAAGCACTTGTTAGGATATTTTCAACCTTTTACCTGGATAGAAGACTAAAGTAAGGCAGCTTACCTCAACCAGAAAGGCAGATCCCCTCCTAATTAGAAGCTCAGTGGGCATGGCGGCCATGGCGTCTAGACTCCCACCTGGGCAAGAAGCGACAAAGCGAGCCAAGACTTCGTCCTGACTGCTGTCCTTCGACCTCGATCGGACCTTATCTCGAGGTACCACCCGCATCGCCATAGAACTGTCATAACTCTTATCGACCGGTTTAGATTGACTAGTTGCCATAACAGGAGAAGCAGAATGAGCTGGGGCACCAGCATCATCAGCACTAGCAACATTGACTGGTCCAATGGGTGACGTATCCTGTACCCGACCAGAAGCGCCTTGATACCTCCCCACTCTGGCTGTAAAAGCCTCCAGCGACCTAGCCGAGGTAGGAAGAGGGGGAGCCGGAGATCCAAATACCCCGATCGGGGTCCTATCATAGCCAGCAGATACACCAACCCCTGTATCAAAATCAGAACTGGCTGGAAGCCTGACAGGGGAAGTTGGAGGAGAATCAGTAGTGCCCCCAGCCTGGTTGGGCTCCACCTCAGGGATCGGTAGAGGTACTGCTGAAACTACCAAGACAACACAAGTTAATATCAACAAAGCTAATAAAGCAGTACAGCGAAAGAAGAACCAGAAAGATGTTTACCAGGAAATACGTCAAAAATACGGAGGGAATATTCCACCCTCCCTACATCAAAGGCATCCGAGGTAGGATACTGCAGGTTGACATAATTCTTGGCCATGATGGCCTTCAAGATCTTCTCTGACTCAGTGGAGAGCTTACCTTTCTCCAATGAGGGTTTCCCGCTAAAACAGGTAGGAACCTGGAATTCAGTTCCTTCGATGTAAACCGAGCTGCCTCATCCGCCCTTGACGACGACCCATTCCTCCCACCATGAGGTATCCTTTTTCGTGGCTCCTGGTACCATAAATTTCAGGTTGTTCTTTGCCCGAGCATAGAACTGTCCCTTCTGACCAGGAGCGTTGGCAGCAATTTGAAACACATATCCGAGCTCTTCAGGTCTTGGTTCCCAATTGATGTTGTCTCTCGCACACTGCTCCTTCCATAATACCAGGAACCCCACCAGGTGCCTCTAAAACCCTGGTGTTAGCTGAAGAGGGGCAAGCTGCAAAGCGTACAGCGCCCTACACAAGGTGGGGTGGAAAGGTAGCCTAACTCCACTATCGAAGGCCGCAGTATGAATCGAAAGCTCGCCAGGAATAGAAGAATACATATCATACCCAGGCGGGGGTATGGTAATCAAAATATCCTTAGGGATCTTAAAATCCCTCCTCAAGTGCTTCACAGTATCCAAAGTACTGGTAGAAGGAGGAACATATATGTACTCATACGGAAGGGCCAGTACCCTCCCTATAATGTCTGTGACCTCGCCGGCCAGGTCTCTACCTACCCCGGCAGCAGTTCCTGTTTCTCCACTCCACTCTCGGTCGATATCAACCGGAGCATCAAGATTATTAGAAAAGCCCGTCCAGATTGCAACGTTCCGGTTGGAACGCCGACGCTGAAGGAGAACGTCGTCCCCGCTATCACTATCGAAGCGTGCCCTTTTTCTAGGGGCAAGACTCCCACTAACCGCGGCATCGCCGTCGAACAGCTGCTCAATGCTGTCGCCACCAGGTGAAGACATGACAACAGGCTCGGTTTCAGTTTTTGGAAGAAGAGAAATTAAAGGGTTGAAGGCAAGGAAAAAAGCTAAGATCTTTTCTTGTGTTGCTACTCGTATAGATTGGGAAAGCTAATGAAAGAAGAAGTAAGTCACGGTGAAGGAGCAAGGTTCACTTACATACAGTTAGATGCTTGTAACGGGTAGAGAGGGTAATTAATGTCACGGGATAATCGGCGACGTGGAGGGAACGGTTTTGGGAAACGTGCGCCCCTAAAAATTTTGTTTTTCCTTTTTTGAACTTGGCCTACCCTGGTCAGCCACGTGGAAGACTTAATGAAATCAGCGTGCAAAAAGAAGATTCCTTTCTACGAAACGGTTACGAAAATTCTCCGAATATTAACTATCCTAACTCCAACCCCAACCTGATACCGGTGTTCAAGTCAGAGGGGAACTTCTGTTAATAGAGATTTTTGGCAAGGGACCAAAGGAGAATTTTTCAACTAGTATCAACCCGATGGACGCCAGTCATAGCTTTCGGGTGACTAGAAAGGTCAATACCACTACCTAGATGGATCCGATACTTGGTAAGGCTAGGACCTCGATTACCTATCTATCCAGAGAGAGCACTAGTACTGCGAGCTAACGAAGGTACATACCTCACCCTATTGAAGCTCCTGATATCAACTCAAGACCAGTACAATGGTAGATCACACACCTAGCACCCCTCAAGTGCCTCGACATCAATCAAGGTACCCGGTACCCCGATGCCCGCCTTGGTACTACCTTGACTTCCACCTGGTACCTAGTACCTCGACGTATATATTCGGAGCCCTTCCAAGGCAGGTACCTTGCCTACCAAGCAATACGAAGATGACCACGAAGACACAAATGCCACTCCATCAAGAGACAGAACAAGCTCCATGCCTGTAAGATCCTACTGGTATACCAGCACTTCGTCCTACCAAAGAATTCAGAATCAAAGTTTCCCTCCAAGCTCCATGAAGAAGGAAAGTTGACTCCATCGCCAAAATAAAGCGCCATTAATGAGACTTGATTAGAATTCGGATTCGACAGTAATTAACGGGATCAAATCCCGCGCCTTTAGCTCCACGCAATACCTTTCAACACCTCAAAAAGGACATTCAATAATCCTCATTAAAGGAACCGGATTTCATGGGGATTCTTTGAAGAACTATATATACGGCATTGAAAGGTAGACAATAGAAGGTTTTTTTTCTGAATATTAAGATCGCCAAAGACAGAGAGAGAGTTGTTTTCCGGTGGAATTCCCTTGTGAAATTCTCCGAAGCCCGTGAAAGTCCACTGACGATCATTGGGAGAAAATATCCACTTGTCGACATATACGTTTTCTCCACCACTACCCTGTGTAAGAGAGTGAAAAACGAGATAATAGAGTATACTGTGTAACTTCATTGTAATATTCTTGAATAAAACAGTGTTATTTCATATCTCCTCGATCTTTTCTATATTGTTTCTTATTTACGTTACGAGGAAGGATCGCGGTACCGAAGGTACCTATCCCGTTACTGGCTACCGATAGTGGGTGAGGGTGTCAACCGAGATTTCGCTCCCTGAGTGATTTTTCTGTTAACAATTATATTAACATGTAAGGCAGATATCGGTAAGTAGTGTAAAGACTAAAATTATTTAATTAATTAAAGGCTGCCTTTCAAAAAAAATTCTAAGCTTTTAAAGTAATAAAAAATAATTTTTTTAATTTTTATCAAGATAAGTTCCGGAAGTACTCTTTGCAATTTTTTTTATCTTATTTTAATTGTTAGATAGAGTATTTTTAAATTTATAGTACTTTTTTCGGCTGGTTTTCTAGGCATGTGGCACTAAGTTATTAACTTAGGGTCGTTTGATTTTTTCACTTAAAACTTAATGAGTCTGAATTGAACTCATTGATTACAATTAAAATATTCTCTTCCAAGTCTATCCTCTAAAAACAGATATATTTCCAAATTTATCTTAATTTGATATGGTATAAAAAAATTTCTTTTAACATATTTCTTATTTAAACAGGTTTTAGAAAAGAAAAAAACCCTAATTACTTCTCATAATGAATTTTTTCAAAAATTGAACAATTTAGTTTCTCTCTTACCAAATCCCGGTAAGAACTCTTTATTTTTTTTTATCTAACTATTCGTATAGTGCTCAATAAATTTAACTTAAACTTTGTTTGGATAACATGGAAAATCATATTCTTTGATTAATTTTTTTATTTTGTTAAATTGAACTTTGTTTGTAAAAAAAAAACATACAAAATGCTATAAAGAATGGTGCATGTTAAATTACTTCTTTTAATTAGTATAGGTATAAATGTAAAATTACGTATTTTCAGACAATTTTATTTCTAAAAAACAAACATGTTGACAGTACATTCAGATGTGAAAAAAAAAAACAAACGCATCATTCAGGTTCAGATTTCAGTCCCTATTCAGTCTTCAGAAAAATTCAGGACTGTTCAGTATTCAGACAAAAAAACAAACGACCCCTTAATATTTAATAGAAGTATAGAACCCAAAAAAAATTTGTAGCGAGAAAATGTGAGAATAAACAGAATGCCTGAGAAGAAATAATGAGAGAAAGAAAAAAGAGAATAAACTGGTTAGAGAAAAAGGAATCGGGTCTTTTAATGACTAGTTTGGTATTGTTGCTCTTAAACTTAAAAGCCGTATACATGTTTTTGATAAAATATAATATTAATTGTTATGAATTTATATAATGACTAAAAAAATATATGATTTTCTTTTCATAGGAAAATGTATGGAAATTGAAATGTTTTAATTAATATATCCTTCAAAAACATTGTTTTAATATGTAATTCGTATCATATATCAATGATAGTCGTAGATATCAACAAGTTTTTTTTTCTGTTCCTACGGGCTCTCTGATATTCTCTCTAAATCTCAAAAACTGTAGGAGACAGTAGCTTGGATCTATTCTGAGATCTATCGGTCACTCATCAGGAATGTAGTCTGGGATAAGAGAGATTACGAATGATGAATGCAGAAGAGGTAACTAAATTGTGTGATGCCCTAACGCTTAAGGAAAATGAAGGACCTATACAATCTTTACTTGAGAATCTAAAGGTGGATGGTGTAAAACGGCTGGGGCATAGGTTGGTGGGAAAACTTCTATCATCTAAACTCGTTAATAGGGAAGTATTTACGACTATGATACCTAAGATCTGGCTAACGGTGGAGGATGTGGAGACTGAGGTGATTGCTCGAAATATGTTTTCTTTTACGTTCAAGAGTGCAGATGATCGCCGAACAGGTTTTGTATGGGGGGCCGTGGAGCTTTGATAAAGCTTTACTGGTACTGGAGGAACCGGTGGGGAAAAGGGACATTCAACATATGAGATTCAACAAGGCAGCTTTTTGGATTCAGATCCATAGGGTTCCCTATCGTGTATGACGACAGAGATTGGAAGATTCCTAGGTAATATGATTAGGGAGGTGAAGGAGATTGACGTTGGAAAATCTGGTGACTGTGTAGGAAAATATATACGAGTGAGAGTGGTGATTAATGTAACTGTTCCTCTTCGGCGAATCTTAAGGGTAGATGTTATGGGAGATGGAAAGGAGACCACGATGCTTCTACGATACGAACGACTTCCGGAGTATTGTTTTCAATGTGGACGGTTAGGACATATTGTTAGAGAATGTCCGGAGGGCGGGAATTGCGATGGAAGTACAGATTATGAATTACTGTATGGGGCATGGCTGAGAGCCTCGAGTCCTCCAAAGAGTGGCCAGTTTCGGGCAAGGAAAGCAGGTTACCGAAACGGGGAAGGACAAGAAGTGAATAATTCGGGGAACATTTTATCAGTAGGTCGTGAGTCTTTAAATCAACCACGGATGGATGAGGGGAGCAAAAGAAAAGGAGAGGGGGAAGCGATGTCGGAAAATGATGGTGATGGACTGCTTCCGAAGTTGGCGATAATGGGGGAGGAGAAGGACAATATTGTCAATACACGACTGGAAGGGTTGACTTCCGAGAATCTTGGAGAGGAATCAATATTTCTAAAGAAGAGGGATATGGTAGTCAGAAATCTAGAAGGTCATTTAATGCAGATGTTTTGCTAGCAAGGAAAGAAAATATTGGTCAATCAGAATCTAAGTAGCATTCAACTAAGGAAAGAGTGCATGACAAGGCGAAGGACAAAGGGAAAGATATAATGTATCAAGAACCTATTTCCAAAACAGCAAATGTGGAATGGAATGCTGGGCCGCTAGAGCAAAATGGGCCAAGTAAGCCAACAATAGTTAATAAAATAGATGAGACCACCAGTGGGCTTACTACTTTGATGGGGTCTAACATTATTTTGGATAAAATGGATGTTGCTTCTGAACATGTGAATGATGAAACAATAATGAGCGAGGCTGCATCAGGTGTGGTAGCTGATAACTCGTTACAGGCTGGAAAGCAAGGTGGGGTAAAAACAGGCAATTAAATGGAAAAGGTGGGCACGGGATGGGGCGAGAACTGATAATGATATGATAGTTGAGACTACATTGGGTAAAAGAAGTGAAATGAATGAGGAAGATAATGCTAATAGAACGGGGAAGTTTGCGAAAGTTGTGGATGGTTCACGAAGAAGTTTTACAGAGACATCGGCGGGTCGGTCTACACCGGCCTGCCGATCGGCATGAAAACCTTAATTTGGAACGTTCGGGGTATGGGGAATCCTCGTACATTCCAATTCCTGCTGAAACGAAAGCAGGATTATAGACCAGATATGTTATTCCTTATGGAGACAAAAACGGAATATGTGTACTTGGAAAAAGCTAGAGTTAGGTTAGGTTTTGCTGGAAAACTTGTTGTCAATGCTGTTGGAAGAAGTGGTGGTTTGTGTTTGCTGTGGATGGATTCTATCGATGTGAGTTTACTCTCGTATTCGACTTTCCATATTGATGTAGCATCTCCTAGAAACAGTGTGTGGAGATGGACTGAGTTCTACGGCCACCCGGAGGCATCTCAGCGTCACAATGCGTGGACTCTTCTTTGCCGACTATATACCATGTCAGACCTTCCGTCGGTGTGTGTCAGAGATTTCAATGAATACTTGATGACTCTAAAAAGTTAGGGGGCCTTCAACGACCGAGATAGCAAATGGAAAATTTTCGAGCTGCACTTGATGATTGTGAGCTTCAGGATATTGGTTTTTGGGTTCACCGTTCACGTGGTGTAATAAGCGGAAAGGGATGGCGATGATTCAAGAGAGACTTGATAGGTGTGTGTAATCTTCAATGGAAAGAAATGTTTCCTGATACCACTGTCAGCCACCTAGAATTCTGGAAATCGGACCATAGACCGATCTTGTTGGAAGCTTTGTCTCGAAACCGTTCTAGTTCTCAACACATGGGAGTTAAACGTCGTTTCCACTTTGAAGAATGCTGGGCAAACACAGTAGAGTGTGGAGAGATTATTCGAAGTACCTGAGGTCAGATTGGAGTGCAGCAACACTTGCACAGTTTGGTGGACAGTGTAAACCAATGTACAGATAAATTGAGTCAATGGAATGCTAATAATAGAAGACATATGAATCAGGATATTGCTATTAAGAGGGAGGAATTGCGGATAGCATCAAATCAGATTAAGGCAGGCTCCTGGCAGGAAATTCGATGGATTGAGAGGGATTTAGATTTACTGTTGGAGCAAAAAGAGAAATATTGGAAGCAACGATCTCGCGAAAATTGGCTGAAAGGCGGAGATAGAAACTCAAGGTACTTTCATTCTAGAGCTACTTCCAGACGTGCTCGGAATACTATTCAAGGCCTTTATGACAGCTCTGGTGTTTGTGTTGGTGGGATGGTGTGGTTGAGGTCACTTGTGGTGCACCTCTGAGAGAGATTTCGAACACTCAACAGAAGGAGAAACTCTAAACTCTCTTTATATCTCTCTATATTTTCTTACACCACTCCACACTTTTACAATACAATCTTCATTCCTTTATATAGGGAAATGAGATGATAAAACACAAACAAAATAAATTCAAACAATCAAACAAAGTCAAAGATAAGCTTCAATTGTTTGGTGGTGGTAGTTGGGGGTTGGCAGAAGGTGGCAGCTGGATGATGGCAGCTGGAAGTCAAGCTTAGTGGCTTCTAGAATGGAGGTGGAAGTCTGGAAGTCAAGTTTAATTTTCAACATCCCCCCTTAAACTTGACTCTCCATGCTTTGTCATACCAAGCATTGTCTTTAGTTTTGAAAACACATCGTGTTTGAGAGGCTTGGTGAAAATATCAGCAGTTTGATCATATGTCCTGCAAGAGACTAGTTCCACCTCTTTATTCTTCACATGCTCTCTGATGAAATGATACCTCGTATCACTATGTTTGCTTCTTTCATGGAATACTGGATTCTTTGCTAGCGCAATCGCTGACCGATTGTCGATGTAAACCTCTGTGGGATTTACTTGTGGAAATCCCAAGTACTGTAAAACATTCCTGATCCAGATACCATGACAAACAGCTGAGCAGGCAGCAACGTACTCAGCTTCACATGATGACAGTGTCACAATGGCTTGCTTTTTGGATGACCATGTGAACGCTGCATCTCCCATAAAAAACGTAAAACCTGTCGTGCTTTTACGTTCATCCAGATCTCTTCCCCAATCACTATCTGAATAACCAATCAACCTGCAATCTTCACTTTTGGTATACAATATACCATCATCAACAGTGCCTTTTATGTACCGGAGTATCCTCTTTGCTGCATTCAGGTGAGACTGGTCAGGAGTCTCCATGTACCTGCTGACTAGTCCAACTCCATAGAGTATATCTGGTCTGGTACACGTCAAGTATCTCAGGCTTCCAACCAAGATTTTGAAATAAGTTGGATCAATATCTCCTCTTTCATTCTTTCTTAACTCTATTCCTGTTTCTACTGGAGTTGTGACAGGATTGCATTTTTCCATACCAAATCTTTTCAGAATTTCTTTTGCATAGATACTCTGAGAGATGAAGATACCTTTTTCGTTTTGCGTAACTTCAATGCCGAGAAAATGAGCCATTAGACCAATGTCAGTCATCTCAAATTCTTTCATCATTCTCCGCTTGAAATCTTCAAACATGGTTGGATTGTTGCCGGTGAAGATCAAGTCATCAACATATAGGCATGCATATAACAAGCTTCTGTCAGTCTCCTTCTTTATGTATAGTGCATGCTCAAACAGACATTTCTCAAATCCGCTCTTTTGTTTGTTTTTTTTTTTACGAGACGAGTTTGGTCCGGTGGTAAAACGCATCACACCTACATCACGAAGTTGCGGGTTCAAGTCCAAATTTATGTAATAGTGTAATACTTCAAAAAAATGATTTTGTTTTATTAAAATACATTTATTTAATCATTAGAAAATATTTATTTAAAGTTGAAATGAAATTTAAAAAAAAAACTTATTTCCCCATTAATATTTAATCCATGACATAATAATTAAAAAAAAAATAGAAATAATTATGTATTAGGTATCAAAGTTAATTATATATATATATTACCAAAATATTTTTTATATAATTTTTTTGGAAAAAATAAAATAAAATAGACACAAATCAATTTTAATTTAACTTAAATTATTTTTATTAATAATATATAGATTTGTTTTTTGAATTGTTACAATATTTTGGGAATGGGGGACGTGGCTTGACTCAAGCCCACAACTTCTTAGATGTATGGGTGAGAGGTTTACCACTGACCTAACTTCATCTTGTCTTAATATATATAATTTAAATTCAAACAATATTACTTTTTACTCTCTTGGTATATTCAAAAATATGTTTTCAAAACTATTTCACTAAATTCATATTATAATTTTTTTTTCTTTTCAGAATACTGTTTTCAATTATTTCTACCAGATGCGTTTTCAGTTTCTAAAATATGAAAATACTTAAAAACATTATCGAATAGGGCCCTTAAATTGTCATATTTGAAAAAAAAAATTCAGTGTTTAAGAATAAATAAATAAAACTTAAATTTTCAGGTATTTCGATAGTGGTGTTCTAAAAATATAGATAAAATTGGGGATATTCGGTGAAAGTATCGATATACTTCATTGGTTAATACGAGGATTTGAATGTGCATAAGTTATTTTAATTAAAACAGGGATCATCTAATGGTCTAATTTTACAGAGGTGAATAGGAATTAATATTGCGATGTTTTAATTAAATAATGTAAGGTTTGGGGTTTATACCGAGACAAACTAGAAGGAGGGTTTGAATAGGTTGTATAAAATTTTTGTTGAATTAAAACAAACACTTGACATAAAAGTCAAAACAATATAACTGAATGATATATTTGCTTTTTATTTTTATCACTTCTGAAAAGAATGTTAATTTATTTATTTTTTAAAAATAAAATTATTTAAAAATAAGGAATTTGATATTTATACCCTTATTACTATTAATTGTTATGTATTTATATTTTATATGATACAAACAACTAAATAAAAAGAATTTTATAAATCCTAAACCATTCTTACGTAATAATGTAAGATATTATTCATGATTAAGATACGATAAACAGGGGTGGACCCAAGATATATATATATATATATATATATATATATATATATATATATATTAATTACCACATATTATAGTAATTCACTTTTCAGCACAGCTGGTCATCTCCATTCCACGATAGTTTGTCGTGTTGGGTTTAATTCCTACCATTTCCATTTTTTAAGCTAATTAAATATCTTTTTATTTTTAAATTCAATTTTATCAAGTGATTTCAATAATATTTGTTATGTCTTTTTTATTTTACTATCTTTTTCAATTCCTTTCTCAAATTTCTATCTTCTCATGAAACCAAACAATTGACTTTATCTTTTCGGTCATTATCAACTTCTTAATTACCCTCAATTTGTGTTTATTTAATTAAATTTTATTTTATATTAAATTATCTATTATTATTCCAATAGTTTTAGTTTTTATTAAATTATCTATTATTATTTCCAATAATTTTCGTTTAACATACCTAACACAAAAGATCAATAAACCTTAAAATCTCAAATTTTAATTTATTTTATTAAAATAGTTCATCTATTAGTATGATTCATTTTATTTTATCCTTAGTATTTTCTTTATTTTATATTTTTAATTTATTTAGAATCAATAATTTACCAATAATTAGAAGAATAAAAAATCAAAAAACATGTCTAGTAATATTTATTAATCAATTATTTTTCTATAAATTTAAATTGAATTTATTATCAATACAAAAAAATTCTTATTATAAAATTATATTGTAATTTATTTATTTTAAAATTAAATATTATAATTTTTCATTGATAATGTTGTTTTCTTGCTATTATTTATTTGTACTATTGTGTTTTTTTGTTTTTATTTCTTTTTGAACGTAAGATTATTTAGTTCATCTTAAATAATTGTTCTATTTGTTTTATTTTATCTAAACTTTAATATACTATCGATTTTTCTTTATATAAAAAACTTATTTTTGTTTTTTTAACTCATTTTATTATGATAATAATTTTTCAGTATTTTTTATTTATATAATTTTTACTTTGTTTAAGTGCTCCACCTGGTTAAAATTCCTGAGTTTGATGGTAAATAATTTTTTTTAATATGATAAATAATGATTTAGAAATGGTTTTGATTAAAAAAAAAAATTAGAGGTTCAACAATGGTGTTGAAAGTGACAAGATGATTAATGTTTTTGTTAAGCTTTATCATAAGCAATAGATTAAAAGAAATAAATTTATATAATATAAAATTATGGTAAAATTGGAAATACATTATCTCTAGAAGGATAATATTGGAAGAAAATATATTAATTGCAATCCAGTGATTTAAAATTAAATTGAAAGTTAGGATTTGTTATTTTTAATTTAAGTTGTTTGGTATTGACCAATTAAGTTTTAAGTAAAAAAAACAAACTTATAAATCTTAACCATCCGATCATAAAAAGATAATCAGAGACTTTATAAGAAAGTCACTTTTTTAACTCAACCTTTTTTTTCCTTTTTGAAGTTTTATCTAAGTTAGGAAAAATCCTATGTTTGATCTAAGTTTTATCTAAGTTACCACCCACAGCAAAATTCGAATCATTGGTTTGGCTTCAATTCAGTAGTACCAATTAGTTGGATAGATAAATGCAAATATGCAATGGAATAAAAGCATCACTTAAAGTTACAATTACAAGAAATTTGAAATAGTTGGACTCATTTAACACAATTTTTTTTTCTTATGTTTGATTTTAAAATTTGTTTACAAATAGATTTCATTTAACTTATTATCCGTAAAAAATTCAGATCAAAATTCATTAAAATCGATAGATTTCATCAAGATAATTACTTTATATTAAATAAGGAAAATCTATTACGAAAGAACCACTAACTCAGTAGTATATCTTTTACATATGCATCATGATATTGTGAGTTTGAATCAAACTCCATTCTCTCAAATGCCAAATTATCGGTTCGAGTCATCCTCATAACCATACATTATTATAATAGTTCAAAAATAAAATTAAAAATTATATGGCTTCAACAACCATTTCCCGCTCTTCCAATCCTTAGATAAACAGGATACCGAACAACCTTTTGTCCCTGGCCATCTTCATTCCAAGCACGTTAACAATTATCAATCACATCGTCCATGAGAAGCTCCACCCTCTTGTCCTTAACCTTCTGATACGCAGACCATGGTCTTAAGTAAGTAAAATAACATTCTAAGTCCATCAATTTCTCAATCACAAACTCAAACGGCCCTGTATTGTCCGTTCTGTCCACAGGCTCAAATGGGAAATCAATGTTAGTATATTGGTCTGCCACCAATTTGCGTTACGGTTCCCAGTAAGGCACGATGTTGATTCTGTAAAAAGGAACGAAGACTGAGTCGACCGAGTTGTTGACTTGGGGTACGGTGTAGCACCATACAACGATAACACCGTGAGGTTTCTTCAATACCCATTTGACTTCCTTGTAAATTTTTGGCAGATCAAGCCAGTGCATTGCTTGAGCGACGGTTACAAAATCTAGACTTGCCTCTGCTGCCACAATCTGCTCCAGCTCCGAACGGGACATGGTTGGAGGAGTGAGTTGGAATTGGATGTTGGGGAGTTTCGTTGTGAATTTGAGCTATTTGGGCTGGTGTCTGTGGCTATAACGTTCTTGTAGATCCCAGCTAGCTGAAAATTAAAGATTGGTCGGGCTAAGAAATAATAAATCATATAAGTGCCTCATTTTATGATTGGCATATTTCATTGACAAATAACGATTAGGTTTGAATGTGTAATGGTATCTTAGGTT
Organism: Dipteronia sinensis; assembly: GCA_033220585.1. Lineage (NCBI taxonomy): Eukaryota > Viridiplantae > Streptophyta > Magnoliopsida > Sapindales > Sapindaceae > Dipteronia > Dipteronia sinensis. Next base: position 20,946,879 of record CM065639.1, read on the forward strand.
TAAAGAGCTTTCATCATCAAATGCCTTTGAACATCAAGTGCTTCAAGGAAGGTAGATTACTTGACTATACTCTAAATTGAAGAGATTTAGTTGCACACACTAACTTACATGCATTACCATTTGTTAGGCATTGAATTCCATTGATTACATGTTTTTTGTATGCTTTTGTCTTGATGCATTTATGCCATTCATCACACTTTACACTTCCACATCATGCCTTTAGGATAATGTGTTTTGTTTGCCTGGAAAAGAGAATTCTTCTCTTAACCGCAGTGCAGGTCACTGGCTATGTACCTGCCTAAAACGCGGTCCCAACAGCAGTTGGCTCCATAGGTTGGATGCTTAGGGTACCGCAGCCTATGCACATTCCTACACAGTGGTCCCTACCGCGGTATTCTCCAGAAGGCCCATGTTGCCTGTACCGCGGCGTATGCATCTGCATGCACATCGGTCCCAACCGCGGTGTGTTCCAGACGGTGCACTATTGTGCATATCGCGGTCTGGACAACTTGCCCAAGTCGCAGTCTACCTAGCGGTAATGATGAGATTTTTTTGCCTGATTTCAAAACGACGTCACTTCAACTAGGGCTTCATATATATATATATATATATATATATATATACACCCTTTCTCCTTCTTAGCCTCCTAAAAGCTTCAGATTTCAACTAAAATCCATTTATAGGCTCAAGAGTGACTTGCAAGAAAAGCCATCAAGATTCAATTTTTCTTAACCAAAATCCAAACACCCATAATTCATTCATGAATCAAGCATCATCTAGCTTCATCTAGGATGTGTTTTAGCATGAGTCTTCATCAACAGACATGACTTGGTAAGTAGAACATCATCTTCATTCATTCTAGTGTTCTTGCTTGACAACAAATCTCTTTTATGACTTGTTTGCATCTAGACTAAGTTTTTATCTACAAGTTGAGATTTGTTCTGTGTTGTTTGTTGGGTTTTGTATCGTGATAGCTATCGCATCTAGGTTTGAATTTATTTCATATAGCTAAGTTATATGTATGTCATATAGCAACATGGTATCTATGATTGTTTGAATCATTCATCCATGACTAGATAAGCATTAAATGTGTTGACCTAGCATTTGTGCATTTAGAATATTCTCATATTCACATTATGTTGCATATCTCTAAGAGTTAAGTCTTGTATGTGCCATGTGTAATATACAAGCAAGAGCTTAAAATCATTATTAAAAGCATGCGGGTAGCAAGAAAGGATTAGTAACCGTTTGGGTTTGATACGGTCAACCTAGGTTGTAATAGTTTTTACAAATAATGGATTTGAGGTTTTCAATTTGGCTATTAGGCCCGTGAGTTTTTTGCCGTATTAGGTTTTTCTCACGTAAAACAAAACATTATGTATTTCTTTTATATTCTGCACTTTGTTACAATGATTGTTTGATTTAGAGGTTAGAGGTTGTTGAGATTAATTTTGACTAACTAAAAAGACGGCGATTAATTTGGTTAAAATCTATACACCCCCCGGTCCCAACAGCGGTTGGTTCCAAAGGTTGCATGCTTAGGGTACCGCGGCATGTGCACATGCCTACACAGCGGTCCCTATCGCGGTATTCTCTAGAAGGCTCATGTTGCATGTACCGCTGCCTATGCATCTGCATGCACATCGGTCCCAACTGCGGTGTTGTCCAGAAGGTGCATTGTTGTGCATACCGCGGTCTGGACAATTTGCCCGAGTTGCGGTCTACCCAGCGGTAATGACGAGATTTTGTTACCTGTTTCCAAAATAACGTCACTTCAACTAGGGCTTTATATATATATATATATATATATATATATACCCTTTCCTCTTCTTAGCTTCCTAAAAGCTTCAGATTTCAACTAAAATCCATTTATAGGCTCAAGAGTGACTTGCAAGAAAAGCTATCAAGATTCAATTTTTTTTAACCAAAATCCAAACACCCATAATTCATTCATGAGTCAAGCATCATGTAGCTTCATCTAGGATGTGTTTTATCATGGGTCTTCATTGACACACATGACTTGGTAAGTAGAACACCATTTTCATTCATTCTAGTGTTCTTGCTTAACAAAAAATCTTTTATATGACTTATTTGCATCTAGACTAAGTTTTTATCTGCAAGTTATGATTTTTTTGTGTTGTATTGTTAGGTTTTGTATTGCTATCGCATCTAGGTTTGCATTTATTTATATTAGCTAAGTTATATGTATGTCATATAGCAACATGATATCTATGATTGTTTGAATCATTCATCTATGACTAGTTAAGCATTAAATGTGTTGACCCAGTATTTGTGCATTGAGAATATTCTCATATTCATATTAGTTGCATATCTCTTCTCTTAAGAGTTAAGTCTTGTATGTGTCGTGGGTAGTATACAAGCAAGAGTTTTAAATCATTATTAAAGGCATGCGAGTAGCAAGAACGAATTAGTAACCGTTTGGGTTTGATGCGGTCAACCTATGTTGTAATCGTTTTTACAAATAGTGGATTTGAGGGTTCAATTTGGCTATTAGACCCGTGAGTTTTTTACCGTATTGGGGTTTTCTCACGTAAAACAAAACATTGTGTCTTTCTTTTATATTCCACACTTTATTACAATGATCGTTTGATTTAGAGGTTAGAGGTTGTTGAGCTTAATTTTGAATAACTAAAAAGACGGCGATTAATTTGGTTAAAACCTATCCCTACCTCCACCCCCCCCCCCCCCCCCCCCCCCCCCCGATTAGTTTAAACATTTTTAGAGTATTTTCAAATCAAAAATAGTAGAGTTTCAAATAATGAATGTTACTAGATATGACGTTTCATGTCTAAGTTTTACATTCATTCGATCACAAATATAATAATGAATTAATTTGCAATGGAATTTTAGATCTAGTTCCTTTACTAAATGGTTTTCATGTCGTTTTTCTTTCTAGATAATTTGCATGACTTTTAGACTAATAGCCCACTCTGGCTAATCTACTCATTCTATCTAGTCCAACATGACTTAGTCTAACATGCCAAAATACCAGCATCGTTATCATTATCATAAGATGAAATGATTGAAAAACAAATATAATTATAACTGTTCAAACTGACATATAATAAAACCATTCAACAACTATAAAGTACCTTATGAATATAATTAGCTAGAATAATATTCATATAATCATCATGATTATTAATGATAACCTGAATCAAGGATGACATATGCAAAGACTAAATTTAGTTAGATCTCAAATGTATATTAGAACATTATAGGGTAAAAATTTAAGCTATCATGCAAACCCAGTTTGTAGGTACTTAATTTCAAAAATGTTCCCACACATATACACTTTGTTTCTGTTAATCTAACTTTACTCCATAAATGCTTCATAGTTTCATGCTAAATGGTCTATTTTCACTTATCTACAGTCCAAAAAGGACGAGATTCAGAAAGAAAATACCCAGCTGGAAACTTAAGCATAACTTAAGAGATTCATGAATTTAGGCTTTATTCTTTTCGACTCAATGCATTTACGAGCTAAAATGACCCAACTTGTCACCAATTGTAACAAGTAATTTTAGTCTTGTCCTTCCTCAATTCGTACCCCACGTTCCTTTTGCATATTTCGATCTAAGATTCATTGTGGCTATGACTAGATCCTCTTCCCTTTTGGAAATATCTATTTCCACTAATTCGCTCAAAACTAAAAGTTTTGTGCAAGTTGGAATATGTCATATAAAATTGGCTTGAAGCCTGAGCAGTCTCGAAGCGCTCATAATATGTCATATAAAATTGGCTAGAAGTCTAAGCCGCCTCTAGGCGCTCATCTTCCACCGCCAAAGTGACGAGATATATTAATATCGGTATGCGTCAAATTAAATTCTATATATTCCAACTTGTAAGTGTCTCATTTTATGATTGGCTTATTTTGTTGACAAAATCACAATTGGGATCATATACTGTAAATGGTAGATTAGGAGTTGAAGATCTCCCATCATCAAGGCTTTGGACTCCAAGTGCTTCAAGGAAGGTAGATCACTTAACTCTACTATTATGTGAAGAGATTTAGTTGCACATACACATACACTTTACTCATGCTTGCTCTATTTATCTTGTATTTTGCCTTCTTGTTTTCTTGTGTGTGTTTCCCTTGCATATTTTTCCATGGAAAACCCTGTTGTGCGCGGGTAGGAGACCCGTTCACAGGCTGGCAGAACACTCGCGCACTTTGCTGTTTTTGCATTCTCCGATGTGGCACCGCTGTAGGTGCGCTGTGAATTATCACATTGGTATGTTTTCCAATAGGTCACCGATGTGGCACTACCGTTGGTGCGATGTATGTAATCACAGCGGTGTGCGGGTTCGTGCGTGGGTGCCTACCTGCGCACATGGACCAGCGCATTACGTCAGTGTTGCTTGTCTTTTTGTAAACTTTTCCAAAACGACGTAGTTTGGTCTAGGGCTTATATAATGTGTTCGTTTTGAAAATACACTCTTAACATGTGTCTACAACCTAGAGGGGGGGTGAATGGATTGTTAATCGATTATTACCAACTTTTTCGATTAGTCAATATTAAACATATAACCCAATTAAAACAAACATACAAAATCAAGTAAAAGTGATGAAATATAAAGAACACTTGATTTTGACGTGGAAACCCTTCGACAAGAGAAAAACCACGGGCTATCCTTCTAGCCACAGACGATCACAGAAATCCACTATATGAGTAAAAGGTTACACCCTCAAGTGATACTCGGACTCTCACTTTCGACAACCTCAGGCTATGGACACTACCACTCGCCACTCTTGGTTCAATCCCTAGTTATATCCTCTGATACATTACTCTTGGCATGAGCACATCCTACTCTACCCGCTGGCCTTTTATAGCGGCTCTTGACCGATGCTTGCCAACCACACCTTGGTTGCAAAACTTCAATGCTTGTGCAACTTCACCCCGAAGCCACAAGACTTTGACTCAAGAAGAGTATGGGGTCTAAGTGAACAATCAATGAATGCTCAACACAATATATGTTAGACCAAACATACAATGCTTAACTAGATGTAGATAATGCAATACAACATCCTAGTTATCAAATAATGCCTACATGTACACACATGAGGTCTCAATTAGTTGTAGAGAAATTCTAACAACCTAATTGTCAATTAAATTCACATAAACATTCATAAACTTGACTAGATGCACAAAATCAACCTAATCATCAATTAAGCATACATGAATATTTATGGATTAGCTATTTAGGCATATATGACCTAATAATGCAAGCTATCACAAACAAACACAATCAAATATTCATGAACATTAACTAGTTGATTAAAACACAATTTCTCAACCTAGTTATCAATTAATCACACATGAATATTTATGACCTTGCTTTTAGGCAAAAATGACCTAATCAATTAAGCTATCAAAATACAAACCCAATCATGTTATCAAGACTCATAAATATGCAATAAAGTAGAGTCTAGGTATTTAATCATGCAATAAATACCTAATCTAGAGTAAGAAGAACAATAAATGATATTCAAAGAAGTTCTTGCTTACCTAGTCATGAAACAATGAAGACCCATGCTCAAATGATGTTGAATGATGCAAGATGGAGATGGGTTTTGGGTTTGGAGAGTCAAAGATGCTTTCTTGAAGCTTTCTCTCTCTAGGAGCTCTAACCTCTCTCTAAAAATGATTTTCTGAGCTCTTGATCGGCTAAGAAGAGAAGAGGAAGAATATATATGAAGCCTTAGTTAAAACTACATCATTTTGAACTTGGGAAACAGAATCCTGTCAAAACCGCTTGCTAGACCGCGGCTCAGGTAAGTGTCCAGACCGCGGTACATACAACAGTGCACCGTCTGTACAACACCGCAGTTGGGACCGCTGTGCGTCCACGTGCACAGGTCGCGGTCCACGTCGCGCATGACGCACTGGATAATACAGCTCCGTGCGCCGCGGTTCAAGCAGATCCTGCCGAGCGGTCTAGGCCGCGCTAAAGGGAAAAATCCCTTTTTAACACTCAAGAAAAATGTCTATCTTACATGAATGTTGTGCAAGTGTGAAGTGAGTGAGATGCACACAATGAAGCACAATTAACATGTCAAACATGTTATCAAAATAGATACAATTCAAGATATGATATCTAATGCAAGCTAGTGAGTGTTTTTGAAAAGGATGCACACACATATAAACGATAAGGAACACAAATGCAAGATAAACAAAACATGCATGAAGTGTATGTGTGCACCTAAACTCTTCAAGAGACAAAGTCAAGTGAGTATACCTTTTTCTCTTGAAGTCATGGAGATGCTTAGAAGCTTGCTAATACGGACCTAAGCTACCCATTACACAATCATCCCCAATGTGGTGTGGTTTGTCATGAAATAAGCCAATTCATAAAATTGAGATCCTTACAATCTCCCCCTTTGGCTATTTCATGACAAAACAACCACTCACAAACAATCCTCACAAAATAAAACAAAGTTATTGTCCATAATCACTTCTACATTAAAAAAGAGATACCTAGAATCTAAATCTTCAGTATCTTCAATGTCTTTGTAGAATTATCAATGTACCTACACACAATAGCAAGAAGCACTTTCCAAGAACAAGTGCAAGTGAGGTGAACAAATAAAAACAAGCATTGCACTTAAATACAAATAAAGCAATACAAAGAATGCATGTGCAATGCTCCCCCTAAAAGGTTACTCTCTCTCATGATATCTCCCCTAAAGCATAAACAATGCTCCCCCTATATCTCTCAAGACTTCTCCTCTTTTTTGTCATGAGATAGGCAAAGGAGCTCCCCATATCGGGTAGCTTTAGCAAAGAGAGCTATTCGCACAACAACATTGCATAATCATATACACAAACTTTATGCAACTTAAATAATTGAGAGAGATTCAAGGAGTTTTATTTAACAAAAAAATGTGTGAATTTGTTGCTTTGCATCCAAGACATATAGCATTCAAGTTCAAGCAATGGTATTTGGCAAAGCAAACATCAAAAGGGTTTCCAAAAGAATTCAAACCAATTTGTACCCTTTTGTCATAAGCAAACAAGATATAGTTTTTCAAAATGAATTTCAATTTAAAGAGCAACTATATCAAACTTTATAAGCGAAACAAGACATGAGTGACTTTTGCACCCTTTTTGATTTTTCCGGGTAGGATACCCGCATGATAGTAGCATTGTTCAACTAATAAAGAGAGAGAGAAGACTAAATTTGGATGAGACATCCTTATTTATTGTATGGATACAAGATCCTTATTGAGTTTAGTCTTCTCAGTTGCTTTCACACATATTTTGCACTAAAGTAATCAAAAACATTTCATGCATATCATTTTAAGCATGTCATTAAAAGTTCTCATGTCATGGAGATAAATTATGGGTCATCCAAATGTACTTTCTCAATCAAATCTCCTAGTCCAAAAATGCATTGTTGAACTAAAATATGACATGGATTGCAAGTAAAGCAATGTTGCACACTTATTAAGAAAATAACATATAAGCATATATGTGCAACCAAGAATCTCAAGCAATTATCAAACGAGCATAAAATAAATCAACTTTTTGCACATTGCAAATCATGCAAGTTCGCTCTCTTTGCTTAAGCTCCCCACAAGGGATTAAATCCAACCAAGTCATTGGGAGGCATGAGCCCCTATAGACTTACCAAGTCCGATAGACCTAGTTGCATCTACGGATGTCACATGGGCACTAAGGCAAGCGGGTTCATTCTTTCTAACTCACCTAGGTTCCACTTTAACATTTTTAGTGGTCATAGACATGTTTCTAGGTTCCCTAGGTTTATGCAAACTTGCCTTATTTTTCAACCGTTTTTTTTTCATGCTCTCTAATCTACACCTCTTAATGTAATTCAAGCAATTTGGTCTTAAGTGACCAATCATACCACAATAATGACAAGTAGGTACAAAGTAAGGATTTATACCATAGCATTGTGATCTCATCGAGGCATCGCCATGTTGATGAGGTTGTCTTTGATGGTGCATCGGTTTGCTTCTCCTAGGAGCTTGAACAGATTTGTGGCAACTTTGCGGTCTAGCTTGTTGAGGTGGTTGAGCCGGTTGATCATGCCTTCTTGGTTGAGCATGCCACTTATGGTCACCTCCTTTCTTGATGGTTGACTTGTTGAAGGAGGTGGTTGGCTTCTCAAGGACTTGTCCTTTCTTCTTGGATTGCCTAGGCTTTGGTTGAGTTGTCAAGGCTTGTGTGGACTTTCCTTGAGTTAAACCTTGCTTGGATGAAGCTTTGCTCTTGCCTTGAGCTTGAGGTTGTTTGACCTTGGCCTTCTTTAATTCTTCAAGGTACCTCATCTCTCTTTCCTTGACAATCTTCAAGGAGTTCTCTTTGTTGGCAAGTTCATCATTCATTGCCTTTATCCTTTGGTGGCAATCTTCAATCTCCTTCTCATACTTGGACACATCAATCTTGTCCATCATCAAGGAGTCATCAATGGAGGTCTCCTTCTCCATGGTCTTCAATTTTGAGACAAGAATGGAGATGTCTTCCATATGCTCATCCATGATCTCCTTGTACCGATGAAGTTGACTTTGAAAATTTTTCTTGCCTTCTTCAAGGGTACGGATCTTTTCCTCCGAGGAAATCTTCCACAATCTCAAGGTCTCATTCTCCTTTGAGAGCTCTTCATTTTGCTTCAAGACTTTGAGAAGGATCACTTGACACTCCTCAATTAAGTCAATTCCCTCATCAAGGCCTTTGCCTTGGTCATTTGTTGCCACACCAACATCTTCCACATAGGAAGCACCAAAGGCCGTGAAGTTAAGCATATGCTCTTCACCTTTGGAAGAGTCCTCTTCACTCTTCTTGAACAAAGTATTCTTCTTGAAGTCATTTTTTCTTGAGTTATTCTTTTTCTTCTCAAGCTTCAAAAATCTTCTAAACTTCATTGCCGTGAGGGCCATCTCCTCATCGGAGTCACTATGTGAAGTAGAAGCAAGGATGTTGGAGCGAGTGCTCATAGAACCTCTAAGGGTTGGAGCATCCTCAACATCAACGGAGAGGCAAACATTCCTTTCTCCGAAAATTTCCTCTCTAGGTGTTTAACTCTCACACATAGTGTTTAGTGAATGAATGAATGAATGCAAATCAATGCAATGATCAAAATGCACACAAATGCAAGACACACAAACAAGAGCAAGGATCACCTAAGTATATCTAGGAACCCGCTCTGATACCAATTGAAAATACACTCTTAACGTGTGTCTACAACCTAGAGGGGGGGTGAATGGGTTGTTAATCGATTATTACCAACTTTTTCGATTAGTCAATATTAAACATATAACCCAATTAAAACAAACATACAAAATCAAGTAAAAGTGCAGAAATATAAAGAACACTTGATTTTGACGTGGAAACCCTTCGACAAGGGAAAAACCACGGGCTATCCTTCTAGCCACAGACGATCACAAAAATCCACTATATGAGTAAAAGGTTACACCCTCAAGTGATACTCGAACTCTCACTTTCGACAACCTCAGGCTATGGACACTACCACTCGCCACTCTTGGTTCAATCTCTAGTGATATCCTCTGATACACTACTCTTGGCGTGAGCACCTCCTACTCTACCCGCAAGCCTTTTATAGCGGCTCTTGACCGATGCTTGCCAACCACACCTTGGTTGCAAGACTTCAATGCTTGTGCAACTTCACCCCGAAGCCACAAGACTTTGACTCAAGAAGAGTATGAGGTCTAAGTGAACAATCAATGAATGCTCAACACAATATATGTTAGACCAAACATACAATACTTAACTAGATGTAGATAATGCAATACAACATCCTAGTTATCAAATAATGCCTACATGTACACACATGAGGTCTCAATTAGTTGTAGAGAAATTCTAACAACCTAATTGTCAATTAAATTCACATAAACATTCATAAACTTGACTAGATGCACAAAGTCAACCTAATCATCAATTAAGCATACATGAATATTTATGGATTAGCTATTTAGGCATATATGACCTAATAATGCAAGCTATCACAAACAAACACAATCAAATATTCATGAACATTAACTAGTTGATTAAAACACAATTTCTCAACCTAGTTATCAATTAATCACACATGAATATTTATGACCTAGCTTTTAGGTAAAAATGACCTAATCAATTAAGCTATCAAAATACAAACCCAATCATGTTATCAAGACTCATAAATATGCAATAAAGTAGAGTCTAGGTATTTAATCATGCAATAAATACCTAATCTAGAGTAAGAAGAACAATAAATGATATTCAAAGAAGTTCTTGCTTACCTAGTCATGAAACAATGAAGACCCATGCTCAAATGATGTTGAATGATGCAAGATGGAGATGGGTTTTGGGTTTGGAGAGTCAAAGATGCTTTCTTGAAGCTTTCTCTCTCTAGGAGCTCTAACCTCTCTCTAAAAATGATTTTCTGAGCTCTTGATCGGCTAAGAAGAGAAGAGGAAGAATATATATGAGCCTTAGTTAAAACTACATCATTTTGAACTTGGGAAACAGAATCCTGTCAAAACCGCTTGCTAGACCGCGGCTCAGGTAAGTGTCCAGACCGCGGTACATACAGCAGTGCACCGTCTGTACAACACCGCAGTTGGGACCGCTGTGCGTCCACGTGCACAGGTCGCGGTCCACGTGCACAGGTCGCGGTCCACGTCGCGCATGACGCACTGGATAATACAGCTCCGTGCGCCGCGGTTCAAGCAGATCCTGCCGAGCGGTCTAGGCCGCGCTAAAGGGAAAAATCCCTTTTTAACACTCAAGAAAAATGTCTATCTTACATGAATGCTGTGCAAGTGTGAAGTGAGTGAGATGCACACAATGAAGCACAATTAACATGTCAAACATGTTATCAAAATAGATACAATGCAAGATATGATATCTAATGCAAGCTAGTGAGTGTTTTTGAAAAGGATGCACACACATATAAACAATAAGGAACACAAATGCAGGATAAACAAAACATGCATGAAGTGTGTGTGTGCACCTAAACTCTTCAAGAGATAAGGTCAAGTGAGTATACATTTTGCTCTTGAAGTCATGGAGATGCTTGGAAGCTTGCCAATACGGACCTAAGCTACCCATTACACAATCATCCCCAATGTGGTGTGGTTTGTCATGAAATAAGCCAATTCATAAAATCGAGGTCCTTACACTTTTCTCTCTCATTTCGTCTCTAGAGCTTCAGAATCCATTTTTACTCCATATTTAAAGAGCTCAAGAGTGACTTGCAAGAAAAGTTAGCAAGATTGCATTTTTCTTAACCAAAACCCAAACACACATCATCCATTCGTGAATCAAGCATCATCTAGCCTCATCTAGGATGTTTCTAAGCATGGGTCTTCATCTACATAGTTGACTTGGTAAGCAAAACATCATTTTCATCTATTTTCATGTTCTTACTTAACAAGAAACCTCTTTTATGACTTGTTTGCATTTATACTAGGATTCTAATTACAAGTTGAGGTTTTTGTATGTTGGGTTGTTGTATTGTGATAGCTATTACATCTAGGTATGCTTTTTATTTCATATACCTAAGTTGTATGCATGCCATGTAGCAATATGATATCTAGGAATGTTTTTAAATGTCATCTTTAATTCCTAGATAAGCATCAAATGTGTTGACCTAGCATTTGTGCACTTAGAATATTTTTATATTCACATTAGGTTACATTTCTCTTCTATTGAGAGTTGAATCTTGTATGTACCGTTGGTAGTGTACAAGCAAAAGCCTAAAATCACTATTAAAGGCCTGCAAGTAGCAAATACAGATTAGTAACCGATTAGGTGTGATTTGGTCAACCTATGTTGTAATCGTATTTGTAACTAATGGATTTGAGGGTTCGAGTGGCTTTTAAGCCCGTGAGTTTTTACCCTGTTGGGGTTTTCTCACGTAAAACAAATCATTGTGTATTTATTTTATTTTCCGCACTTCTTATGACAATGATTATTTACTTTGGTATTTAAGGGTTGAGTGATTAATCTTGATTAACCAAAAAGTTGGTAATTATTTTGGTTAAAACCTATCCCCCCCCCCCCCCCCCCCCCCCCCCCCCCCCCCTACTCTCTAGGTTATTAGACACACATTGTAGTTGTATTTTCACAACTATCTAGACGAGATCAGATCATTTAGTCCACGCATCATGTTTTATATCCTTATAAGAGACTGCCACCTATTGTGATTTTGACGCTTCCTATAAGTACTCAAAACTTGACACTGAATCTAAAACTACTAAAATTTCGATTCAAAATACTACCAAAATTTCCCTTCAGGCCAAACCCTTGAAGGAAAGCCACAAAACTTAAACCCTCATGTACTTATCAAACACACATATGAGGTCACTATTCAAGCTACTCAGCAACATAATGTGAGTAATTTAATTTCTAGCTTGATAAACCTTCACATCTTGTATGTCTAGAAAAAGTACTATACTGAGGTTCAATCATGGTTCATGTTATAGTCTCAAGAGCCTCTTGCTCTTTAAAGATATATTGAATCTTATTGTGTTAAATCTCATAGATTACACAATTCACTTTATCACTTTCAATTTGGCCACAATATTTTTAGATATAAGCTACATCTTATAATAATCTATGTGGAGACATACAATCTACTGTGCAAGCATATTACTTTCCAAAAAATACACACATTTAATTTTACCACAAACACAAACCGAAAATATGATTAAATAATTTAAGGAACAGAATCGAAAAATCGTCGAGGTTTCTAATCATCATCCTTTTCCAAAATATAATTATCATAAATTTAGTACTTTGAGCAAAATTCTAATTCTAACATTGTACTTAACAATTTAGAATTCTCATTGTTTGGTGATCATATAACAGAAAAATACGAAGCACAAGTCTCAAAAATATTTTAAGAATGAAACCGATTTTTCAAAAATATTTATTAAAGAACGGTTTTAAAAAATATTTTCTATAATATGGGACTTTACATGTTGTTCTTTCTTCTATCTCATATTCATATGGATTACCACCAAGAAAGACTTTAACAGTCTTCATAACTCATCTAACTGCCACTTTCTCGGGCCTTGGTTTTCTTTCGCATGCACAACAATTCATGTGCCAAGCACAATGAAAATTTGAATGTGAATGCTTAATGTAGTAGATCGCCTCATATTCGTGAGAAAGCGGCACTCCTCTACACATTTAAGCTCACATGCAATCTGACCAAGTGATATCGCGGTACCATACTCTAGTTTTGCAACCTTATAGATCTAGTCAAACTTAAGTCTTTGGGAAATCTCATTAAAAGACTGTCCACCGCATCTCTTAAGATAAAAAGCACAAGTTCAATTTGACCACAGTTATATGTCATTAATAAAATTCATAAAATCTTCTATATTAAGACATGAGATAATGCTAGATTAATCTCAAAAAATTTAAGTCACTTAGAAATATTTGTCTTTAATGACCTCATACATTTACAAGGTACATGAAATCTATCATTCCCGATCACATAATTAATTAGACTGAGAGATTTCTAATTGAAGACATTTAATCTAAATTCCATTGAATTCTTAATGCATGCTTTTAAAAATATATTTTTCAAAATCCAAAAATAGTCGAAAAATATCTTTCTTTCTTTTTTATTTAACCAACTTTCTTTTATTATTTTAAATAAAAGAAGTGAGAAATATATTTTCTGGAAAAAAAATTATTTATTTAACAAAAAATTATTTGAGGAAAAGAATGAGCCGGATTCTGGAAACTCAAATTGAATCATGTGAAGCAATCACACGTGATGCATCCACTGCATGGTGCGTGTACAAATGCATTCAATACTTGCTGGTGGTGCGTGCCATGTGCCATGCATGCACTGGTTTGTGAAGGCCACGTGAATGACACATACGTACGTGCCTTGCTCCATTGCTCCAACAATGCATTGTACTGCCCGTGTATATCACGCGCCTCACATGTACTGGTAGCAACCAATTTGCTTTGAGATCTGTCGCAGCAAGTGGCGCGTGATATACACGTGCCATCTTACAATCATTTCCCGATGATTTACACACCATTTTCCGAATACAATAGTTGTTTTGAATTATTATCCGCCCTCGGTTAGGATGTTGAGATTGGAGGTGAACGACACTCTCCGATCTAAGGCGTTTATGTATTGTTCATCATGTTCATCATCTAAAACTCAAACCCATAAATGATTCAAGGTTTCGATCTCGACAGAAAAACTCAAAAATGTTTTTCTCTCCCTACACTAATCGGAATTATGCTATGACTTATCTATGGAAAGCTCTCGGAAAACCCTTTCTAATGGTACCACGATCGCCAAAAATAAAAAACAACTTAGCGCTGAGTTATGACCCGATTTTACAGTCACAGGTTCTATACTCAGATTTTCCAAAAACTCTTTTCATGTATGGCTTTGAATCATAATCATTATATACCGTACATTTAATATAATTGAATATATACACACACATACATTCCAAAAATAGATTCAACTTGCCTTTGTGATATACCATTTTCTTTTTGTTCATTTCTGTACGAAAAATAAGAAATAAAAAAACAATACCAAACATGGCATATATATATATATACTAGTAGGAGAGGCACGTGCACGTGCCAAATTTATAATATTGATCCTTAAATATAATATATATATATATATATATATATATATATATGAATGCAAACCTATTATAACATTTTTACAATAAAATATTGTTAGTACTTATAATGTTAATGTTGCAATAGAACTTGGAGTTCAACATTACCACATAAGCTTTAAAAGTATTTACAAACAAAAATATACAACATTAAATGTACATATTTTCAGCATGTCGAACTAAGTTGAATTATGCTTTAGAATTTAGTTTAAAGATATTTACAATAGGATCGATATATACTTAGTTTATTTCGAAACTATCAAAAAATTAAACGACATTGTGTTTAACCTTTGCTTCTCCAGTATATTTTTACTTCCAACTTTTGATGCGAATGATGTTTTCTTTAGAGTTTGGAAATGTCTGCTAACCTTTTGATATCAACCCATCCGTCCTAATGAAAAAAGAAATATTAATAATATAAAATGAAAATTTATAACTGTGTATTAGAGATTGTATTTGCAGTGTAACATACCTATGTAATGTTTTCCATTGATTGTTTTGAAGAACATAAAAATTTCTCCGCGTTGTCTCCAAATATAGTTGCAAGACGAATCAATGACATAGACTTGTACACAACATCTGTGAGATATATAAGCACTATGATGAAACAAAACAAAATATTGTAATCAATAGCACAATTTTTACGATAAACACTATAAGTCAAATAATAATATGGATCTAAACAAAAGAAGAGACAAATAATAAGATGGATCACATGTTGTAAAATCAAATCGATATATAACAAAATCATAAATGAAAAAAGATGATGAAGATAAATATATTGCGTATACTGTACTGATGTTATAAAACTGGAGTTTACAAAACTATTATCTTAATTTATTTGAACAACATACGAACATATATATATATATATATATATATATATATATATATATCCAACCAAGCATAGGGGCATTACACAATTTTTGTGTAGGGGTCTTGATGCAATTTTCATACAGATAGCCACCATATAGCACATATCATTTGGAGTGACATGTGTCCTTCTGCTAAAACGGTGGAAGCCACCAGATCTACAATACTGGTTGTTATGGATCTGGTTGCTTCCACTATTTTACCAGAAGGTGTCACGCCAAATGACATGTGTGATACGGTGGCAATCTATACTAAAATTGCATAAAGACTTCAAAATCACTTCAAACAAATTAATGTAATAGTTTTGTAAACTCCAGTTTTATAACATCATTAACGTGCAATGCACATGCCAAATTTGTGGGTATTGAACCTTAAATATAATATAACAAAAGGAACCTATAATCAATTTAAAATCTCTATATCTAAAATTTGAAGCTATTTAGAACATAATACAACACTCAACCAAATCTAAGACAAACAATGAGTATATCACACTTCTGAGACATAACAATTAAAAAATTTCACTATTCAGTTAAAGACAAAGAAAAGCAGACAATGAAGAAATTGAAAAAATTTCAACAGATTTTCTTATATAATAAGATGAAATTGAAAATAGCCAAAAACTAAAATTAATACCACATCACTTCCACAAAATCAAATGCAATGTATCTGAATATATCCTAACAATACAGTTCAACTTAAAGTTTTTAAGTGAAAACATTACTAAACAATGAAAACAAAGAGCTAAGCAGTTTCATACCTTAATGTAGTTGTGGACATGGGTCAAACTCACAGAACAGACCACTTCTTGAAATGTCCAAGAGCTATCTTAAGGTGATACAGCTTAGGTGCCAGGCTCAAATCAACAGCAGTGATCTTCTCCCCGGCAATGTACAGACCTCCCTGATTCGATACTCATATAAATTAGTCTCAATTTATAGAGCTAAATAAATAGGTAGTCAATTATATCAATGAGGGTAGTCTGCATTTTGAGTTTATCCATACATTTCACTGAAGGTGCTCATTCGATGCCTTCAATTCCTCGAGCAAGGCTTGCTCTGATCCATCGTTTGAATCCTTGCTCTTCACAAACTTGAAGAATGTTGGAAATATCTTCGATCCCATACAACATCAGATCACAGTAGATACTTTCTACAAGTTGTACAATAATGTATTATTTGTCAGCATAAAGAGAAACTAATATGCAGTTTTACAATAAACTTTTCAAGGCAATCAAAGGAAAACTAATAGATATACCATTAGACTGGGCAGAAAATAGCCGAAATACAGTACAATCAAACCGAATAATGATTAACCAAATAATAATCAATTACCGATAAAATGAGAAAAACACTGTATCATCATTTAAGGAGAATTAAGAGCATTACACAGGCAAATTCAGGAGGAGTAATGAGAAAAGGCTCAGGGAACTTCTTTTCAAGAATTCCAACAATCACATCAGAGTCAGGCACCCATTTGTCATCAAATTTCATCACTGGCACCTTCCCTTATGGTCTTATGTCCAAAAACCTATAAACTCATCACACAAATTCAAGCAAACAAAACTAAAATCAATTCATAACCCATAAATCACAACAACCCATCAGCTAAAAAGCTTGCTACTGAATATAACCCTCAAAAAGGTAAAAACTTTTGTGACAAAATTCTATTTTTTTGATAATCTAACCATTGAATTAACACACCCTTTTGAGTATATGAAAAGAATAAAGCGAACAATCATAGAATTTCCATTTTGACTTACCATTGTGGTTTGTCACTGAGATTGACAAGGTGCAAACTTGTAAGGGATTTTCTTTTCCTCCAAAGCCAGCTGAACCCTATGACAGAATGGCCCTGAAGAACCAAAAAAAATCCCACAATTCAACAAAAACTTCAAATCAAAAAGCCATAATTGTAATTTCAAAAACAAAAAAAACACAACATAGTCTCCAAGAACACCCACAGCATCTCCGTAAATCAGAGCCAGTTAATCAAAACCACACTGGCTCTGCATTAAGTTCCTGAAAGAGAGAGATGGAAAATTAGAACACGAAAAATCAAAAAAAAAAAAATTATGATTGAGGGCAAAGGAGCATACTTAATTTTTGCCTGCATTTCTTCATTAACCACACTTTTTGGAACCTCTACTCCTGGTGGTGTCACCCCAACCTGTTAATTTCGTTACACCAGAAAACCATCTTAACATATTTCTAATTAGTTGATACAAAATTGAGGCATTCTCTCATAACATTATACAAATGACCGAACCACAAAAGATTAATACCAACCTGTAGTTAGTGTGTGCACCAGCTCCATTCCAATCACCCTAGTAGAACAAAAAATCAAAATGGAAGATGTTATCAACACGCAAATTGACAACTCACATAACGAAAAATCGAAATGGGTGATTTTACAAGCCTTCAAATTCCAACAATTCAATAGAGAAGAATTATGAATGAAAAATTAACCTGAATTGGCTTGGGTCAAAGGAAAGAACAACTCCAGCACTCTCTGTGTCCTCTGTTAAACACAAATTTGGAAACTCAGGCAACTTCAATTTTCAACAACTTAGTAATAATAGTAATAGTAGAAATATTTTTATAAATATTTGAGTATGAAATTACCTCCAAAATATAAAAGAGTTCAAATGGAATTACAATTGTTTCAACAGAGGGCCATAGATACTTATTCTTTACCCAGCACCATAAATTCATGTAGATATCCAATGATTTTGTTACATCAAGTTTTATCAACCTCTGGGCCTCTGGCCAACGATTACATTAAAATTTAATTTATTTACTGTTAACCTTAAATGTCATGAGACTAAAATATCCCAAAGTCAATTTTTCATAACTTTCCCTTCTTCGCCTACATTTTCTAAGCAACCAAACAAAATCAAGAAAACCCTCATCACTCATTAACTCTAACGAGACAACGCTAAGTTCAATTCACTTATAAAGTTCCAAAAATTTTCATTTTTTCCTCCAATTTTTTTTCCCAACATTTATCAATAAAGCAAATTAAAGCTTCCACTTCCACACACTTTATCGCCATCCAAGCAAAACAAAATCAAATCCCACCACCAAAAATTGTCTCAAACCTGGTAATGAAAATTGGGCCTCTCCTGCAACCGCTTGAACTCCGGTGGACTCTTGAAGTACTTCTCCATCATGTCAATGAACCGATCGTTGTCCTCCACCGTACATCTCGGATCCTTCACCAGCAGCGCACCCATCTCCCTCAGAATCCGACTCACTTCCCGACGACACAACTCGCCACCTTCGATTCTGGTCTCCGCAAATCCTCATGCTTTATAAAAGAAGAAATAAGGCAGTTAAATGGAAAGTAAAAAGAAATATATGGAAAGAAGAAAGAAATGAGGAGTCATCGAGAGAGAAGACATAAGAGAGACACGTTGCGTCTTTGAACAGTGAATGAGAGAATAGAATTCGAGTCATAGGAGAGAGAGATTCACATATGTAAAACAGAGAGGGAAAAAAAACAAAAAAGGATACAGAGGGAAATTGGGCAATTCATCACATATGTGTCTGACGTCAGCGGACCGTTGGCCTTGTTTTTTTTTTTTTTTTTTTTCTTTTCATTTTCTTTTCTATAAATACCTTTATCCCTCCATTCATTTTTCCTCACCCCAATTTCCTCAATTCTCTCTAATTCTCAATTCTCAATTCTCTCTAAACTTTCAATTCTCCATGTCTCAATTCTCAAACTCCAAGTCTCCAAATTTCCAATTTATATTATTTGCAATTACTAAGTTAGTAAGTTTCCAATTTATTTTATTTACAATTACTTAGTTTCTAATTTTATTTTATTTGCAATATTTCTTATTTCCAATTTATTTAATTTGCAATTAGTCAATTACTAAGTTTCCAATTTCATTTATTTACAATTTATTTTTTTTGCTATATATTCCAATTTATTTTATTTGCAATTTATTTTATATCCAATTTATTTTATTTACAATATATTTTATTTGCAAATTGCAATTACTAACTACTAAGTTTCTAATTTTCTTCCAAATTTATTTTCAACCATTTAATCATTTTTTAAATCAATTTTTTAACATTTTTTGTTCAAGGAATTTTACAATTCAATTTTTAAAGTGGCAAGTGAAAGTGGTGACCCTTCTAGACGCTCCATTTCGATGAAAGGTAAGGGTCGTATGACTGATAATCTGGGTCATGACGACCGTGTCTATCACGAGTATCTACAACAACAAGTCTATGCTGAAGACTTAGGCCTAAACTTTCCTCAATCTCATTATCATCCCTCTCTTAGAATTTATGAACCCGATCTCAATGTCACCCCCATTTTGACAAGCCAATCAGAAAATATGCCTGATCTTGGCCATGATGGTGATGAGCCTGATCCCAATCCACATCAAGATTTTGATTTTTATCCACAGATGGAAGAAAAGTTACCGAAGTAGGTCAAATCTGATCTATTCGTACTCCATATGAAGAAAGTTACGCATGAAGATAGAAGCACAGTAGTGATTTGCAATTACTGCAAAAAAGTATTTAAATGGCACAAATATGGAGGATATGGGTCATATCGGAAGCATATAACGAACTCACATCCAGATGCACAGGCCAAATCGAGTTCACAATCTCAAATTCCCAGGTACGCTACCCCTAACCAAAAATTATTTAAATATAGTGATGCAAAAAATAGAGAAGAATTAGCTAGAATGGTTGCAGTAGAACACTTACCATTTAGTTTTGGTGAAAAGGTTGGTTTTAATAATTATTGTCAACGAGCATTAAATCATGCTGCATGTCGTGTTCCTAGAACCACGCTCATAGAAGCACTTGAAAACATTTATGAAAAAGAAAAGAAAATCTTGGAAAAAATTTTAGAAAAATATAATGGTCGTGTTTCCGTATGTGCCGACATATGGAGTGATCATTGGCAAATGCATTCATACATAGGTGTCACTTGCCATTATATGGATAATGCATGGACTATCCAAAAAAGAATTCTTGCATTTAGAGTTTTTGATGAAAAACACACGGCTGCTAATATTTTTAGACATCTTAGAATTATTTTCACAGAGTATAAAATTGAGAACAATATTTTTGCAATTGGTTTTGATAATACTTCTAACAATACCGCTGCTATTCCTGCTTTAATTGAATTATGCAAACCTTATCTTGGTGGTAAATTTTTTCATCAAAGTTGTGCATGCCATGTTTTCGATTTATGTGTTCAAAAAGGATTAAAAACTCTTGAACAATTTATTCAACCTATTAAAGATGCCCTCTACTTTTTGTGGAAACATCCTTCTGTAATGAAATTATGGGCAGCATATTGTAAACAAAATGGTAAGCGTGCCATTAGATTTCCTCGTGATGTTCCAACACGTTGGAATTCTACTTATAAATTGCTTGCTAGAAGTTATGAATATAGGGATTTATTAGTTACTTTTATTCAATATCATGTTAGTCACATTAATCTTTATCAAATTCATTGGGATGCTTGTAGCAATGTTTGTGGTTTGTTAAAAGTTTTTTATACTGCTACTAACAAATTATCTGGTGTTTATTATCCTACAACTAATTTATTTATTATTGAGAGTCTTAATATTGCATGGTGTATTTGCTCATTGTGAATCCGACTCAGAATTACATGAGTCTGTTACTGCTATGAAAGATAAATTGTTAGAATATTATAAGGAGTTTCCAAATATTTATTTGATTGCCTTGTGTTTTGATCCACGTTGTAGATTAGAAAGTTTGCCTGATTATCTTTCTGCTTATTATGAACAAGGTTTAAAAATAGATTATGATGTTGATATGTGTTGTGCTAGGGTTAAGACATTATTGTATGAATTATATGATGAATATATTAAAGTTTACGGTCCATCACTGAACATAGATGTTCCACAAACTCAAAATGTATCTCGTTCATCATCATCATCCTCTGCATTTGTTAATTTAGGGTATAATCTTTTATAATAAAAAAACCCAAAAAATTACGAGGTTCTTCTTCATCAAGCTCCACCACATATTCTGAGCTTGAATCTTATCTAAGTACCTCTTTTGGGTTCATAGAAGACACCGAAGATAAAAAATTTGATATCCTATACTGGTGGAAAGAGCATGAAAGGTACTTTCCAATCTTGGCTATGATAGCCAAACAAATCCTTTCAACACCAGTTTCTACGGTGGCGGTAGAACAACAGTTCAGTGCCGGTGGGAATATTTTAGACCCAAAACGTTCCCTTATGAGTCCGAAATCACTTCAGATACAAGCTTGTGTTGAAGATTGGACGAAGGCTCAATATAGACAACAAGAAATCGATCAAGAGGAACCATACGATTTCTTTAAAGATGATCAACCGGCTGAAAGTCGAACGGATGATCATGGCAACAATTAGTCCACGACTTCACTCCAAATCCCCATCTCCAAACTCCAAAGTCCAAATCTACAATAAAAGGTAAGAGAACTACGTGGCCTTTGATTCTTCTAAACCCTTAAGAAGATACGTAGGCAACGTAATTGTGGTAAAAATTAAGTGCAAGGCCAATTTTATTTTTTTTTGTTTTTTTTTTATTTTTTTTTATTTTTTTAATTTGTCATTTATTTATTTAACTTTATTTTGCTGGTGTACCCAATAAAATACATTTACCAATTACATTTTTACATGACTAATTTTTATGATTAGAAAAAAAAAAGCACGGTTCCGGTTCCAGTCCCTCCGGAACCGGAACCGGTGTCATGTCTACTCACAGGCTTCGGAGAATTTCAAAAGGGAATTCTACCGGAAATAATCTTTCTGTTCTGGTGATGAAAAGAATCTCTCTCTCTAACTCCCAGAAAAATCCTCCCCCACTCTTACCTTTCGGAGCTGTATATATAGTTCTTCCAAGATCCCCTCAAAATCCTGTCCTCTTCATGAGGATTATTGAGAGTCCTATTTTAAGTGTTGAAAAGCATTGAGTGGGGCTGAAGGTGCGGGATTTGATCCCGTTAATTACTGTCGAATTCAAATTCTGATTAGATTGACCATTTGGTCTCATTAATGGCGTTTTATAATGGCGATGAAGTCAACTTTCCTTCTTCGTGGAGCTTGGAAGGAAATTCTGACTCTGAATATTGGCGGAACTAGGTGCTGATATATCACTCCAATCCCGATGGGGTGGAGCTTGTTTTATTTCTTGATGGAGGGGTGATGATCATCTTCATATTGCCTGGCAGGTATGGTACTTGTCTTGGAGGGGCTCTGGATATACATCGAGGTACTAGGTATCAGGTGGAAGTCGAGGCAGTACCAAGGTGGGTATCGAGGTACTAGATGCCTTGATTGATGTCGAGGTACTTACGGGGTGCTGGGCGTGCAAGTTATCGTCGTGCCGGTCCTAAGTTGGTATTAGAAGCTTCAGTAGGGCGAGATAAGTGCCTTCGTTAGCTCGCGGAGCTGGTGTCCTATCTAGATAGATAAGTAGTCGAGGTCCCGACCTTGTCAAGTATCAGTTCCGTCTAGATTGTGGTACCGATCTCGCTGGTTACTTGGAATATCTGGATGAATCTTTCTAGGTAACTCCTTGTTGGAAAATTCTCCTTGTTGGAAAATTCTCCTTTGGTCCCTTGCTAGAAAACACTGTTAACAATTTTATTTTTGGCCAATTTAGTCCTCGTAATTTTCACGAGTATCAAATCAATAAGAGCAACTCACAAGTATCAAATTAATAAGAGCAATTTCAACAGACTCGTTAATTGAGATTGTTAGAAAAGTTAGATGAGTTAGATGAGCCACATCAACAGAGGTGGCTCCAACAGACTCGTTAAATAGTATTCTTCAATTGAGAAATTCTTTCCTACTCTTTAATATTGCCGAGTGATTTCTCACTCTTCAGATTTTATTTTATTACTTTTTATAACCATCATTACTATACTAAATGCGTCTTAACAACTTCGTCTGATTTTAAATTTAACAACTTCGTCTGATTTTAAATTTTAAAATTTATATTATCATTAAAATAATATAAAACTACTTCTATTTGTAAAATCTTTTAGAATGAGTCTGTTTTTCTCACTCTTCAAATAGCCATATAGGTAAACAAATTGATATTCGCATAGTAAAATTAGAAGAAACTTTTAGTGTTGCTCTAAAGCTTTAACTTTTCAGAAGTCAACAAATTGGTTTCTCCAATGGTCAAACTAATTTTTGATTTAAATGGAAGTTGCGAAAGTATAAGATTGCCCTTAAATTTAGTAGATAAATAAAATAAACAAATATTTTTATTATTTAATATTGAAATAATATTAATGTTTGAATAAATAATAATTTAAATTTAAATAAATGGATAAACAATTTATTAAGAAACTAAAATCTATATTATATAGAGTAAGGTTTGCAACAATAATTTATATTTAATCCATTATCACTACAGGAAAAATGGATATTTACGAGTTTTGAAAAATGCTGCAAAACTCCTTTTACAGCATTTAATAAAATGTCATTACGTAGGAAATCGCAAAAGACCGTCAATCTATTGCAACATACAAAAAATGCCGTAAAAAAATATTTTTGAGGCAACAAAGAAATGTCTTTAAAATGCATTTTGGAGCAGCCCAAAAATTAGTTTTGAGGCCAAAAAAAGTCCCAAATATAGAAACTATTCCATATGATAATATTGAACAAAAATAGATAATCCAAATAAAACATGCCATTGCAATAACATTAAATCGAAGAACAAAATAATATAACCAAGAATATCATTTTACAAGGTCTACTACCAAATATGATTTTACAAAGCTTACTACTATATTACATATATTGACCTAATATAAAATAACATAACTTTAAGCCACACAATAAATCTTCTAACTAATTGACAACCGATGAAACTGCCAAGTAGAGCCTTAATGAAGAACCAACAAGCAAGAACAAATAGCCACTTTGTTGAGGAGCTGCTAATGTGATCTATTTGCCAATGAACACAGATTATAGAAGGCCTAGGCAACAATTACAAGAATTTAAAAAATCACAACAAAATAATTACATTGTCAATTTCATTTCAAGTAAACAATTCAATGTTTAAAGGTCAGTTACTGTACTCACTGAAAATTTGCTATGGACATTTGATAAGTTGATAAGGGAACAAATATATATTTCACAAAATATCTCATGTACAAGGATCTATCAAGTATAGTAACTGCAATAATATTCAAGCATATGTGTGACCTCAACAATAGCACTTGTTAAATAAGAGAAGATGTCAAAATGATTCATAGGTTGGAAAATTTAGGAAATATAGTAAAATGACCTCATCCGACTCTTCCTTGCAGCTTCTCAATTCTGAGCCAGCCTACGAAGTACCTACCGAACAGGCGAATAGTAGGCAAATGACATTAGAATTAGCCATCCAACATAAAAAAATGATCTAAAACCATACCATTTTTTTTTTAAATTCGGATATAGCTAATTCAACAAATTATTGATAATTAGCTCAGCCATAGATTAATCAGCTAATACATTACCATACCAAATAGTTTCAAATAATCAGAGGACTGATACTCCATATTAGCAATGGTCACCATATTGATCAGCCAACAAAAGTCATAACCAAAAATTCCTAAAATTCTAAAACATCTACCCAAAGTTTTATACAAAAAAAAAATGGCAATAAATTCTCAATTACCAAGATGACCCACCATTAAGCCAAAAGATTCCCAAAATATGTATACAGGTAAAAAGAAAACAGAAGATATACATGAAAGAAAGACACGGAAAAAGAAAAATAAAGAAAGAGACAAAGCAACCTGGTTTTTATCATCAGTGTTAATATCTGTAGAAGTGTCGTCAGCCATGTCAGCAATCCCTGACTCACCCCAGTTCTCAATATGCCCATTTCCCAAAGACGAACCAATCGTTGTCCCTTTCTGGGTTATGAATTGCCCAGTATCCAAACATCATCCAAACATCCCCCAGGTCCTGTTGTAGACACTATCTCTGTTCCACATCCAATTCCAATGTTATGTTCATAAAAGCAAATATCAATTCAGAAACCAACCAACAAAACGCAAACATGTTAGGTGGGTGTGAATATGAGTACCGAGCTCATGGCGTTGTAGTGCAAGTTATTGGCTACAAAAGTAATATTGTTTGATTTTAAACTGAACATGGAGCCTAGTAGCCTACAAGGAATGTAAAAAGAAGATATTGGTTAGAGGCACTGAAAACTCTAGCGAGAGAGAGAGAGGATACTTGGGCTTAAATCAACAGCATCGTTGTGAAAAGGTTGTTCAAGGTCTCCATGATCCGGGTATCAAAAGTCACAATCCTCATGCTGCAGTAAAGCAGGGAAAGTGCAATACAAGAGTGATTAAGAATACCCAAAACAAGCCTAAGGAACTCCCGATGTAGACAAACACATCAAAAAGGCTATCCAAATAAAAATAATAAATCAAGCTGTTTAAAATTTAAGGTGGACTAATAAAAACAAATATACAGATCATGGATGTGAAGTAGTAGCTGACTTTCATTTATCAGAGTACCTAATTAAAGCTAATAGATGGTACTTGAAGGCATCGAACATATCTCTTCCTATACAGATCAAAATATGATATCCGCCAGCTGACCAACCTACAACACAACACAAAATTTGAGTGTTCAGTGGCTACATAGACTAATGTTCTAATATGCAAAATAGCACCCAGCAAAAACTTAAAATCTTTCAATTTACTTAACACCAATAACGAATAGATAAGGGATGTTTAGGCCATCCCAAAGAGATATGACTGAACAATAAATTAAAATGATTAAAATAGACTCAGACAAAGATATATATGAATTTATCCACTGATGTGTACTTCTATTCTAATTAAAAAATCATTGAAACTCTTAATGAATAACTTATTTACACAAAAACATATGTCAACTGATAACACTTTATATCAGACAAACATAGAATGAAGAAAACAAGTTAAGTCGGCCTCTCAACTCAGCATCTGAGCAAACTGGGTTTAACTTGATAAAAAAAAAAGGCATGTAAAAAAGCTTCATTTATAATAAAGTGAGATATTATGAAATGACTTTACTCGATCAAATGATAAATGAAATAGCTTGGTCAATAACTTCTGTCTGCCTTTAGAGAGCTCGATCACGATTCACGTCCTCCTCCAACTTCGGCATGTTCGATGGTGTTCTTCGACGAATATGGATTCGTCTCCTCCGAATCCCCCACCTTTTCAATTCTGTGAAATTGGAAAAGCTTGAGAGAATTTTGAGCTAAAAAAAAAGGTTTTAATGATTAAAAAGAAATTTGTTCAAACCTGTTTAATAAATCAAACAACAGAGATGGAGTAACAGAGGTGCGTAGCTTGAACGCGCAGGATCTTCTAATCGGCGACAGCGACGGCAATAACGGCGTCACAGAGCATCTGCGAGAACAAAAATCTGAGATAGAGACCGAGAGAAATCCGAGAAAAAAAAATCGGAGAATAGAGAAACCTACCTCAAGAAATTGATAGAAATTTGAGAAACAAAATCAGAAATAACAATCAAGGAGAAACGAAAGAGAGACCAAATTGAGAAAGAAATCGGAGAATAGGTTAATCGGACGCTGGAATGAAATTGGGGAAAATGGACTTATTTTATTTTAGGATTTTAAAAAATAATTGTATAAAACTATAAATAGCCGGAGGAAAAATTAGCCTCTCTCTCTTTTGTTTTATAATTTTATATGAACGGCGTTTTAAAAATCCCTTAAAAATTCATGTTAACACAGTTTATGTGACATTTTCCATAAAAATCCTGTAATGGCTATCAATCGCAGCATTTTGTACCAAACGCCCCAAAATCAATGTCGTAAAAAATCAAATTTCTTGTAGTGTATAAATTATAAATTTGCTAGGTGCCAAAAGCTTAAGGATATAAGAGTAAAAAAAAAAAATTATGACAGAGTCACAGTCCACTCATGAGTCAGGACTCATGACTCAACAAATAAAGCAAAGTAGCAAAAATGGACAAGAATAAAGCTTGGTCAAAAGTGGCAACGTCGGTTACGAAGAAGTTCAATTGGCCCTTCCCCACTTAACCCTGACCAATTCCAAATTGAACTTGTATGGCCTCAAATCTCTTCTGCTATAAATGATTAGAAACCTGAGCAGAGCACTACCAGAACTTGTTTACACAGAAACAGAGAAACCAAAAAAAAAAATGGCAAAACTATTCATTAAGCAAGCAAAGCAATATGCAGAAACACGACCAAGTTACCCACCACAACTCTTCCAATTCATTGCCTCAAAGACACCACTTCACGACCTCGTATGGGATGTCGGAACCGGCAGTGGCCAGGCTGCTCAATCGGTAAGTCATCATATTTGTGGGATTAAACCAAGTTTAGGTAAGTTGTCAGGATAATAACTGCTAGTAGGTTGTTATGTGCACTCATGTATTGTCAAGATTTCTGTATATAAATGACTGGTTCCGATTTTCATTTTAAATCAAGCAATACTCTCAATTCGAAAATCCAGGATTTGAAACTCTAATATTTTTGATTCATTGTTTCTTGGCCCGACCTATCTTTAATTTTCAGCTAGCTGGGATCTACAAGAACGTGATAGCCACAGACACCAGCCCCAAACAGCTCGAATTCGCAACAAAGCTCCCCAACATCAAATACCAACTCACTCCTCCAACCATGTCCAGTTCTGAGCTGGAGCAGATTGTGGCAGCGGAGGCAAGTCTAGATTTAGTAACCATCGCTCAAGCAATGCACTGGTTTGACCTGCCCAAATTTTACAAGGAAGTCAAATGGGTATTAAAGAAACCTCACGGCGTCTTCGCTGCGTGGTGCTACACCGTACCCGAAGTCAACAACTCGGTCGACTCAGTCTTCGTTCCTTTTTACAGAATCAACACCGAGCCTTACTGGGAACCGCAGCGCAAATTGGTGGACGACAAGTATACGAACATTGATTTCCCGTTTGAGCCTGTGGACGGAACGAACAATACGGGGCCGTTTGAGTTTGTGATTGAGAAATTGATGGACTTAGAAAGTTATTTTACCTACTTAAGATCATGGTCAGCGTATCAGACGGCTAAGGACAAGGGAGTGGAGCTTCTCACAGACGACTTGATTGATAATTTTAACCGTGCTTGGAATGAAGATGGCCAGGGACAAAAGGTTGTTCGGTATCCTGTTTATCTCAGGATTGGAAGAGTGGGTAATTGTTGTTGAAGCAATATAATTTTTATTTTTATTTTTATTTTTGAACTATTATAATAACGTTTGGTTAGAAGGATATGACTCGAACCGATAACTTTATAATACCACAATGATTTGGCATTTGGGAGAAGGGGATTTGATTCAAACTCATAATCACATGATGTATATGTGAAAGACATACCACTGAGTTAGTGGTTCTCTCGTAAGAGATTTTCCTTATTTTAATATAAAGTAATTATCTTGATGAAATTTATCGATTTTAATGAATTTTGATCTAAATATTTTTATAGATGATAAGTTAAAGGGTCAGGCTAGAACAACTTAAAATTGCGATTTAAAATTTTGACTTCAACATCTCAACCATCCATGTGCTTTCAATCCAAGAGTTATAAATGCATTCAAATCGCAACCATTGAATTAAGAACACATGAGTGATTGAGATGTTGAAGTCAAACATTTAAATTACAATTTTAAGTTGTTCTAGCCTGACCCTAAGTTAAATGAAATCTACTTGTAAACAAATTTTAAAAGCAAGCATAAGAAGAAAAAAAATTGTGTTATATGTGTCCAACTATTTCAAATTTCTTGTAATTGCAACTTTAAGTGATGCTTTTATTCCAATGCATATCTGCATTTATCAATCCAACTAATTGGTACTACTGAATTGAAGCCAGACCAATGATTCGAATTTTGTTGTGGGTGGTGGCAAATAGCCTACGATTTTTCCCAACTTAGGTCAAACTTCAAAACCAAAAAAAAAGAGGTTACGTCAAAAAATGATTCAGCCGGTCGTTTATCTTTTTATAATCCTGTAGTTAAGATTTATAGGTCGTTTATTTTTTATATTTAAAATTTAATGAGTATAAATAAAATTTATTAAGTTGTTCATTTATTTATTTTTAAAATGGTCAAATAATTTAAAAAATAGTAAACAATTTAAAATAAAAAGTAATAAATCCTAACTTTTAATTTAATTTTAAATCATTGGATTGCAATTAATATATTTTCTTCCAAAATTATCATCCAAGAGATAATGTATTTCTAATTTTACCGTAATTTTATAATATATTATATAAATTATTTATCTTAACCTATTACCTATGATAAAGCTTAAAAAAAATATTAATCACCTTGTCACTTTCAATACCATTGTTGAACCTCCAATTTTTTTATATATAAATCAAAGCCATTTTCTATATCATTATTTATCATATTAAAAAAATTGTTTATCATATCTTAATCATGAATAATATCTTATCGTTATTACATAAAAATGGTTTAGGATTTGTAAAATTATTTTTTTATAGTTGTTTCACACTTTAATTTGTATCATATAAAATGAAAATACATAACAATTAATAGTAACAAGGATACAAATGTCACATTACTTATTTTTAAATCATTTTTTCTTTTATTTTTTAATTAATTTGCTCATATTTCGTCCTATAGAATATCTAAAGGGACAAAATATTTCATCCCTACGGGTTTTTAAAGTGGACGAAAATATAAATTTTGTCCCTATGGGTTGTCAAAATAATGAAAAATTTCGTCCCTATATATTATCAAAGGGGACGAAAAAAATGTCAAAAAAAATGTCGTCCCTGTTGTAAAACTAAGAATAAATAACATGAATAAATGAATAACTGATGAGAGAATAATAAACTGAGAGATGGAGAGAGACAGAGAGGAGAGAGTGATAGTTGTGAAATGAGTGAGAGAGAAACTTTTATTGAAACTTTTATGATCTTATTAAAAGTCTGAGCTCTTCTACAGTACAAAGGATATACATATAGGCAAAGAGCAAAGTGGGAGGCGGTGGAGGGTGAGAGATATTTGTGTGTGATTAGTAGAAGATATTTGTGTGTAATAGGGGGATATTTGTGTGTATTGATACAAGTGGTAATAAAGCCACTAATTACAACACTCCCCCTTGGATTTATACCCCTTGGATTTATACCACTTGTATTAATTTTCTAAAAAAAAACCCAATGGGACAAAATCTGAAAAAAATGTATACAATGATCTCTCTGAATCTAGTGGTGTTAGATGTTCTCAAAACTATCTCGTTTAAAAACCTTGTCAGGAAAACCCAGTGGGAAAAACATGATTGAAGGGAAAAAGAGTATAGTGTACATATGTCCAGATTTATTGTTTTCTTCAAAATATTTCTCACATTTATACTTTGTTAGGGAAAACACAGTGGGATAAAAACCTGAGCAAATATATTCATTAATCTGTCGGATCAAAGTAATATTTATGATGATTTTCTGGATCAAAGTAACATATATACGATGATTAGTAAGATCAAAGTAATATTTACAATGATCCTTTTGATCAAGTCAACATATATACGATGATCAACTGGATAAATGTAATATTTATGATGATCTTTATGGATCAAATAATTTTTGGGTGTACTTAAAGAATTGCCTCACTAAAACCTTATCAGGAAAATCCAATGGGACAAAACCTGATTGAACGGAAAAATAGTACAATGCACATATATCCCAAATTATTAATATACGTCATTTGATATGCTCCCCCTGATGGGAAGCTCCCCCTGATAAAAGTTCATTTGAAGCAATCTTCTAGATTGCTGAACTGAAGCACGTTGATATTTATTTTATCAAATACAATAACATCTTAAATGATTGGTGGGAGTATGAGCAAATACTTGCTTTTGTGAAGTAATATCCATATGGAATCTTTTCAGAATCTTTTCAACATATTCTGATTGATGGACAATCATTCCATTTGATCTATGTTCGATCTTCATGTCAAGATAATATTTTCTTTCTCATTTCTTTATGAAGACACATGAGTATATAATATGATTGTTATATCCTTATCTTTATCGGATATTTAACTAAGACGGTTATACCACATCCGTTCATATTGCTTTTAATCCATATAAGGATTTTTGTATGTTCATCAAATACAGATTACAGGATCTCGATTTACATGCTTTTAGCATTTTTGAATCCTTCAGGATTTATAAGTATCTGCATTGAGTGAATCATATACATAAATGATTACTACGTCTAGAAGACGTATTTCAAACCTTTCAAAGATAGCCAATTTTAGCAAAAAATCAAAACGTAATTGTATTCATCAATAATGAATACCAAGTTTCTATTAGAAAACTTGCACTGCGAGTCGTGCCTCATATCTCATGACCTCATTTTTCTCATTACGTTTCCGGATAAAGATCCATTAGTATCTAACTAATTTGACATCTCCAGGTGTCTGGAGTACTATTGATCTAAACACTTTATATTTGGCTTATGAAGTCAATTCTTCTTGAATTGCTTCTTTCATCTAGGCCAATCATGTCTTTTATATACAATCATTGATATTATGAATATCATAATTATCATTTATAATTTCAGTAGAGCTACTGTGTATAAATATACATTATTAATGATTGTTTCCTAACGATTCCACATTTATCTCATATGACTTATAGAAATTTTCTCAATTTCTATACTTTTGTATCTCTATTGAGATTACTTCCATTTAAATGAATTTAGTTATTTCATAGACTCCGTATGATTTATAAAATTTCTCTCAATTTCTATATTTTTGTATCTCTGTTGAGATATCTTCCATTTTAATGGATTTAGTTATTTCATAGACTCTGTATGATTTATAGAATTTCTCTAAATTTCTATATTCTTGTATCTCTGTTGAGATTTCTTCCATTTCAATGGATTTAGTTATTTCATAGACTTGTGTCTCTTTAGATATATCAGACTCTTATAGAGTTGATTTAGAGAAAGTGGATTTATTCATAACTCGAGTTTTGTTTACTTTTGGGATCCCAATAACAATACCTTTCAAAAGGTTCATAACTTATGATTTGAATCAGATAATTTATTTGTTGCATTGTTCTCTGATAGTTCTTCAAGAACAATCACCCGACCAGGGTTTATGAGATGACAACTGATAAAATCTTGTTACCTTTGATATACCAAGTAATAGATTAATAATCATCTGATGATCAATTATCTTTCGTATTTGAGAGATACGAAGATTGAAAAGAGACACACATATATATAGAGAACCGAACTGGATATCTCTATTTTGTATATAAGTAATTTTTCATTTACTTTTCTCTTCTAGAGAAACTTTCCCATTTGGAAATTAATCCATATAATAATATGCAGATTGTGCGTATAAACTATCAGAGTTTAAATGATATGATAGCAGATTTAATTAAAATCAATATTAATCTCATAATGATAAGAAGCCCTGTCTTAAATCATGCCAGAGATGAAATAAAGAGATATACAACACAATCAAATATCTTTACAAATGAGTAAGTCCCTATATAGGATTTATTAACTATATCGAAATAATGAAGTTCTGGCAATTACCTAGAGACATATGATAAGTGATCCCCTGATCTATTTGATTATGAGTATATCTGAAAAACTTATAATCAATGCAAGTAATATGGAGATGTTTGATAATAAACAAACATGTGATCATCTTGTAGATGCATCAATTAGAACCATATAATAATGAAAAGGGGTCATTTGGTGGATGAATATGTTCACATATATCCCCTTGAATTCTTTATAAGAATGATGAGGATTCAAAACAAACTGTTAGAATAAGATGGTTTTACTGCTAGTTTCCCATATGAATATACAGTATATAAGTACTCATTGGATAAAGAATCTTCTGGTTCTTTAATAGATATCCAGAAGTATTTTCAATGATTATATGCATCATTATAGATCCTGGGTGACTGATACAGTCACGCCAAAGTACAAACATTTTTGGATCTAGGAACTTTTGATTGATAATTGTATAAATAACTACACTCATTATAAAAGTGTAATGTAATCTAGATGATAAAGCATGCAGCTTTTTTATAATGAGTTTCTAGCCTGAATCATGAAAAGTAATGCATATGGATTAAACATTCTCATTACTTATAGTTTCAATATGATATCCATTCCCTCGTATATCTTTGAAACTAAACAGATTCCTTTATATTCTGCGTGAATGATATACATTATCATTGATACACAATTTAATACCATCCGGTAATAAAATTGCGGCTCTTCTAGAGCCTTTAATCATATCCGTTGGATCTGATCTGGTATTAACTTTATATGTCCTTGAATTAAGCATATTTCTTTCTGCTTTGTATAATATTAAGTATCATTGATATATAATTTAATATTGTTTGATAACAATATCCCGACTCTTCCAGAGCTTTCTATCAGATCCGTTGAACCTGATACAATATTTAACATTTGCTCAGAGCAAAATCAAATTCATAAAATATATCTGACTCCGCAGAACTGTATGAGTCGTTTCACTCTCGGCAATACATATATTTCCCTTAAGGAAATTTTATGGACATTATGTGTAATGACATTTTATATCTCATCTGAAATGATAATAATCTCTCTATAGGTTTATTCTATAAACATTTTCTCTTGTCATTCACAAACATCCACTCCTGAGTATGTTTTGATATCTCATGAATATAAATATATCCAAATTTACACTCTTGATATTACTCCTTCAAGAGCAAGTATAAAATGGATAAAATATAATTATTTCCAATTTCATTATTAGTTATGATCTTAAATTTCTTATATATGATACTCACAACATCCTACTGGATGTGTAGATCTTATTTCTCAAATGAATGATACGTTTGGATCTTAAATCCCTTTTATGATACTCACAGCATCCTATCGGATGTGTAGATCATTCTTTCAAATATGTTACATATAAACGTATCACTTCATATATACATCAGATCACTTCATATTCTGAATGTGTTTGAAACCTCAAGTTCCAAATAATAAAGTATGACATTCATGTAATAACACTGGATCCAGATTTCCATGTTTTCATCGGTTTTCAAAACCGTACCAACTTAAAAATCATAATTCCAGGAACTTTAAGTTCTGGCTAGTCGGTCTAGCCGATCTCATATATTACGTATAAATAATATGAATATTTAAACAATTTATTTGGAGACTCAGCATAAGTCAGTCTTGAGACACGGCATAAGCCAATCCCGAGACACAGCATAAGCCAGTCTCATATATTGCATAAAAATAAATGCTGAATATTTAAACAATTTATTTAGAGACACAGCATAAGCTAGTCCTGCGACACTGCATAAGCCAGTCCCGAGACACAACATAAGCCAGTCTCATATATTGCATAAAAATAACAGTGTCAGAGTCAGAGTCAGTATATATATATATATATATATATATATATTATATATATATATAGGTTCCGTTGACATCACAGCCATCTTGTACGTTAGGATCTTAAATCTTTTTTATGATATTCAGAGCATCATGTTGGATGTGTATGAAATTGATAAAATATTATTCCAATTTCATTATACGTTATGATCTTAGATTATTTTTATGATGCTTATAACATCTGACTGGATGTGTATATATATTTCTCTGAATATTGCATCAAACATGTATATAATTCTGGATCCAGATCTCCAGATTCTGGATATTCCATCGTGCCCGAAAACAGAGTTAATAAAACTTAAATAAGTCAAAACAATACTTACAAGCTAAATTAGCTGAAACGAATGGCACGGTTGCGTCCGGAACGGTCGAAATAGCTGGAAATTAGTCCGACCCGGTTGAAAACGGTCAAAAATTGCACTGAAACAGGAAAAAACATTTCTGCTGACGTGGCACGCCTCACGCTGATGTGGAGTGTCTGCTGCTGACATGGCGACCGCTACAGTGTCGTCTTCAACCTTCGAAAATCTGTAGAAAAATTCTAGGGAAAAATTGGGCGTTGACTGGACTTTGACCGGAGCTAGAGGCTTCGTTAGAGCTCCGTTTAAGATGCGGTCAGCGGCGTCGGAATCATATTTCCAAGACGAACATAACGGTATCCTCCGAACAGCGATCCGAGCACTTTGAATTTTCTGGGTATTTCAAAAAATTCAAAACCAAAGCTAAAAACTCTTGGGAACTTTCTTTGGAAGTCCTAGAATATATATTCGTACTGATAACGTGTTGTAAAACTAAGAATAAATAACAATGAATAAATGAATAACTAATGAGAGAATAATAAACTGAGAGATGGAGAGAGACAGAAACGAGAGAGTGATAGTTGTGAAATGAGTGAGAGAGAAACTTTTATTGATACTTTTATTATCTTATTAAAAGTCTGAGCTCTTCAACAATACAAAGGATATACATATAGGCAAATAGCAAAGTGGGAGGCGGTGGAAGGTGAGAGATATTTGTGTGTGATTAGTGGAAGATATTTGTGTGTAATTGGGAGATATTTGTGTGTATTGATACAAGTGATAATAAAGCCACTAATTACAACAGTCCCTATATTATTTCGTCTCTATAGGTAGTTTTTAAGGATGGATTTCAATTT
The DNA here is from genome assembly GCA_033220585.1 of Dipteronia sinensis. NCBI lineage: Eukaryota > Viridiplantae > Streptophyta > Magnoliopsida > Sapindales > Sapindaceae > Dipteronia > Dipteronia sinensis. The sequence continues at coordinate 20,983,002 of CM065639.1, forward strand.
TCATCACAAAGAACCTATTGCGACCAACCTGCGATGTAATTTGAGGTGAATTTTTTTTGTCCCAATAGGCTTATATGGACTATTATTTAGCTATTAGGATAAAAAAAAAATTGTCTCAATAGCCATTTTTTTCTTACGGTGAAATAAAACATTTAAGCCAAGTGTTTTGTGTAAAAACTTGGGTGAAGACCTTCGTGGGAAGTCAAAGCATCAAGTGTTTGTATCGTAAGGCATGAAAGAACCAGAGTAGCAAGTCCCCTTCCTTTCCTAGAGCTGACAGGAGAGGGGTTAGAACATATGTTGGGAACTTTAGTGCACGATTAGGTAAGAGTGTAAGACTAGGGCCCAACTTGTATGTTAAAGACTTTACTTCATAGTTGATTGATCTTTGTCCGGACAAGAGGTACCGTGATTTTTCCAAGTTGGGTTTCCACGTAATAAATATTGTTTGCATGCATGAATGATTTACTTTATGACGTGGATATTTTACATTGCTGTAATTTTTTAATACAAAAGATTGCAACACGTTTAGGTCATTGAATGTTAATGTGGAGAATTTGATCATCACCACTTGTTCATAAGTTTAGGTCATTGAATGTTAACGTGGAGAATTTGAACATCACCACTTGTTCATTATTATATTTATCATAATCTACAGCGAATCTTGACAAAGATACCCGAAGTAGTGGTGTGAACAATATTCATATAATCATATCAATAAGAAACTACATTGTTAGTTCATTATCAAAGTGGGAAGTACTTTTCCAATGGTTTCCCAAATTATATAATATCTTGTTTACTAGTGTTTAACATTGGTTTTATCACTTGATCAGTTATACAAATTACTATTTTATGCAAAGATTGATAATCACATCGGGTACGTGAAGAATCTCTACATAAACTGTCCTTTAGAAATAGAAAAAAAAAATGGAAAAACTTTTCAAACAAAATTGTTTTGACTTTTATGTCAAGTGTTTGTTTCAATTCAACAAAAAATTTATACAACCTATTCAACCTTCTAGTTTGTCTCGGTATAAAACCCAAACCTAACATTATTTAATTTAAAACATCGCAATATTAATTTCTATTCACCTCTGAAAAATTAGACCATTAGATGATTCCTTTTTTAATTAAAATAACTATGCACATTCAAATCCTCATATTAACCAATGAAGTACATCTATACTTTGACGTCCGAAATATCTCCGATGTTATCTATATTTTTAGGACATCAATACCGAAATACCAGAGAATTTTAAGTATTTTAAGTATTTTTTGTATTTATTTAATCTTAAATACTGAAATTGTTTTTCAAATATGACAATTTAAGGGCCCTATTCGTTAATGTTTTTAAGTATTTTCATATTTTCGAAACTGAAAATTTATTCGGTAGCAATAATTGAACACCGTATTTTGAAAAGAAAAAAAAATTATAATATGAATTTAGTGAAATAGTTTTGAAAACATAATTTTCAATATATTGACAGAGTAAAAGTAATATAGTTTGAATTTAAATTATATATATTATGATAAGATGTTGTTGGGTCTGTGGTAAGCTGTAAGCCTCTCACTTGAGATGGGCATTACCCCACGGGGCCCCACCCCCATTTGAGGGCAAATGTTGCCCCCATATGAGGCTTGAGGGTGGGGGAAAATTTTGCCACAAAACCTAAATGAGGGTGGGGTGGGGTCCCATTTCCCCGTATATATCTATATATTTTAACTTTTATTTTCTTAAAAAAAATAATTTTAACTTTTATTTGCTTAGTTTTGTGTGCCTTCCAATATTTTGGATTGATCGAACGCTTTAAATTTGTTTAAACTTTTATGTGTAATACTATATTACTATAGTTATTTATAGTTAGGATCAAATTAAAACAACTTCAATTTTTGACTTCAACATCTCAACAACTCATGTATTCTTAATCCAATGGTTGAGATTTGAATGAATTCACAACTCTTGGATTAAGAACACATGAGTGGTTAAGATATTGAAGTCAAAATTTTAAATCACAAATTTAAGTTGGTTTAGCATGACTCTTATAGTTATTTGTATTAATTTTGGATAAATTAAATCAATTATACATTTTAGATTATTTATTGGATTGGATATCGAAACAGGGTGAATTGAACGATTGAAATGATTGAATTTCGAATCCCTAATTCTAAATTTCGGATTTCGGATTGGAAAATATTAGGATTGAAAATGGGGAAATTAGGGGACGGGGATAGGGGCAGGGAAACCTCCCCAAACACCCTCATCCCCACTTCCCCCAAATGGGGTTGGGGCGGGGGTGGGGGAGGTTTTAGGAATGGGGTTGGGGGTGAGGGGACCCTCCCCCGCTCCAATGGGCCTCCAAGCCAATCCCTACATCTCACCTATAAATCCAAGAGGTTGTGTGCTGGTTGTGTGCTAGAGTCAAGCCCCGTCCCCCATCCCCAAAATATTGTAACATCAATATATACATTATTAATAAAAATAATTTAAGTTAAATTAAAATTGATTTGTGTCTATTTTATTTTTTTCCAAAAAAATTATAACAAAAATATTTTGGTAATATATATATATATAATTAACTTTGATACCTAATACATAATTATTTATATTTTTTAATTATTATGTCATGGATTAAATATTAATGAGGAAATAAAGTTTTTTTAAAAAAAATTCATTTCAACTTTAAATAAATATTTTTCTAATGATTAAATAAACATATTTTAATAAAACAAAATCATTTTCTTAAGTATTACAGTATTATATAAATTCGGGGTTATTTAGGGGAGGGGGAATACTTAAACCCGCAACCTCATAGTGCAGGGGTGATGAGTTTTACCATCGGACCAAACTCGTATCGTAAAAAAAATTACGTTTCAAAATCATTAAATCGTGTTGTCTGAAGAGCCCAAAAATCTCCAGTTGAATTTTTGTAAGTCGGTGGGCACTAACAATGGTAGAGCAAAATTGGTAAGTCGTGTGCAGCGATATCCTGTAAAAAATACGAAGGTAGAACGGAGCGAGAGGGGGGTGTCCCAGTTGGGGACTCTCCGATGCTCGAGTTAGACAATTTATCAATAAAAGAGATAATTTCAAATTAATAATGAAACTAAATAAAATCTAAAGCAAACCGTAAATAAACTGATCGAGTCTTGTGCGGTGTCGTTCGGAGAGCCTTATGTTCGCTTGAGCTGAGCGTAGGGTAGACAACGTAAAATCATTGTCGAATGAATTTAATATGCATAGATGGTGTAATTGGTCGAATGAAGATAATTAGAGTGTAGCACTAGAACTCAAGAGTGGAGAAATATTGCTTAAGAAGAAATTGAGAATGAATTGAGAGCATGTTCAGTTGACATGTGAGAATTAAGGTCCCACATTAATTGTTTATCAGTGTGTGAGAGTGCTCCTCTCAAACTTATTTTCTTCGTGAGTGGGAGAGTCTCCAGCCCCCTTATGAGTGGAGGGGGGCCTCCTATTTATAGCTAGAGAGTCATTCAACTGAAGGTATGTTTTTTGTGATCCCCAAAATCTCGGTTTGATCATGGAGACGAGATATTCTTCAATATCTCGAAAATCTTGGAAAGTTGGAGTAGTTGTTGAAGCGTTGACTTAGTCCAATCTTAGACTTAGTCAAAACTTATCTCATCAGATTGGGTCAGGTCTTCCATTGGGCCTCAATATTTGGGCTGTGCTATTTTTGGTTACCACGTTGTCTAAAAAAATAATTAAAAAGGGATGAGATTTGTCTGATAATAAACCTCTCACATCTGCACTAAGATGTTACGGGTTCGAATTTATATAATAGGGCCCATAAGAATAATGAGAAGCACTTTAAACCCACCGTTTAAAGCTTACGAACGAGAAAGCTTGTTGCGGGTGATTTCGAATTTATTTATAAAAAAAAAAAAAAAAAACCATAACCAAACACATTTTCCAATATTTTCTTAACTCAAGAAAACGGAAACACAGTTTGGGAACAATACCGAACGGTATTTAAGTTTTTAGACAAATTGGAACCTATTTTAGTATTGGCTTGAGATATTATCAATCTAATAGAATTTCTCGGTTCATGTCTCTTTCAAGTATTTTTTAATTATTCTTGTGAATTCCAATTATTTACTAGTACCACAAATGAAACAAAATGTGATAGATGAATATTTGATACTGTTGAATGTGATGCATGTTGAGAACATGAAAAACTTTGGACAGGTGTCATGGTAGCAACAGAGAGGAGTAATGCAAACCGATGAGGAATATTGACGATAAGTCGATAACGTACTTTCTTTTTAGTGAGCATAGAAACTAGAAAGTGAATACAATTCATTTGATGATTCACAACAAGTATCATATTCTAACGTACTATATTATGATGGAGATTATAATATTTTTTTATTATCTATCATCGCAAATATCATATGAAATTTCTATTTTGCAATCTAAGTAAATTCAAGCTATCCATTTTAATTATGATTCTTGGAAAAGATCAAGCACCATAAAAAAAAATATGAACTCTGATAGCATGCAATAAATGTTATTTTCTTTCTTACATTTTTTGGGTTATTTTCCTTCTTTAAGTTTTTGGTTACTTTTAAGTTTTTACTATATAACATTCTTGAATGCTACCTAATCAATTTATAACATTACTTATTTTTTTAATAATTTTTTTATTATATTTTAATAAAAATGATTTATTTAATAACGTAATTATAAAAGTAGAAATCTGCCTAAATAGTACCAAATCCATAGTGACTTTTAGGATTGGTACCAGATTAATAATTTGAGTTTAAATGGCACCAATGGATAAAAATACCCTCACCTTCTGCTTTTATTACTTTTCTACCATTAGGTTTGATGAGAGCATGATGATGACGAACAAAGCGCTAGTGCAATGGGAACTTAATGAAAGCAAGTGAAGCAAAAAAAAAAACGAACACTGCTTAGCCAAATATATATGAAGAACGACCAAAAAGGAAATCATGGCCAAGTGTCGAAGGATGCTTCATATAAGAACTTACTACTTGAAGATCCGAATAAGAACTTATTGTGAGAAGATTTGAATAAGAACTTACTGTGAGAAGATCCGAGCGTTAGTAAGAACCGCTCAAAGATGGATTCAAGCAAAACCGAACTAGGTTGAAAGATGATCCTATCGTTAGTAAGAACCGCTCAAAGATAAAATGATCAATACAAAGCTGAATAGCGCTAAAAAGGGTCTCAGACTTGCCCAAATGAGCGAGAGGATCTGAGCGTAAGCTAGAAAAAGAAAACGTCAAGCTAAGGCAAATAGCGTGACGTCAAAATTAGCTGAACAGAAAAATGTTCATTTTATACATGGCAGTGAGACATGGCCCCACTCGCAATGAAAAGACCCTATCTAGGCGAACAAAAAAAATTGTCGCTTTAACAAGAACAAGTGAAGTATCAAAAAGCCGGGACCTCCTCGGAATAAAGAGACTTTAAAGCACTCGAGCACCAAATCTTAGGTGTTAACTTATTCAGCTCGCTATGGCAATTCAACTCGCCATGTCTATTCAGATCGGCAGAATAACTCAGTTCGCCGTAGCTATTCAATTTAGCGGGTCCATTCAGCTCGTTGGCTCTTCAGCTCTTCAATAAAATAAAAATGCCAAGCTCATCCTAATACACGACGAGATCAAATAAAAAAAAGATCTCAAAAATCAAGGCTCGTGGAGATAAGGCAGTTCATCGAACATGATTAGAATCAATTGCAAGTAAGTAAGAATTTACAATTATGTTTATACAAACAAAGTGCTTTTTTGATTGCAGGAATACTAGCTAGAAAGCTTTAAAGAAGAAAGGTACACCAAATACCAAATCTATATAGTGCATGAGTGCACACCTAGGCATTACAGAAGTGTACAAGGCAAAAATTACAAGAAAACAAGAGTTAAAAAGGTATCTAAATCTTCCGCCTCAACATTCCTTTCGGCATCTCTCTCTTAAGAGAATGCCACTTAAAAACGAATCAAAAGCCGATCACTTAAAAAGATGACTAGGATCATTTGGCTATTAGCTATGGTCCGACCAGATCAAATGCAAGTTCATCTTATAATAAAGTATCCAAAGGCATATCAGCGACATGATCTGTGTCCCGAAGACACTTGCTATATAGGTCAAAGAATGTATCCCATCAACATAACATGTCTTGAAGATGATCAATCTGTGAGAGAATAAAAAGTGATGTGATCAGAGAGTTAAAAAACCAGAGGAGAAATATTCAAATCCCTTTATTCGATTTGCTAAGAACTCATCTCGCGGATTTGAAGGGGTATTATTACATGGATTTCTCGTCAGCATGAAACGTCAGCGAAGGTAGAGGGTAATGCAGAAATATAGTAATTTCATATCTTCAAAAGTCAACCAGTCAAAGAAAGGAACGCTGACCATGGACTCGCCACTAGGTCTGAACACGTCATCAAGAAAACTGATATGGAAGTCAGAAACGTAAATGCCAAGTAAAGTCGTCCAGTTAAAGAAGTCTTAATGAGCAAAGACCCTGCTCTCCGAAGATCTCTACTCAGTAAGATCTACTTGGCCAAAACAGGAAATATAATCCTATCAAGATACGCTTTATCAATTAGAGATTCACTCAGATACGAAATCTAAGAATCACACTCCAAGTAAGCAAATATCCATATTTCCTATCCAGTATCAGAGAATTCTAATCAAGAAAGAACTCAAAGCTTCCAGAAGGATAAACACCAACGGGAAACGAGTCCTAATCGATTTGCTCTGCCATAATCTCAGTAAGATTCTAATTAATGAATCCATTACTTGTACGACAAGAACTAGGGCAACCTTAGATCAAACCATATAAATACAGCCATGCAAACCATTATAACGGATCATTAGCAACATACACTTAAAAGAGTAAAAATGTACGAAACATGAGCAATTATCTGAGAAAAAGCGAGTATTAAGTGTGTAATCATTCTATTAGTAGTGGATCTCTTCTCGCTGTCACCGGCACTGTGGATGTTTCCCCGCATTGGGGGGTTTACCACGTAAAACATGTGTTTTATTTGATTCATTCTTTATTTCTTACTTTTCTACATTACTATTCTCAAATATGAACAAATCGTATCGTATCCATGTGGAGAAAGAGCTTTGATTATTCAACCCTTGACTAGTTAAAGCTTCGATCTGCCTACGTGTTAATGTTTGGCGGTTGACTTTTCAACGATCCAAAAATCATCGTCAATAATATGTATATATATATATACATAGACATTTTCTCATAAGTGCGCACTGATATAAAATACATCAGTGCATTACATGTGGACCATAGATTTTGGATAAGCACTGACAAGTACAAGCAGACTATGTCAAAACAGTTGAATCTAATGGCCTACATGTAAGACACTGATAAATATTTATCAGTGCGCACTGAAGAGAAAAGTTTCTTATATATATATACAGTTTTTCTCTCCTCGGGACCGAACTAAACTCTCAAAATTATGACAACACTTGTGAGTCATTGATTAAGTTTAAGAAGGCTTTGACTAAGCTGAAATATGTGAATTTAATGGTTGATGCCTATGGAACTGATATAAATAAAATCAGCTCGTCCTACGGAGATAAAGACTGATATATATATATATATATCAGTTTTTTCTCTCCTCAATACCGAACTGAACTTTTAAGATTAGGACAAGACTTGTGATCGAATCATTGATTAAGTTGAAGAAGACTTTGACTAAGTTGAAGAAGACTTTGACTAAGTTGAAGTATGTGAATCTAATGGTCGATAGTTGTGGAACTGATATAAATAAAATCAGTTCGTCATAAGGTGAGAAAGGCTGATATATATATATATATATATATATATATATATATCAGTTTTTCTCTCATCATGACCGAACTAAACTTTTAAGATTAGGACGAGACTCATGAGTCATTGATTAAATTTAAGAAAACTTTAAGTAAGCTGAAGTATGTGAATCTAATGATTGATAGTTGTGGAACTGATATAAATAAAATCAGTTCGTCCTCAGGAGAGAAAGACTGATATATATATATATATATACACACACACACACACATTTTTTTCTCTCATCAGAACCAAACTAAACTTTTAAGATTATGACGAGACTTGTGAGTTATTGATTAATTTTAAGAAGATTTTGACTAACCTGAAGTATGTGAATCTAATAGTTAATAGTTGTGGAACTGATATAAATAAAATCATTTTGTCTTAAGGAGAGAAATACTGATATATATATATATATATATATATGAGTCTCTCATGAGGTAAGGACCATGATAAAAACATATTGATTTTAATAAATTTTAATCTAAATTTTTTATGGATGATGAATTCAATGAAATCTACATATGAACAAAATTTGGAATTTTCCGAGCACTAAAACTATTTATCCAAAATTTGTTAAATACGATGACTTCAGAAAATAGGCGAACTATAGGGAAATAGTTCTAGTATTCGAAAAATTCTCAAATTTTGTTCATACGTAGATTTTAATGAACCCATCATCCATAAAAAAATTCAGATCAAAATTCTTTAAAATCGGTTTATTTTTAGCAAGGTTCTTACTTAAATTAAAAAAAAGGGATTCCTCACAAGTGACTCACTTATATATATATACAGTATTTCTACTGTCAGTTCGTCCTGATATAAAATATATCAGGAAAAAGAATGTGGACCACAGATTATGAAAAAGTTTTGACAAGTGCATACACTTTGAATCAAAGTATCTAAATCTAATGGTCCACACTCTTCGTATATGTGTGTGTGACTAAAGGATAGCTGCGGGATGATGGAAAAAACCACTAACTGTTCACAATGTGCACGCCAAGCTTAATTTGTCTACGTTATGATCAAATTTTTACATCAAATGCGTCATCGGTTCTTTCCATCTCTTTCTAGGCTAGACATGACGCCGGTTCGGTTCAAACAGGCCAACCGAACCGAAACCGCCACCCAAAAACCGGAACCGGACCGGGAACCGGTACCGGTCGGGCTCGGTTCAGGTTCCTTTTTTAAGGAACCATTCGATTCGAACCGGACCGGAACCGGCTGTCCGGTTCCGGTTTCAGTTCGAACTGGAGTTCCACCATTTTTTAATTAAAAAATATAAAACTTTACTTATAAAAATAAAATGTTTAAAAAAAAAGGACATTGTAGAGTATTGGGTCATGGCCCATAACCCTTGTCCAAGTAGATATAATTTCTAATGCATTATTCTCCTTTTTATATAGGTTATACCACTCTTCACTTGTCTTATTTATCCGATGTGGGATCTAGGATTGAATATAACTATAGTAATAAGCAATCACTCTATGACCAAGATTAGGGAAGAATAATATATGAATGAGATTTGATGATTTTTAATAGTATATTAAAAAAATGATACATATTATTACATTCACAATCCACATAATATAGAAGATTAAGAAAAGTATATACAGAGATGTGATGTGATTTAATCTAAAATTAGATGAATCCATTTATAATATTATCCAATTCTTTTTTCTTTTATTAACAATATTCCCTTTGTTTACATCCAATAACATGTTAAAAACGTTTTCAAATGGAAATTTATTATGTTACATCAATGAATGTAAATAGAAATTCAATCCTACATCCCACATCGGATAAATAAGAGAAGTGGAGAGAGGCTTAACCTATATAAAAATGAGGAGAATGCAAAGGAAAATAAACATTCATAGATAATGGTTATGGGCCCCAACCCAATACTTTACAATGTCATATCTAATATTTTATTTTATTTTATAAATAATTTTTTTTTAAAAGGAACCGAACCGCCGGAACCGGAACTGGAACCGGCGGTCTAGTTTCCCCAAAACCGGAATAGCCAGTTCCAAACCAAAACCGGAACCGACGTCATGTCTATTCTAGGCCGATGACTGACGTTAGCCGCCTCTATTTGAAAATGGCTGGATACCTTCGATTTTGTTAAAAGATTTTACATTAAGTTCCTTTACTTCGATAAATGGCTACATATTTAAATAATTTTGACATATTAACACTCTTAATCTATATATACTATCACTTTTGTCCCTTAGTTAGAACTTAGAAGTCATGCAAAATCTATAATTGTGTTGTAAATAATCAAAGAAATAAACTGAAAAAATAGAGATGAAAGCATAGAGAGAGAGAGAGAGACGATAGAGATGTGAGAAAAGAGTAGAGAAAAATAAGGGTGCGTTTGGTACAAGGATGAGACAGGACATGACAGGACAGGACGGGACGGGACGGGATATGACAGTTGTTTCATATTGTGTTTGGAATGCATGAGACAGAACTATTAATTGTACTGTTATGCGTTTGGTATGGCTAGGACAGGACATGACATGACAAGAGGTTCAAATGACCAGAGTACCCCTTATATATATATATATATATATATATGTTCAAGAATAATTTACTTCCAACTCGAACTCAAAACATTCATGCAATAATAAATATATAATATTAATTATTACATATATATATTATAAAATTATATATATTATAATATAATACATTTTATGTATATTATAATATATAATATATAATATATTATAATATATAATATATATTAATATTATATTATATATATTATATGCTATAATTTATATAAATATATAATATATTATAATATATATAATATTGTAATATACATTACTATATATAAACATTATATATAATATTATATACTATAATATATACATTATATTAGTATATTAATATATAATATATATAGTATTATATGTATTATTAAATATAATAATATATTATATATTATTATATATTATAATAAAATAATATATAATATATATGTAATAGTATATATAATATAATATTAATATATATTATAATATTTATATATAAATAATATATATATGTGAATATATATAATAATATATATTAATATATATATATATAAATAAATATCATATGTATAATATACATATTTTTATTATATATAATAATATATAATATAGTATAATTTATACATATATATATATGATATATCAAATATTATATATTTGTATAGGATATAATATAATATATTATGAATTATTTTATAAAAAATATAATAATATTTAATATATAAAATATAATATATAGAATATTATTATATAAAAATGAGTATATATATAATATTATTTTATATATTATTATAATATACATATATATATTATAATAATATATACAATTATATATTATTATTAAACATGTTTGTAATTTTTTGAAAATATAAAGGGTAAAGTAGTCTTTTTGTACTTGTCCCATGTCATGGGATAATCTTGTCCTAGGGTATTGGGTGGGACAAAATTTAGTGATTTTTATCTCACCTTGTCCCGTTCTGTCCCATGTTAAAGACAAGCCAAACATGGAACAAGATGAAGTTGTCCCACTCTGTCCCGTCTCATTCCGTCCCACATACCAAACGCACCCTAATTGAACTCAATCCCACCAAATCCCCTTTATTTGACTTTGATAATCAGTTTATTTAAAAACAAGTGAAACATATATATATATATATATATAGAAAGAGAGAGAGAGAGAGAGAGAGAGAGAGAGGAAACATGTAGAGAGGGAGGTGGTGGGGAAAATGGAAGATATTTGTGTACAAAACTTAGTCACTAAACAATCCTCCACGTGTGCATCAAGTGGGTGGGTGTTTTATGTGGTGTATAAAATTGGTGTGAATCCACACACTATTCACAACATTCCTCTTTGGATTTCCACTATTTTTATTTTAATTTTCTAGGAAAAATCCAATAGGACAAAATTCGAGAAAAATGTATACAATGATTTCTCTAGATCTAGTGGGGTTGAACATTAAAAACTATCTCATTAAAAACCTTGTCATGAAAACCCGTGGGATAAAACCTGATCGAAGGGAAAAAGAATATAGTGTACACATGTCCACATTTATTTGTTTTCTTCAAAATATTTCTCAAATTTATACTTTGTTAGGGAAAACACAATGGGATAAAAACCTGAATAAAGATATTCATTGATCTGTTGGATCAAAGTAATATTTGTGATGATATTTTGGATCAAGGTAACATATATACGATAATTAGCAAGATCAAAGTAATATTTACAATGATCTTCTTGATCAAGACAACATATATACGATGATCAACTGAATTAATGTAATATTTATGATGATTTTTATGGATCAAATAATTTGGGTATGCTAATAGAATTGCCTCATTAAAACCTTATCAGAAAAACCCAATAGGATGAAAAACCTGATTGAAAGGAAAAAGAGTACAATGCACATATGCCATAAATAATTAATATACTTCATTTAATATGCCCCACCTGATAGGATGCTCCCCCTGATAAAAGTTCATTTGAAGCAATCTTCTAGATTGTTGAAATAGAGCATACTGATATTTATTTCATGAAATACAATAACATCATAAATGATTGGGGGGAGTATGAACAAAGACTTGCTTTATGAAGTAATATCCATATGGAATCTTTTCAGAATCTTTTCAACATATTCTGATTGATGGACAATCATTCCATTTTGATCTATGTTCGATCTTCATGTAGAGATAATATTTTCTTTCTCATTTCTTTATGAAGACACATGAGTATATAATAATATAATATGATTGTTATATCCTTATCTTTATCTGATATTTAACTGAGACGGTTATACTACATCCATTCATATTGCTTTTAATCCATATAAGGATTTTTTTATGTTCATCAAATACAGATTACGGGATCTCGATTTACATGCTTTTAGCATTTTTGAATCCTTCAGGATTTATAAGTATCTGCATTGAGTGAATTATATACATAAATGATTACTACGTCTAGAAGACGTATTTCAAACCTTTCAAAGATAGCCAATTTTAGCAAAAAATCGAAACGTAATTGTATTCATCAATAATGAATACCAAGTTTCTATAAGAAAACTTGCACTACGATTCGTGCCTCATATCTCACGACCTCATTTTTCTCATTACGTTTCCGGATAAAGACCTACTAGTATCTAACTAGTTTGACATCTCCAGGTGTCTGGAGTACTATTGGTCTAAATACTTTATGTCTGGCTTATGAAGTCAATTCTTTTTGAATTGCTTCTTCCATCTAGGTCAATCATGCCTTTTGTCTACAATCATTGATATTATGAATATCATAATTATCATTTATAATTTCAGTAACGCTAATGTGTATAAAAATACATCACCAATGATTGTTTCCTTATGATTCCACATTTCTCTCATATGACTTATAAAATTTTTCTCACTTTCTATATTCTTGTATCTCTGTTGAGATTACTTATATTTCAATGGATTTAGTCATTTCATAGACTTTGTAAGATTTATAGAAATTTTCTCAATTTCTATGAGATTTCTTCCATCTCAATGGATTTAGTCATTTCATAGACTTGTGTCTCTTTAGATATATCAGACTCTTATAGAGTTAATTTAGAGAAAGTTGATTTATTTATAACTCGAGTTTTGTTTACTTTCGGGATCTCAATAATAATACCCTTTTAAAAGGTTCATAAGTTTATGATATACATCAGATGATTTATTTATTGCTTTTTTTCTCTGATCATTCTTCAAGAAACAATCACCCGGCCGGGGTTTATGAAATGACAACTTATAAAATCTTGTTACCTTTAATATACCAGGTAAAAGATTAACAATCATCCGGTGATCAATTATCTTTTGTATTTGAGAGATACGAAGATTGAAATGAGACACACATATATAAAGAGAACCGAACTGATATCTCTATTTTGTATATAAGTAATTTTTCATTTACTTTTCTCTTCTAGTGAAATTGGAAACGCTTGATAAGTGATTCCACTGATCCATTTTGATTATGAGTATATCTGGAAAAACTGATAACAAGTGTAAGTAATATGGAGATGTTTGATAATAAAGAAACATATGATCATCTCGTAGATGCATCAATTAGAACCATATAATAATGAAATTGATCATTTGGTGGATGAATACGTCCACATATATCCCTTTGAATTCTTTGTAAGAATGATGAGAATTCAAAACCAACTTTTAGAATAAGATGATTTTACTGTTAGTTTCCCCTGTGAACACGCAGTACACAAGTTCCCATTGGATAAAGAATCTTCTAGTTCTTATGGATATCCATGAGAATTTTCAATGATTATACGCATCATTGTAGATTCTGGGTGACCGATACGATCACGCCAAAACATAAATATTTTTGGATCTGGGAACTTTTGAATCATAACTGCATAAATATCTACACTCTTTATAATAGTGTAATATAATCCAGATGATAAATCACGTAGCTTTTCTATAATGAGTTACTAACCTGAATCGTGAGAAGTAATGAATAAATATTAAACATTCTTATTACTTATCATTTCAATATGATATTCTTCCCCCGTATATTTTTGAAACTAAGCAGATTCTTTTATATTCTGTTTGAATGATATAAAATATCATCGATATACAATTTAATACCATCTAGTAATAATAGTGTGGCTCTTTTAAAGCCTTTGATCAGATCTGCTGGATCTGACCTGATATTAACTTTATATACTTTTGAACTGAGCATATTCTTTTATGTTCTGCTTGAATAATATCAAGTATCACTGATACATGATTTAGTATTGTTTGATAACAATATCATGGCTCTTCCAAAGCTTTCTACCAGATCAGTTGGACCTGATACAATATTAATATTTGCTCAGATCAAAGTCAAATTCATAAAATATATCTGACTCCGCAGAATTGTATGAGTCGTTGCACTTTAGGCAAGACATATATTTCCCTTATGGGAATTTTATGGATATTATATGTAATGCCATTTTATATCTTATCTGAAGTGATAATAATCTTTTCAATAGGTTTATTCTCTAAACCTTTTCTCTTGTCATTCACAAACATCCACTCCTGGGGTATGTTTTGATATCTCATGACTATAAATATATCCAAATTTACTCTCTTGATATTGCTCATTCATGAGCAAGTATAAAATGGATAAAATATCCTTTACAGTCTCTTTATACGTGATATTATAATCTTAAACCCTTTTATGATACTCTCAACATCCTACTGGATGTGTAGATCTTTTTTTTTTCTCAAATGAATGATACATTAATAATACACACAACATCCTACTGGATGTGTAGATCTTTTTCTCAAATGAATGATACGTTAGGATTTTAAATCCCTTTTATAATACTCACAGCATCATGTTGGATGTGTAGATCATTCTTTCAAATAAGTGACATGTAAACGTATTACTTCATATATATGAGATAACTTCATATTCTGAACATGTTTGAAACCCTGGGTTCCAAATAATGAATTATGACACTCATTTATATAACACTAGATCCAGAATTCCATGTTTTCATCGGTTTTTAAAACTGTGCCAACTTAAATATTATAATTCCAGGAACTTTAAGTTCTGGTTAGTTGGTCTAGCCGATCTCATATATTGCATATAAATAAATGCTGAATATTTAAACAGTTTATCTGGAGACACAACATAAGCCAGTCCCGAGACACAGCATAAGCCAGTCCCGAGACACAGCATAAGCCAGTCTCATATATTGCATAAAAATAAATGCTGAATATTTAAACAATTTATTTGGAGACACAACATAAGTCAATCTTGAGACACAACATAAGCCAGTTCCGAGACACAGCATAAGCCAATCTCATATATTGTATTAAAATAAATGCTTTCAGGGTTATAAGATCACCTTAGACACAACATAAGCCAGTACAGAGACACATCATAAGCCAGTCTCATATATTATATAAAAATAACAATTTCAGGGTCATGAGATCACCTTAGACACAACATAAGCCAGTCTAGAGACACAACATAAGTCAGTCTCATATATTTCATAAAAATAAATGCTGAATATTTAAACAATTTATTTAGAGACACAACATAAGCCAATCCTGAGACACTGCATAAGCCAGTCCCGAGACACTGCATAAGCGAGTCCTGAGACACAACATAAGTCAGTTTCATATATTGTATAAAAATAAATTCAGAACTATAATATATAAGTTCCGTTGACGGCATAAGCCATCTTGTACGTTAGGATCTTAAATCTTTTTTATGATATTCAAAGCATCTTGTTGGATGTGTATGAAATGAATAAAATATTATTCCAATTTCATTATACGTTAGGATCTTAAATTATTTTTTATGATGCTTACAACATCCGACTGGATGTGTATATTTATCTGAATATCGCTCTTCATGAGCATCAAGCATGTATATAATACTGGATCTAGATCTCAAGGTTCTGGATATTCCATCGCATCCGAAAACAGAGTTAATAAAGCTTAAATAAGTCAAAACAATACTTTCAAGCTGAATTAGTTGAAACAGATGGTACGGTTGCGTCCAGAACGGTCAAAATAGCTGGAAAGAAGTCCAATTCAGTCGAAAACGGATGAAAATTGCATGTTGATGTGGCACTGACGTCACTGCTAACGTGGCGTAACCACTACTGAAGTGCATGACCTGGCGTGGCGTTGCATGACATGTGCACTGACGTGGCGCTGTCATGGCACGGCGCATGCTAACGCGTCGCTGATGTGGCGATTACATGGCGACGATGTGGCGCTACAGTGTCGTCTTCAACCTTGGAAAACTGTTGAAATTTCTGGAAAATTTTCCATGTTTGACCAAACCTTTGACCGGTGCTAGGGAGTTCGTTAAAGCTCCATTTGAGATGCGGTCAGCGGCGTCTGAATCGTATTTTTGAGACAAACGCAAAGGTATCCTCCAAACAGCAATTCGAGCACTTCGAATTTTCTAGGTTCAATCAAAACATGCTAAAAACTCACATGAACTATCTTTGGAACATATTTGCTATTTGCTATTTGCCTAATTTATAACCATCATTCGTGCTGATAACGTGTTGTAAATAATCAAAGAAATAAACTGAAAAATGAGAGATGAAAGCATAGAGAGAGAGACGAGAGAGACGAGAGAAAAGAGTAGAGAAAAATAATTGAACTCAGTCCCACCAAATCCTCTTTATTTGACTTTGATCATCAGCTTATTTAAAACATTATATATGTAGAGAGGAAACAGGCACATAGGGAGGCGGTGGGGAAAGTGGAAGATATTTGTGTACAAAACTTAGTCACTAAGCAATCCTCCACATGTGCATCAAGTGGGTGGGTGTTTTATGTGGTGTATACAATTGGTGTGAATCCACACACTATTCACAACAAATTGCTCATTGTTTATTCGCCCCATCCAATCAATAAAAGTACTTTCACTAAAAAAAATAAAATAACTAATGTTCTTTACGAGTGTGCGGCAAACCCATACATAAACTTACCTTATTTTTAAACGCACACCACTTGCAATGGCAACGACTCGGACCTTAAACATTATCAGTCCGAATGAGCTGATCTTACCACTGAATCATATTATGCATCGGTGGAAATAAATAGTTTTAGTATGTGCAAAATTTTTGACTTTTTTTCATAAGTAATTTGAGAGATGGATGTTGAAGATCCGATCTGGATCTCCACTAGAATTTTGTTTTCAAATTATTTTTTTACTCTCCACTGTAAGTATTTAAGATTGACGGTGAATATACCTTTTTATTTCTTTTTAAAAAAATTAAATTACTTTTTAAACATTTTTATTTGTTTTTAATTAAATATAAGGATAAAATGATATATTTGGTTAAAAATGTTACCATAAGGTTGTTTTTAGCTAATAAACTAAAAGGCAGGGTTATTTTAGGTCAATAATCAAATTTTGATCACCACTGTCCATCTAAGATGGATGCTGGAAATCAATATACCTCTTTTGAAAAAAATAATAAATTTTTCTTGTATAAATAGATCTCCACCGTCCATCAAAGACTTGGACGGTGGAGATTTATAGTTTTTTTTATTATTTTTAAATATGATATTAATATATTTTTTTAAAAATTATATATTTTTTAGTGTTGACACATGACATCTTATTTATTTAAAGACAAAAATACCCATGGAACTATTTAATTTGACTAACGGTTGCCTTGTAGAAGGACTAAGAGCAACTCCAACAGACTCGTTAAATAGTATTTTTCAATTGAGAAATTATTTCTCACTTTTCAATATTGCCGAGCGATTTCTTACTATTCAGATTTTATTTTATTACTTTTTATAATCATCATTACTACACCAACTGTGTCTTAACAACTTTGTCTAGTTTTAAATTTAATAACTTTCTCTGATTTTAAATTTTAAATTTTAAATTTTATATTATCGTTAAAATAATATAAGACTAGTTTTATTTGAAGAGTCTTTTGGAACGCGTCTTCTTTTCTCACTCTTCAAATTGTTATATAAGTAAACAAATTGATATTTGAATGGTGAAATTAGAAGAGGCTTTTGGAGTTACTCCAAATTGATGGGTTTTTGACAACATAGGAACTACGCTAATGAAAAATGAAAAGACGTTTGAAAAAATAATAACTCGCGAAAATATAGGGGCCCAAATTAAAACCCCTAATTTTTATAAGGGTAAAAATGTTTTTCGTCCCCCTAGTTTATCCTATTATACGTTCTGGTCCCCCTAGTTTCAGAATTGACCCTGCAGGTCCCCATTGTTTAGATTTATAGTTGGTTAGATCCCTACCGTTCAATTCTGTTAGGGGTTTTAAAATTTTCGTTAATAGGATGAGGGCAAAATGGTAAACTTATCATTCAGATTTCTAGAAGATTTATCATGAAGGGCAAAATGGTAAGTTAACAAATTAAAAATTGATTAATTAAAAAACAAAAAATAAAATGGCTGAGATGTGTAATACATGCCTAAGATTATGACACCTCATAAACCACTCAATAAAACCTAAATCAATGGTGGTCCCAAGATTACAAATCATTTTTCTTCTTTTTTACTCGTGTTTACAGAATACACACACCACCATTTCTCCTTCACTCGATGGCGCCAAAAACCTTCACTCGTTCACTTCATCTTCTTCTTTTTAACCCGTTCTTGTCTCTTGTTTTGCATTTTATTCAACTGTTAGACTTATAGAGGTTTTAGTTTGGTTCCAGTTGCAGATAAAAGAATCTTGTGAGTGAGTGTTTGAAGCTTGTTCATTGAAAGGTGAGTTTCTTAAACAATCATGTTCTGTAGGTGTGTTTTGAGTGATTTATTTTGCATGCAGGTTTTTTACGCTATGATTATTTACAAAATCCATCTTTGTAGGGTTTCTGTGTTGGAGAAATTGGGGGTTTTTCGATTTAAGGTCGATTATGTGTAATTGAGTGTTGTAGAAGTTGTTTTACATGTGATGGTACTAAAATTAGAGGAATTTTTGAAAAAGAAAGGTTTTTTCTTTCTTAAAAAATCGGGTTCTAAAATGTTAGGGTTTTTTGTGTGTTTATGTGTTGAAGATAGGAATCGGTTGATATGTGTTTTGTTTATATGTGCTTAATATGAAATTAAATGTAAACAAACTTGATACATGACATGTCCAGTATTGAACTGTTATTGAATGTTAATAGTTCTTTAATTTGTAGTATTGAACTCACATTGATTTTCTATTGTTTACACAGGTGCAATGAATTGTTATTGCATGTTAATAGTTCTTTAATTTCTAATATTGAACTCATATTGATTTTTCAATTTTAATTTGTGCAGTTCTTGTTTTAGTGTAGTCTGCTGATTGGATTTGTTGTTTGATCTGTGCACAGGTGCAATGGATATTTTCAGTATAAAAGTGTTGTTTAGAAATAAGGTGTTAGACGTAGGTGAATGTGATTCTGATCACATTAGCCTCATCACCTTGATTCGGGCAACGATTGATGAGCTTAGTGGACGGAATGAAGTACCTGATGAGGATTGCATTGTTTGGGTAAAGTTACCTTGGAGTGATGAGAGAGTTCAGGTCAATAGTGATATTGAGTTAGTTGATTATTTTAGGATGTTTGAGGATCATGGGTTAGATACAATAGTCTTTGAGCTAGAGAATGCATATGTTCCAAATCCTCCAGGTGATGACCAAGATGAGGAACCTGAAGTGTTGGCCCAGGATTGTGGTTATCAACCACTTGGTTGGCACGATTTAGAGGCTGAAATGTTGAATTATGATGGTGATAGTGAGAAAGATGATGATAAGGATGATGGGAATGATGGTGATAGTGAGGCTGGTGAGGATAAGGATGATGGGAATGATGGTGATAGTGAGGCTGGTGAGGGAAAGGGTAGACATGTTCCAATAGTTAATGAAGATGCTGATGATGGGAATGATTGGAATGATGACATAATTAATGAGTGTATGGATTTATTTGAGGGCTATCAATCAAAGTCTGATAATGAATACTTTTCAGACTCAGAGCTTGAACCAGATAAGGTCAAGATAGCTAAGTTGATGAAAGGGTATCCTTTTAAAAAAATGGTGGGTGGTGAAATTAAGTTTCATGTAGGTCAGACATTTGACAATGCAGTTCAAATGAGAGAGATATTTAGGGAGTATGCAATTCAACAGGGAGTGGTTTTAAAAAGAGTGAAAAATGACAATGTGAGACAAACCTACAAGTGCTTAGGAGATGGCTGCCCTTGGAGGGCACATGGGTCACGCATGATTGATAAAATGACATTCATGATTAAAACATTGGTGGACGAACATGAATGTCATAGGGTTTACAACAACAAAGAGGCTAAAGTGAAGTGGATTGCCTCTAAGTTTGAGAACCTTGTGAAGACAAATCCAAGTGTCAGTGTTAAGGTGATAGGTGATCTTTTAAGGGAGAACTATAGGGTCTCGGTGGATGTTCAAAGGCTTTATAATGCAAAGAGAAGAGCCTTAGCAGGGTTAGAAAAAGACCATGCTAAATGTTTTGGTTTACTAAGAAGATATGCTTACATGGTAAACCAAAGCAACCCCGGATCAGCAGTACATATCTGCACCCAGCAACCACAACCAACCTTTCTAAGGATGTTTCTAAGTTTCGAAGCTCGGAAACTTGGGTTCTTAGAGGGCTGTAGGCCTTTCATTGGAGTGGATGGGTGCCATTTGAAAGGTCCTTTTGGAGGAGTGCTACTGTCTACAGTTGCCTTGGATGCAAATAGTGGGTTATTCCCACTAGCTGTTTGCATCTGTGAAAAGGAGAATCAAACAGGTTGGGAATGGTTTTTAAACAATTTGAAGATCCATTTGAAGTACCCAGAAAGCAGGAACTTGACATTCATGTCAGACAGACAAAAATGTGTCATTGCAGCTTTGGAATTGCATTTTCCCTTTGCCAAACGAAGGTCATTTCTAAACTTTTTTATTTTTTAATCTTATGCTTTCTTATTTTCAATATCCTCTCTCATTTTAAATTTTTATTATCATGTCATAGGTATTGTGCGAGACACATCTTCGCCAATTTTAGACTTACCTACAAGGGTGAGCACTATAAAAAGTTGTTTTGGAGGGCCACGAGAAGCTGCAATGTGTTTGACTTCAATGAGGCAATGAATGAGATTGGAGACATTGACCCAGCTGCCAAGTCTTGGTTACAAAATATTAACACTGAACATTGGTCTAGGTTTGCTTATGACCAGATCATTAGATGTGACCATGTCACTAACAACATGACTGAAGCATTTAACAGCATGCTAGGTTCTCATAGGGCTGCATCTTATTTAGAGTTGCTAGAGTTTATTAGAAGGATGGTTATGAGAAAATTCCAAGAAAGGAAGGAGGAGTGTGAAGCATGGAATTCTGTTTTGCCACCAAGGGTGAATGCAAAAATCTTGAAGCATGGTAAAGAAAGTAGGTTATTTACAATTATAGCAGCTGGGAACGGGGAATACGAGCTTTTGGGTCCAACTGGGGGATATGTTGTGAAACTTAGGGAGTATAGTTGTTAGTGTGGTTACTGGCAGATGAGTGGGATTCCCTGTACTCATGCAATGGCTGCCATAAGCCATTACTATGGAAAATCTGTTATGAAGGATACGATTAGTGATTTTGTCCACCAAAGTCTGAGCAAGAGTGCTTACTTGCAGACTTATAGGGGTATGATCCATCCCATACCTGATCAGAAAAGGTGGCCAAAAGTACCTGCTTGTTTACTTATTGAAGGTCAAACGGAGCATTTGATTCCGCCACCTCGTACTGTCCAACCAGGCAGGCCTAAGACACAAAGAAAAAGGGAACCAGATGAGCCACCTAAAGGAGGAAGGTCTGGAACCGTTGTATGCAAGCTTTGTTCAGAACCTGGCCACAACCAAAGGACCTGCAAGAAAACAAAAGGTATTACATTCTTAACTTGTTTTAATTTTTGATCTATTCTTTCTCCATCCAATTCTGTCTCCCTCTAAGTATTTCCAAAAGCCTCTGCATATGCCATTTCTTTTTAAACCATCAGCATTTCTTTCAACAACACAGCCTACTAATTGAGAAACTGATACGAAACCATATCTTTCTAAAATTATTCTATGACTAATCTGATTTCGTTTTCATTTTCTGTTAACAGACTACTCAAACACAGTCATCTTCATAGCCTTCAACATCACAGCCTCCAACAACCCAGAGTCAACCTCACTCTTAAGTTCTTAACTAAGACAACAACACTTGGAATGCTGGAAGACAGCAACACCTGGTTTTATTTGGAAACTTTTATTAAACTATTTTTTTCTCACTGCTATTTTTTTGTGTATTTGCATGGATACTGTTGCTAGATATTTATAGATATGGTTATCAAACCATTAGATGTGCTTAATATTCTTTTTGAAAGTGCTAGCACACAGACCAAGCATGAATATTGGTGGTTTTTGGCTGTGATTCTAGTTTATATAGTGTACTTAAATGCTTAACTATAACTACTTTTTATTTATGCTCAAACTTTACCTATTACATTTAGTCTTTGTTTGTCATACTAAGTAAAATAATTGCCATGATTACACAAAACAAAGACATGTTAACTACCCACATTAGCCTTGAGCTTCCTTATTTAGACTCTAGGTGATGCATTCTCCCATGAATATTTGTTTCCAGATTATGCATCCTTGCATGTAAGCTTTCTAGGTGCTGCACCCTTTCCATACCATTTCCAGCTTTCTCAATCTTGCATTTAGAACTGCCATTTCTTGTTCAAGCTGCTGAAAATTATCTACACTTCCAAACCTTTCTATGTATTCAGCTTGGTTGAATTCTTCGTTATCAGGTTTCCAAAATGTATAGAATATGCATTTTCCTCTCTCACAGTAGAAAAACAATTTCTTTGGGTTGTTTTCAGATTCAGAAATCTTCACAGCAGCTTTAATCCCACATGTGCATTTTCGGTTTTTGAATTTTATTAACCCCCCGTTGATGCTGATTGTTGAGCTTGATGTAGCCTCCATAATTGTTGAACTTGATATTGATGTGGTTTATTGTGGATTTTATAGATGTGTAATGTTGGAGAAGAAATGGACAAATGATTTTGGATATGTTTTGTTGGAAATTGCTAGACTTGTGTTTGTTGGATGTGTTTCTGTGAATATGATATTGTGTTTATGAGAATGTGGTTGTGAAATGAGATTGTGTAGGGCTTTGTGTATCAGAATATGATGTGTATCAGAAATGAGAATGTGCAGGGCTTTGTGTATGTGAAATTGCAATGTGCAAGGCTTTATATAAGCCATAATGTAGCCGTTGCAATGTGCAACGGTTACTTTAAGGGGCAAAAATGTCCTTTCTATGTCCTTCAACAACTTTAAGGGCACAATTGTCTTTTAACGTTCTTCAAACACTTTTAGGGGCAATAAGGGCTTTTTGCCTTCTGTACATATCAGACTGACTATATTAAATGGAATATGTTACAGAAGGACCAAACGGGTCAATTCTAAAACTAGGGGGACCAAAACGTATAATAGGGCAAACTAGGGGGACGAAAAACATTTTTACCCTTTTTATAATGATAAAATAAATTGGCCATAAAATTTGTGCCGTTCAAACAGAAAAAATAAATGAAGTCACCAAAATTTTTGGTGACTTCGAACCATAACCAACTTCCCGCAGCAAAGGAATCATGGCGGCTAATCTAATGATCTAGTGCTTCCAATTTATTCATTTTAATTAATAATCGTGTAATTTTCTTAATTTGGTTATTGACAGATGCTCATAGGTTTTGAGCCATTGTAGGTTTTTAATATATGTTCTCTTCATTTTTTTTTCTCGAAATGTGATGATCATTAATTCATTATTGTAAGAGTAATAAGGAGGAAAACAAAATGATCAACAAGTGATCGTGTTCTTTTGTTTTCTAATTAGATTTTAGGGTGAAATTTATTTTAGTCCCTCTAGTTTGACATATTACATAAATTGGTCCTCCGGTTTTGAGGATTATCTTGACAGGTCCCTCTAGTTATTAAAATCAGAAATTTGGTCCCTGCCGTCCAATTCTGTTAGGGTTCCGTCAGATCAGTAAGGGTATAATGGTAAAAACAGGGTAAAATTAACATTCAACAAATAATAAAAACAACTAAAAAAAAAATTAATAAAAACAAATAATAAAGTAATATAAAAACAAAATTTAAAAAATAAATATTAAAAAATATTAAAAAATTAAAGAATTAAAAAATCAATCAAACCCTAACTTTAATCTCTCCAATGCGCTCTCTCTCTCTCTCTCTCCCATGTCTCCATCTTCTCCTCTTTAATCATCGGCAATATCACAATTAAAGAAACAACAAAATTACAGGAAAAAAGTTCCATGATCGTCTTCTTCTTGTCAACATGAAGGTCGTGTTGAACCTCATCTTTCAAACCCACTTCTTTCCACATCTTGACAGCTTACTCTCGTTCTTCTTTCAACCCACTTGGAGGAGAGAAGCGAGTGCGAGTCAGGGCTGAGTGAGTCGAATACGAGACGAGAGAGGCGTGGACGATGGTAGTGGTGGTGGTGGCGGAGCGAGAGGTTAGTCAGGGTTTGCTCTTTGAGATAATTTTGTGTTGATCTTTGATTTGGGTATGATGATGATGAACTGGGTATGAATTTTTGAGGTTTGATGTTTATCTTCGATTTAGGTACATGTTTATTTTTTTTTTTACTTTTTTTGGTATGGGTTCTGTGAGGGTTTGTTTTTTGGGGTTTGGTGTTGGTATGGATCTTCAATCCTACGATTTGGTATGGATTTTTTGTTTGGATGAACTAGGTCTGTGAGGTTTGGGTTTTATTTGGTGCTGATGTTGATGGGGGTTAGGATTTTTTTTTTGGGTTAAATTAGGATGTTATGAAAAAAAAAGTAAGGTTTGATTTTGGGTTTGTGATTTCTGGAAATTTTGATAAAGTCTGGTGTTGGTGGAAATTTTGATTTCTGTATAAAGAGGAATAATGGATGGGTGTGGTGTGATGCGTTTTTTAACGTAGCAGAAGAATAAGAGATGTGTGTGACAGTGATTGGGACTGGGTTTGTGTTTGGATTTGGGTTTGGGTGTTGGATTTGAAAAAGAAGAGGTTTGGGATTTTGGATCAAGTTTTTTTTTCCTCATTTTTTGATGTTGATGAAGATCAAAAAACGAAAGAGAGATCTGGGTTTAGGTTTCTGGGTTGTTAATGATGATGGTTGAAAAAAGTTCGATCTGGGTTATTGATGATGATGGCTATGGGTTGATGATGAAGATGGTGATGGTGATGGTCGATGATGATTGTAATGGTCGATATGGTGTAATGGTGGTGGGAACCCAGAACGGGTTGAAGATGATGATTTCTGATGTTGGTTCGAATTTAATTTTTTTTTTTTCAATTTGGAGATTTTTATATTTTTGTTTGTTTTATTTTTTAATCAGGGGTAGCAGGGTCATTTGACCATCTGATCCTGTCAGTCAACACTTTTTCAACGGAAATTTTAACAGAATGACTAAACGAGATAATACTGAAAACCGGAGGACCAGTTTGTGTAATAAGTCAAACTAGATGGACTAAAATGAATTTCATCCTAGAATTTATTTTGTTGTTTTGATTTGCATGATGATATTTACTCGATCATGAATTGTATAATTTAATGTGTTTTTAAGATCCAATTATAATTGTATTCAATATATTGAAATTTTGATTTTTCTATTTAATTATTTTTGGAAGAGATGAGGAGGAAAATGTCTATAATTCTACATGATTAATTAACAAGGGAATATAGGTAGTTCAAAAATTCATTTAGATTAGGATTAAAATCAAAAACTTGGCCTCACCTTTCAAATGAAATCAAAAGCTGCTTTTATTCAAGAGACTTTCTCATTACGATCTAATTTTTTCTTTTCTCTTTTCTTTTCTAAATGCACATCATTCAAAAAAATTAAAATTTAAAATTTTTTGAAGACACTCCATTTTTTTTCTAAAATTATCATTTTACTTTTGACACACCTTTTTTTTCCAAAAACATTCTATCATAAAAACCTAAATTTGTTAAAAATAAATTTATTTCAAATTTATATATTTTTAATTGAATACTGAAATTGACAATATTTTTTCTTTATTTCACTTTGAAAACATTTTTAAGAGTCAACCCCTTATTGGCTTGAAAGAACGATAAATCAACATATAAAAAAAATGAAGATTGGTGATGGTGATTGGTGAATGAAATAAGAGGTTTTGATCCTTGGACGGATTGAAAATTAAGATTGAAGCGCTAAATCAATAAAAAAACAAATAACAAAAACTAGAATTGAATGAAAAAAAATGTAAACCCTAAACCTCCATTAAAAGTTTTGGAAATTTAGAAACCCTAGAATTTGAAAACAAAGAATTGGCAAAAGGAAATTTTAAAACAATGAAACCGGAGATTCATAGAGAGAGTAATGAAAAGCGGTAGTGGAGACATAGAGAGGTTTCAGGGATTGCTGAGGTAGAGTAAGGCGAGAAAGAGAGTGGATTGGAATCAGAGTTGGAGGTGTGTTCCTCAAGAACAAAAGTCTATGTTTTTACTCTTTTTTTTAGAAGTATGTTTTTTTGTTGATGGTGTTTGGTGATGGTAACATCAGAGTTCAACAAAATTGTTATGTAGCATATTTAGATTTTTATTGTACTTGTTTGTAATTTTGATTAGGATAAAATTGTCATATAGTTAAAATTTTTAAAATTGAGTGTATAGAGATATTTACCAGATTGCAAATAGCATCTCTCTTATTCAAAAACCCAGGCCGAGAAAAGACTATTACACCCTTTGCATCGAAAATATTGTTATCTTTGAAAAAACATAAATAAAGTGTATATTGTAGATGGTCGATCCACAATTACTAACTTACTATGGATCGGGTCGGAATTGAGTTAGGCCCATACAACCTGTTCTAACTTATTGAAACGGGAGTGTCAATTACTCCTAAAACCTGTAAAAAAGATGGAAAGAAACAGAAACAAGAAAAAAGAGATGATGGTGATCGTTTTTAGCCTTAGGTTCGCTTTGGCTGAGCGTGAGAGCGGGGAATGATCGTAAATTGAGTAAGGGCTAAAGAATTCCGGTGACCGGAGTTTTGTTTGAACAGAGTTTTGACACGCGAAAGCTCTAGAGAGTTAAGAGAGATCAAAATCCTTTCTCTATGGGTAAAATGTTCTATTTATAGGCCTTTCCATATAGTTGATCGTTGATGATCGTTGGAGGATATCCCTGAAATCCCGGTCAGATTTCGTGGGATAACTAATTTTTGACCTATTCAAACACTTATCAGTTATGATAAGTGAAAGTGTGACTGAGTCAAATTAAAACTCAACTAGGGTCGACCCGTATCGGATGAATCCAACACGAGTCCAACACAGTTGGTTGTGGGCTTAAACATTTGGGCCCGAGTTTGTCCACCACTCTCTAAAGAGGAAGTCTCCAAATCAGAGAGTGTGAATTTTGTCGAGTCGAGCGTTGATTCAATAAGGTGTCGAATAGGCCACCACTTTGGTGTATGAAACCCTTTAGGTTTTGCAACGACAAGACGTCGAACGCTTCGTACGTTCTGAGAAATTAAAGGTCAATTGAAGGGACATAATTGGTTCAACTTTCTAGGGCTGACGCTACGCATCATTTTAGGCTTTTTTTTTGCTTTAGGTGCACTTTCGAAATAAGTTGAATTTCAAATTAACTTTGACAGTTACCTTGGTTAACCTGTAACCGTAGTGGTTATGACACGTGACAACCTTGGTTAAAGTAAAAGCTTATTAACCCAACTCTTCCACCTCCCCATTGTCACTTCTTCATTCGTCTATTTGTTTCCATGACTTTGAAGCTTTTTCTCTGCAAATCCTCATCTTTTTGCTGGTCGTCTTTTCTAGCGAATCAAACTCGAATTCTTTGCAAGGTAAGCAAAAGTTCTTTCCTGTTTGTTCTTCATTTTTATCCCCACGAGACTTCTATTTTTGTTCATCTATAAGGAACCAATATAGTAGTTTACGGATTTTGATTTTCCCGGAAATCTAATTATGTTCCTCGTTGTTCTTCATGTTCAATTTTGGAAAACTTATTTGGCTTTCTAGATTAGAACCAATTAAGTGATGCCTTGTGAGATTTGATTATTTAGAGGCTATCGTATCGTTGTAAGATTCTAGGTTGGTAGTCGCTCGACTTAGGTTAGCTGTCATTGTATTGGATCGATCTCAACCAGTAGTAACCCTTAGGTTTTGATTTGGAGTTTAGTTCTTCACTTTATTTTTACACCTCTGCATTTGTCAGCTTTTGGAAGCATCATGTCGAGTGAGAGTACAACTTCTGATCCAGGTTTTAACTGGATTTCTAGCAGTTTGGGAGGCGAAGTTAAGGAGGGTGTTGAGTCCGACACCAGAGATGTCGAACAATAGGTCTCCATAACTGACCCATCATATGTCGTGCACATAGATATATTAGGTTTAATGGAGACTGAGGCCGTAAGAGCCGTTGTATGCCCCATCGAGTACCCCTAGCATGTAGGGTTCGAAGAGCCGTCCTACTCGGGTAGGCCGTTAAATATTCTAGTCGGTGAGAACCCGGGGAGCGTAATTATAGATGACAACATGGATTGTTTGAGGGTAACATATGGTATCCCCGATTATTTCAAGCTACGTGCTGCGAAGGAGCATGAGCGAGCAGACCGGGCTACTTCAAGATGGACATGCTTTTACGAGTATGTCCTATAACAAGGGTGTCGATTACCCATTCCCTCTGAAGCTCGTAAGTTGCTGGTGTTTTACGACATTGCTCTTGCCCAATTGATACCTAACAGTTGGAGGATTCTCTTGAGTATAAACGTGTTTCACGAGAAAAATGAGCTAAAATTTAGGCTAGGCTCGCTTCTACACAACTACTTCTTGAAGCAACATACTCACGAGAAGGGTAGATTCAAGCTCTATTTGAGACCGGGTATGAAACACCTCGTCTCAGACCTTACGACCACTGATAGGAGGTGGAAGGAAGGAAGTCTTGGCTAGGATTGGGATGTTCCGAATAGTCGAGTAAAGAAACTTTCTAGAGATATGTGAAGTGCCTTGGTTAGAAAGTAAAGTGCCTTAGTTAGAAAGTAGGCAAGTCTTTTATTAGTAAAAGGCCCACGGGTAGGATAGAAAGGATATCCAATAGGAAGTGTATCATGTGGATTGGTTACTTTTGAGGGTGTACCTTTATCCAACTAGTGAAAGGTGGTGTTACCGGTGGTTGTGGAATCAAACCGTGGATGTTTCCTCTTCGGATGGTTTACCACGTAAAAATTAACGTGTCAAATATCTCAATCCCTATCTATTTTATATTTGTATATGTGTTTGTTTGTATCTTGTTTTGATCCCCATTTCTTTATACCTTTGTAAACAAAATCTTTGTAATATTTGAAATGCAAACACTCTTTTGATCAAAGTTGTAAATATCATTTGTATATTTTTGTAGTGTTTTGAACATTGTATCTTGTGAAATTCTATATCAAGTTGTAAAGTTCTACTTAGTGAATTTACATTGTAATATTCAAAGTACAACTTGTGGA
Source organism: Dipteronia sinensis (assembly GCA_033220585.1). NCBI lineage: Eukaryota > Viridiplantae > Streptophyta > Magnoliopsida > Sapindales > Sapindaceae > Dipteronia > Dipteronia sinensis. Next base: position 21,012,897 of record CM065639.1, read on the forward strand.
CTTTGCTCTGCATTGAATATATTTGTATATGAGATACATTGTCTCTTGTTATGTGTATGTGTTTAGTATATCACATCCTTTCACATTTGTGAGTTTATGTTTGTAGACTAAAGGTGTTGAATTGAACTTGCATGTGATAGTTGTTATCTAATAACTATCATTTTAAGAGTTAATTTGTATGCTTATTAAGTGTTTAACAAAAGCATCGAAAGAGTTTTAAAAATAGAGTATCAACCGATTCGCCCCTCTAGGTTGTTTAGTTCATAACCTTGTAGGAATTTCAAATTTACTCTTTTCTTTTGAAAAGTTTGGATTCACTACAAAAGTGACCTATTGTTTTGTGACAAATTTCAAATGTATCACAATAGGTATTGTTTTGTGACAAATTTTATTAATTGTCATAATGTTTTGTTCAACTGAGACGTTTAAAAAATAATTGTCACAATTAGTTAAAAAACTTGATAATTTATGACAAATAATATAATTGGTCACAAAATTACCCTATAAAAAGGAAAAATTTTATTTTATTAATGATTAGGTTTTTTAAAAGGCATTAGAATAAATTATTTTTATTTTATTTGGAAAAAAATTGCCACAATCGTGGTGTGTTTTTTTTTCTTTCTTTATTCCACCTTCACATGTCTTTTGGTTCTTCCTTTGTCATTGCCATATCTAGATTTTATCTTCAGTTTCTCTTTTCCTTAAAAACACTTTTTAGGTTTGAAACTGTAGTTCGTCTTTACTAGGTCGAGCCCGGCAATTAGAGCCTCGTATTCTAATTCATTATTGGTCATGTGAAAGTTACAATGGATCGACTGTTCCAAATGTTTTCCTTGTGGAGATTTGAGCACTAGCCCGAGTCCGTTTCCTTTTATGCTGCTAGACCTGTCGACTAATAGGGCCTAAGTCCCGCTTGTAGGGCTCTCCTTAAGAGTCATTAGTTCTTGTTTAACCTGTAAATTCTCATTAGGTGTGAAGTCTGCAATAAACTCGGCAAGTACTTGAGATTTCATTGTTGTTCGTGGCTGGAAGGTGATGTTGTGCTTGTTGAGTTCGACCGCCCACTTCGTCATTCGACCTGAAAGTTCAGGTTTATGCGATATATTTTTAAGTGGGAAGGAAGTGAGTACCTTGATTTTGTGGCATTGGAAAAATGGCCTTAGCTTTCGTGCAGCTACGACAAGTGCTATGACAAGTTTTCCGAGTTGGCTATATCTGGTTTCCGAGTCGAGTACAGCTTTACTCACATAATATATCGGATGTTGTGAGCCTTCTTCCTCCCTAACTAGTACATCATTCACTACTTTGACAGAAACTGCTAAATATAAATACAACATTTCTTTATCTTTTGGCTTCGATAACAATGAAGGTGAGACTAAGTATTTCTTCAGGTCTTATAGTGTCTTCTCACACTGTTCATTCCATTCGAATACCCTGTTTTTCCTCAAAGTATTAAAAAAGAGTTGGCATCGTTTGAACGACTTGGAGATGAATCGGTTTAAGGCTGCTATTAGACCTGTGAGTTTTTGGACGTCTTTGATGCATTTGGGCGAATTTATCCCCTTGATCAACCTGATATGGTAAGGATTTGCTTCGATTCCTCTTTAGGTCACCAGATAACCTAATATTTTTTCAGAAGATACGTCAATGGCACATTTAGTGGGGTTCAGTTTCATACCGTATTTGTCGACCATGCCGAACGACTACTTCAAATGGTCTGTGTTGTTGGCCGACTAGGGATTTGACTAGTATGTCATCGATGTAGACCTCCATTGTCGACCTGAGTATTTCATCGAACATTTTGTTAACCAATCATTGGTAGGTCGCACCTGTATTTTTTAAACTAAAAGGCATTACTTTTTAACAAAAATACCTCGTTCTGTGATGAAGGGGTTATTTTCTTGGCAGTTCGGATGCATCAAGATCTGGTTGTATCCGGAGAAGGTGTCCATGAAGTTGAGTAGCTCATGTCCTACTATGGCGTCGACTAGCATGTCGATATGTGGAATGGGAAATGGATATTTGGGGCAGGCCTTGTTGAGATCCATGAAGTCAATGCAGACTCGTCCTTTTCCATTCTTTTTCTTTATGACCACTACGTTTGCTAGCCAGTCTAGATACTTTACTTATCTTACTGATCCAATGTCGATTAGCTTTTGCACCTCCTCGTTGATTATTTTGTTTCTTTCTGGTGTGAACTTTCTCATCTTTTGTTTACTGGCGAGTGGTCAGGATCCATCTGCAATGATGGACAAATACCTCTAGGTCAATCCCTACCATATCTGAGTGTGACCAGGTGAAGCTATTACGGTGCTTTTTCAAGAAGTTGACCAGTTAACTTCGTATTTCATCGGGTAGTCTGGAACCAATCAGCACTTTATACTCTGGGTGTTCTGGGTCGATCGACACTTCGTCGAACTCTTCCATTTTTGGTCTATCTTGAATCGACTAGGGCGTAAGCTCTTATAATTGCTATAACTGATCTTTCTTCTTTTTCGGTTCATTTTGGTAGCATTCTCTCACGGCTCTCTGTTCGCCTATGATCTCTCACACTCACCACTTGGTAGGAAATTTGATCATCTGATGGTAGGTCGACGAAATTGCTTTCATTTCATGTATCCATGGTATCCCTAGGATAACATTGTATGGAGATTGACTATCGAGCACCAGGAAGTTGTTATAAGGGTTCACGCCTTTAGCATAGACCGGTAGTACGATTTCACCTATAGTGATTTTCTGTTCGCCACTAAACTCGATAAATGTTGTCGATCGATGACTTATCCTGGGTTCTTCGACTTGTATTTCTCTAAGTGCATTGTAAAACAAAATGTTGTAAGAACTACCATTGTCGATTAGAATTCTTTTAGGTAAACAGTTAACGATACATAAAGAAATAACTAAAGCATCATGGTGAGGAGTAAACAAATTTGATTCGTCAGAGAATTCGAATATGATGGTCTCGTCTATCTTCGATCTGTGTTCTTTGTCGGGCTGAATCTCCGAGTTTGACACTTGTCAAGTGTGCCCTTTTACAGCTGAGTAACTAACACCGCTGACTTCTGATCCACTTGCAATAAATTTAATAACTCTTTCTTGTCGAGGTGGCTCTGGTGGACTTTCGTCTAGACTAGTTTGTTGCTTTTCGTTGTGTTGAGTAAGGGTTCTTTTCCCTTGTGGGTCAGGAATTCCAGCAAATGTCTCCGTTTCAAGAGTTCGGCAACCTCTAATTTGAGGGCGATACAATCTTCTATTCGATGGTCGTGATCTCCATGAAATTCGCACTGAAATCTGGCATCCCAGTGTACTAGGGGAACGTTCAACTTTCTTGGCCATTTGACCTTGTTCCCCATATCCTTCATGACTGCCACGAGATCAACAAGTTCAATGCTAATGTTGTATTCTAGGATTGGGATACACGATTGACCTATTTTCGGTTCATATTGTCCATAAGATTACCTATCGTTTGGCCTTTTGTAACGAGGTTGATTGATGCGTCGATCCCATGTTGGGTAAGGTTCGACTATCCTATCAGTCGATCTTCGATCAACATTATCATTTCTTCTGTTGTTGGAGTAATTGTTGGCCTTCTCGACATAGTTCACCTCATCCTCCTCCCATTTAATATGGGCCTATTGTTTTGCCAAGACGTCCTCCACTGCCTTGTACGAGTATTTGGTGAGTTCCTTGTAAAAGTTGGAGTCGAACCTGAGTTCTTTCTTGAAGGTAGAGATTGCAGTCGCCTGATTGCAATGTGGGATCTGCACTTTTTCCCTATTGAAGTGTCTGAAAAAACTTCTCAGGTTCTCGCCACATCTCTAGGATATAATGTAGAGGTTGTCCGACTGTTTCTCGAGCTTTTGGCTGCTCGTGAATTGCTCCACGAGCGTATCTGTAAGCTGCACTAAAGAAGTAATGGAATTATTAGGCAAGTTAGTGTACCATTGTAGAGCGGGGCCGCCGAGGCTGGACCCAAATGCTTTACACATACACGTTTATCTAAGGTCGCGTGGGATCGCTGCTGTGAACATGCGCTGCTTGTATTGTGCTATGTGGTTATCCAGATGTGTCGTGCCCTCGAATTGCTTCATGTTTGGGAACCTGAATTTCCTGGGCATCTCGACTTGAGCAATTGCGTCAACGAATAGAGAGTCTGCGAAACTGTTCGTCGTGCTTTTCTTAATGGGCGCTGGGACTCCTGGAACTCTTTGTATGAAGGCCTCTATTTCTACAAACCTGTGAGAAAGCTCTAGGTCAACAAAAACATGTAGACCTGAATTAGATTTGACTAATTTTGGGATCGACAGGAATGACATAGAGGTCCTAAAGGCGTTTTCTAGCTGTGGATCACCATTCTGGTTCGGTTCTTGTGGTGTTCTTGCGGGATCGACACATTGGGGGATCTGCTTCAACTTGGATTGTTTGGGTCGTACCCTGAGGGTTTGCCCTTTCGCCAGGGTTTTTCTATGGTCCTTGAGGATCCATTGTTGGTACGACTATAGTTGTCTTATCGACATCTTGCATGGTGTCGACCACTGGGATTTGGGGTGTTGGTGCTATGTTGCTAGGTGCTCCCTCGATTATGGCACGTAATTCTATATTGCTAGTCCAGACCACAACATTTTCCACTTCGAGCTCTCGCAGTTTTTTAGTATTTGCAGTCATTTGGGCAGTCAACACGGTGATCTACTCTTCGATGGTTCTGGTGTTTCCATCTCCTCACATCTTGAAAGGGTAGTTCGCTTGATTCGACTGGCTCGTTATGAAGTTGCAATGAGCCTTACGGTGGGTGTCAAACTGTAGATGGTCGATCTACAATTACAGTGGATCGGGTCATAATTGAGTTAGGCCTAAGAAACATGTTCTAACCCGTCGAACCAGGAGTGTTGATTACATCTTAAACCTGCAAAAAAGATGGAAACAAACAGAAACAAGAAAAAGAGATGGTGGTGATCGTTTTTAGCCTTAGGTTCGCTTGGGCTGAGCGTGGGAGCGGGGAATGATCGTAAATTGAGTAAGGGCTAAAGAATTCGGTGATCGGAGTTTTGTTTGAACAGAGTTTTGCCACGCGAAAGCTTTAGAGAGTTAAGAGAGATCAGAATCCTTTCTAGGTAGGTAAAAGGTTCTATTTATAGGCCTTCCTAGAGAGTTGATCGTTGGTAGATATCCCTGAAATCCGAGTCAGATTTCATAGGATAAATTGATCTTTGACCAATTGAAACACTTATCAGTTCTGATAAGTGAAAGTGTGACTAAGTCAAATTAGCCGTATAAGATGAATCCAACCCGAGTCCAACATAGTTGGTTGTGGGCTTAAACATTTGGGTTCAAGGGCCATTTTTGGCTACCACACACACACATTTAGGTCCAAGGGCCAAATGCCTATGAATTATACGTGAAGTCGTATATTGCCCCTTAAACTTTTTTTCCTGGCATTAAACCCTTTGAACTTTCATTTATTGGCAGAAGCTAACGGAAGGTGGGCGGACGTCAAGGGAAAATTGCACTTACATACCCTGATTATATGCATAATTGCATTAAAACTGGAAAATTTTAATAATGACAGCCACACACCCTTTAACGTGTTGACTAATGTCCAAAAAAAATATTAATAAATTTTAAAAATCATATTATAAAAAACTAATTATTGAATAAAAAACTAATTATAAAAATAAAAAACTAAAATGAAAAGAAAAAGAAAAAGAAAAAGAAAATACTCTAAAAAAATACAAGTGGAGATCAAAACTTTTTTTTTGAAATACTCAAAAACTAATCTTTATTCCTTTTTTATTTTAAAACAAATTTAAAAGTTTTGATGAGATATGGAAATCTAGATCTCCTTAAAAACAAGAGATTAAGGGGTCGTTTGTTTTTTTCACTTAAGACTTAGTGGGTCTGAATTGAACTCATTAAATTGTTTTGTTTGTTTTTTAAGTGGTCAAACAACTTAAAAATATCAAAAAACAGCTTAAAATAAAAAGTAAGAAATCTTGACTTTTAACTTAATTCCAAATCACTGGATTACAATTAAAATATTCTCTTCCAAGTCTATCCTCCAAAAAAAGATATATTTCCAAATTTATATTAATTTAATATGGTATAAAAAATTTTCTTTTAACATATTTCTTATTTTAAACATGTTTTAGAAAAAAAAAAAACTAAATACTTTTCATAATGAAATTTTTCAGAGATTGAACAATTGAATTTCTCCCCTGCCAAATCCCGGTAAGAACTCTTTATTTATTTATTTTTATCCAACTATTCGTATAGTGCTCAATAAAGTTGTCTATCATATTAAGTAGATTTCGTGGCTCGAAAATGTTATAGAATTATTGAATATAAAAATTCAATAACCTTTTTTTATTTTGTTTCCGGTGCATATGATCCAGGAAACCAAAAAAAAAAAAACAAAAAGGTTTCATGAATTATATTCACCGGAAACTGTGGACAACGTATAAAATTGAACTTAAATTTGAACTTTTTTTGACAATAAATTTAACTTAAACTTTGTTTGCAGAACATGCAAAATTATATTCTTTGTTTAACTTTTTATTTTGTTAAATTAAACTTTGTTTGTAAAAAAAAAAAAATACAAAATGTTATAAAGAATGGTGCATGTTAAATTACTTCTTTTAATTAGTATGGGTATAAATGTACAATTACTTATTTTCAGACAGTTTTATTTTTAAAAAATAAATATGTTAACAGCACATTCAGATGTGAGGAAAAAAAAAACAAACATGTCATTCAGATTCAGATTTCACTCCCTATTCAGTCTTCAGAAAAATTCAGGACTGTTCAGTGTTCAGACAAAAAAAAACGACCCCTAAATTCAACGGACTAATTTTTTCAATTAAATTTTAAAAAACAAACCATCATCGTTATCCAGATTCATCCTCATCAAACCCAAAATTTAAATTTATTTAAAAAATTACTTGAAAAATTTTAAAAGTACAAAATTTTCTCTCATTTTCTCACGAAATCCCCAAATTCTTTCTATCATCAACACCACCACTAAACCCAGAACACCAAACCGAAATTCATCATCAACACCATCAAACTCAGAAGATAACACCAAAATCAACACATTGTTTTTTATGTGTTTCAAAAAAATAAATAAATTTTTTTCAATCACTATGATTGGATTGAAAAACGATACAAATTAAGATAATAATATATTAATTTTTTTTTTCATGGACTAAAAATAATTAATACCATTGCATTCTTTAAAATAATTAGCTTTCTCTCTCCTCAGCACAATATCAATAATAATAATTTAAAATATTTTGTTTAATATTTTGTTAAATTAATTTTTGTTTAATTGAAAATATGGGTAGTTTAATGTCTAATTGGATTTGGAAATCTGGTTCCATTTATTTTTTATTTAAATTTTCCTTATTATTATTATTATATTATAATTTTAAATTTTATTAATATGATTATTATTATTCTTTTTGGACATTAGTCAACGGGTCAAAGGGTGTGTGAGTGTTATTATTATATTTTTTCAGTTTTAATGCAATTATCCATTAAATTTGTTTTTAAAACAAAAAAGGAATAAAAATTAGTCTTTGAGTATTTCAAAAAAACAAAGTAGTTTGATCTCCACTTGTATTTTTTTAGAGTATTTTATTTTTATTTTTCTTTTCATTTAAGTTTTTATTTTTTTAATAATTAGTTTTTGTAATATAAAATTTAAAATTTATTAAAATTTATTAATATTATTAATGTTATTATTATTTTTTGGACATTAGCAGGGCCGATCTCGACGTTGTTGGGGCCTAGGGAGAAAATGTAAAAAATTGACCCCATAACATGTCAAATGAAGAATAGAGTGTTGTCGTAAAATGGACCCCACAATTTTTTAAATATATTATATATATATAATTAAAAAATCATGAATTGGACACTTCAGAGTCACAAATGTTTTTTTTAATATATTCTCTACATATAATTAAAAACAAAATTGGACCTTTCAGAGTCACAATTCTTTTTTCCATGGGCTATAACAACTCACAACAGGCCCAAACTTATGTATCTAAAATCCAATACTACATATTAAATTTAAAAAAAAAAACAATTTGGGGCCCGGGGCCGTTGCACTCGGTGCACCACCCCAGGGCCGGCCTTGGAATTAGTCAACAGATCAAAGGGTATATGTGTGTTATTACTAAATTTTTCCAGTTTTAATTCAATTATGCATATAATCAGGGTATGTAAGTGCACTTTTTCATTGACATGCGTCTCCCTTCGGTTAGCTTCTGCCAATAAATGAAAGTTCAAGTGATTTAATGTCAGGAAAAAAAGTTTAGGTGGCAACACGAGACTTCTCGTATAATTCAGGAGGCAGTGGTGCTATATTAACCCTAAATTTTATAAAATACCTAAAAAAATCCCTCTCTTAGGGGGGGTGTATTCAATTAGGATTATTGGGGATATTTAAAGACATTTTTTATGTGACAGATTTTTATGGACTTCCACAGACTTTTTATAAATCCATATGGACTTCCATTGATTTTTTTAGACATCCATCTCAGATTTTTATGGATTTGTTTAGACATCTATCTCAGACTTTCATGGATTCATTTAGACATCTATCTCTGACTTTCATGGATTTGTTATTTTAGACTTCTATTATAGATCGATGAATTATACCAGTAAATGGCTCAATCAGTCAACCGAAGAGAGGCTCCATTTCAAAGCTTCAATTTTCACAAAGATCTCAACTTTCATGATAAACCTAAAAAAATAACTTATGAATACATAAAACTTCATATATGAATAAAGGTTGCACACCAAAAAAAAAAACTAACTATAATAATTTCCACTTACTAAAGTTAATCACAAATGAAAGAAAGTGACACAATTTATAACAATTTTGAGAGCAAAATTAAAAGAAAAATACTCAACATTCATAACTCATCTATAATGATTCTCATTGTTATTCAACTAATCATATAAACAAACAATAATCAACTAATCGAACAACTAAGCAAAGCTATACATAAAACATTGAAAAAAAAAGCATAACCCTAACCCAAACCTTGTCACAACTTACCACCATTTGATACCCGATTTTTAATTTATTCTCTACTGCTCCAAATCTTACAAAATTTGACATGAATAATCTAGACATATAGTATACGCTACAATAAAATTATCAATTTAATCCACGGACATTTGTATATGAAAACATTCATTCTTTTCTTATTTCCCGAATTTGTCAAGCAGAAATCAATATTGACCTTTATCCACTCCAAAACTTATAACACTTTTTATACTCATTTATAAATCACGAAATTTTGCAGAATAATAGTAGACATAATATTATATATATATATATATATAGTTTTTCATAATTTTCTAGAGAGAAGAACCCACCCAAATAAATTTTTAAATTCTAGTTATTTGTTAAAATAGAAAGGTTCTGGCATGCCTTTGTATATTTTGAAAAAACATAAAAGAAGGGTTCCACCACCACTATCAATTGAATATGCTATAAATCATCATCATGGTCTTTATTTTCATCAAGTTAAGCATATCAAAATCATAACTTAGCATATTCTAGAAGTTCAACTATGAAAGAGATAAACAAAGGAAAATAGAAGCAATGAACCCTACCAACAAGAAAAACTCAAAATCCTTGAGGAGAAGGCTTGACTTATTATGGCCTTTGATATTTATATCTCTCACCATCAAGTCCACCAAAATCCATGACCTAAGAAAATCCTTTAAAATCCAGTCTCAATTGAATACACCTTGATTTTTGTAGACATTTTTAAAGTCCCAGATCAATACGCCCGGATTTGGAAGGACTCTTTAAAAGTCCATAGAAATCTGAATTGAATATCACTGGATTAACATAGACTCTTTTAAAGTCTTTAAATGTCCGAATTGAATACACCTGGATTTATAAAGTCTTTAAATGTCCTCGAGAATCCTAATTCAATACACCCCCCTTATATTCATGAGAAGGTGGTCAAAAGACAAAAAAATAATTAAGAAAATCTAATATAAATACAAGGAAAGCGTCGACAACATAGTCCAACGGCCTCCTCTAGCGGCCGACGATCTCATTCGTGTGGAGAAGACTTGTACCATGATGTGCCAATTCATCGATGAAAAACAAGCTTTACTATCAATGAAAACAAACTTGTACTTATAGATGACATAGATAATATAAAGGGTTAAATTCATTTTAGTCCTTCTAGTTTGACCTAATATATAAACTGGTCCCCTAATTTTCAGTATTATATTGATAGATCCTTCTAGTTTTAAAAAATATGTATTTTGGTTCCTACTGTCCAATTCCGTTAGAGTTTTCAAAGATTCTGTCGTAACAGTTGTTACGATGGTAAAATGGTAACTTACATAACAAACATTAAAATCTGATTAAAAGGTAATTGTTAATTAATTAAATTAAACAATAAACCCTATTAAAAAATAAAAGTAATTATTAATTAATTTAATTAAAACAACATTCACTATCTCTCACTTACCAAACCCCATTACCAATTAGTGCTGTAAATATGGGCCGGGCCTGGAGGGCCCGGTCCGGCCGGCCTGCCAAGGATGGCGGGCCGTGCCTGGCACGGCCCCCATTCTTGGCACGTGCTGGGTCAGGGTTCCAGGCACGGCGTGCCGGCCCGGCACTGGCACTCCAGCACGGCGTGCCAAGCCCAACGGTCGGCACGGCGGCACGGCGTGCCGACCGTTGGGCCCGCGGAATTTGTTTTTTTTTTTATTTATTTATTTTAAATTTAAGTATATTTTTATTGTTTTTTTTAAAAAAAATAACCGTTGGCTGACGTCATGGCTGACGTCAGCCAACGGTTATTTTTTAAAAAAAAACAATAAAAATTACAATTTGCCCCCTCAACTCTTGTGTTTTATATTTTTACCCACTTTTCTAATTTTTCTATAAATACTCCCACACATTCCACTTTTCATTCACTTTCTCTAATTCTCTCAATCTCTCCATTCTCAAACTCTCTATACAATTTCAATTATTCTTAATTTCATTCTTACTCTCTCTCTACTATTCTACACTACTAATATACTATTATAATATTTTATTAGTAATTTACTATTATTCTCTAATCTCTCCACCAAGACACCAAAGTTCAAACTTCAAAGGCACATTTTTATTTAAGTGTTATATTTTAAATTTAATATGTTTGTTTAGTTAGTAAATTTATCATTTTATGTTTATATCAGTTATTAATTTTATTTATTTAGTAAATTTATCATTTTTATGTGTAGGGGTTAATTTTTATTTTTATTTTTAGTAAATTAATCATTTTATGTGTAGGAGTTAATTTTAATATATTGTTTTAGTAAAATAATCATTTTATGTGTAGGAGTTAATTTTAATATATTTTTTTAGTAAAAAAAAATCATTTTTATGTGTAGGGGTTAATTTTAATATATTTTTTTAGTAAAAAAATCATTTTATTTGTAGTAGTTAATTTTAATATATTTTGTTTGTAAAATAATCATTTTATGTGTAGGAGTTCATTTTAATATATTGTTTTAGTTAAAAAAAATCATTTTATGTGTAGGAGTTAATTTTAATATATTTTTTTAGTAAATTAATAACTTTTATGTGTAGGAGTTAATTTTAATATATTGTTTTAGTAAAATAATCATTTTATGTGTAGGAGTTAATTTTAATATATTGTTTTAGTAAAAAAAAATCATTTTTATGTGTAGGAGTTAATTTTAATATATTGTTTTAGTAAATTAATCATTTTATGTGTAGGAGTTAATTTTAATATATTGTTTTAGTAAATTAATCATTTTTATGTGTAGGAGTTAATTTTAATATATTGTTTTAGTAAAATAATCATTTTATGTGTAGGAGTTAATTTTAATATATTGTTTTAGTAAAAAAAAATTATTTTTATGTGTAGGAGTTAATTTTAATATATGTTTTTAGTAAATTAATCATTTTATGTGTAGGAGTTAATTTTAATATATTTTTTTAGTAAATTAATAATTTTTATGTGTAGGAGTTAATTTTAATATATTGTTTTAGTAAAATAATCATTTTATGTGTAGGAGTTAATTTTAATATATTGTTTTAGTAAAATAATCATTTTATGTGTAGGAGTTAATTTTAATATATTGTTTTAGTAAAAAAAAATCATTTTTATGTGTAGGAGTTAATTTTAATATATTTTTTTAGTAAATTAATCATTTTATGTGTAGGAGTTAATTTTAATATATTGTTTTAGTAAAAAAAAATTATTTTTATGTGTAGGAGTTAATTTTAATATATTGTTTTAGTAAATTAATCATTTTATGTGTAGGAGTTAATTTTAATATATTGTTTTAGTAAAATAATCATTTTATGTGTAGGAGTTAATTTTAATATATTGTTTTAGTAAAAAAAAAAATCATTTTTATGTGTAGGAGTTAATTTTAATATATTGTTTTAGTAAATTAATCATTTTATGTGTAGTAGTTAATTTTAATATATATTTTTAGTAAAATAATCATTGTATGTGTAGGAGTTAATTTTAATGACCGAAACTTTTTTTTTTTTAGGAAATGGATCCCACCCATCCTTATTTTCCAGACGGTCTAAACATGCTGAACGATGATTTTGATCTCTCCGGACCGGCAGAAACCGGAGCGGGACCTTCTGGTTCCGGCGCCACACCGACATCACTTACCAAATCTAAGAGGTTAACATCAGACGTATGGCAGTGTTTTGACGTAGTAGAAATGACACTTCCAGACGGTACGGTCGGCCCCAAAGCCAAATGTAAGTTTTGTCCTAAGAACTATACCACTACTAAGGGTGGAACCGATCATTTGAGAAGACATATGCAAAAATGCATGCCCAAACACGTACATGTACCCAATACAACCCAGACACAACTGCAACGGCACCCAGACGGGTCGGTTACGACGTGGCATTACGACGCCGCACATGCTAGAGAATGTTTGGCACGGTACATTGCACAAACTGATCAACCTATTAATTTCGGTGACTGTGTTTTTTTTCAAGAATTTATCACATCTGCATTTTGCCCCCAAATGCAAATTGTTTCTAGAACCACCACTAGGAACGATTTGATAAAAATGTTTAAAACCCAACGAGATGACTTGACGGCTGAATTACAGCATCTAACTGTCTCAATTGCATTAACTTCAGATATTTGGAACGCATGTTCCAAACAGGACTATTTATGTGTCACAAGACACTATTTAGACTCTGAATGTAGGATACAAAAAAAAATTCTTGGTTTTCGTCCTATGGATTTTGCACATACCGCAGACAATATTTTTACTGTCATTCTTTCTGTTTTAGAAACTTATGACATAACTCATCGCATCCTCTCTATCACATTAGATAATGCATCGGCAAATACTAAGTCTATTGCATTGTTTACTGAAAGAAACATCCCGCAAGCTGGGGGTTATTTCTTCCACCAGCGTTGTGCATGTCATATCATAAATTTAGTTGTACAGTCTGGTTTGAAGAAAGTAAGCAATCGTATAGAACGCATCAGAGATGCCATTTCTTGGATCGGTAGCTCTAATCCAAGATTTCAAGAATTTGGCAGACACTGTACATTAAACGGTCTACGACCCTGACGATTCCAAACTGATATGCCGGTAAGGTGGAACTCTACTTACTTAATGCTGAAAAATTGTTTGGAATATGATACAACTATTTCAGGTTTTTATAACATGAAATTGGCCGAAAGTGGTTGTCCACCTGCTCAATCACTGACACCAGACGATTGGTATGTGGCAAAGATTTTTGTTGAATTTTTACAGGTTTTTTACAATGCCACTGTAACCCTTTATGGGGTCTACTACCCCACATCTTCCCAGGCAATCCATCAGATTGTGGAAATGTCTGACATGTTAAACACTTATAGGGAAGATGACTTGCTTGGCGATGCAGTTGTTGCCATGGAGACCAAGTTTAAAAAATACTGGTCTGAAATGCCTTTCCTTTATGCCTTAGGTGTTATAGTAGATCCTAGAATTAAATTAGCTGGTTTAGAATATTTGCTTGAGTTTACTGGTAATAAATTGTCAATAGATTATTCCGAACAGATTACTGACATTCGAAACAAGTTGTTCGAAGTTTTTAGTATTTATGAGCGCAGGTTTGGCGGCATTCACACGGAACCATCACCAGAACCGGACAGACAACCGTTGCCGACAAGTTGGAGCATTCTCAAACGCAGGAAAAAAGACAAATCAGCAAGTTCTTCTTCTTCAACTACACGATCTGCTGCATCTTCTGGTGCGGAACTGAATAGGTTCCTTGAAGCACAGTTTGATGCCGACGAAAACACGGAGAATTTTGATCTGTTGTTATGGTGGAAGACCTATAGCTACAGGTATCCGGTCTTGTCACACTTAGCACGTGACATACTGGTTATCCCCTTGTCCACTGTGTCTTCAGAACAGGCATTCAGCACGAGTGGACGAATTATTGAACCAAGAAGAAATTGTTTGACTCCAGAGATGGTGGAGGTATTAATATGCATTCGGGATTGGGAGCATGCTAGAAAGAGGATGCAAAATGAAACGGTAGATGAACAATTTATTCAAAATTTCTCTAATTTATATGTCGATGAGGGTTCCGCTAGTAACCAGGTCCAGAACTAGGTTGTACATGTACATTTACTTGTAATACGATTGCACTCTTTTTCCCTTACCAAGTTTTTATTCCACTGGGTTTTCTTAGTAAGGTTTTTAATGAGGCAATCATGTAAATATGTAATACTGAAAGTCCGAAATAAATAAATAATTCTTCATTTCATATTTTTATCTAATTTTTTTTTCTTTCATGTTTTATCTTTATTTATTTTTTGAATTAATTCATTAAATAAAATAAAAAATGTATCTATAATCTATTATTAATTTAATATAAACATTTTTTTTATTATACAAAAATAATAATATATAAATTTTTTTTTTAAAAAATATATATATATATGGGCCGGCCCATTTGGCCCGCCAAATTGGCCCACGGGCCGGCACGGCACGGCACGCGGCACGGCACGGAAGGGCCGTGCCGGGCCCCCATTTAGGAAAACGGGCCGTGCCGGACCCCCGTTTAGGAAAACGGGCCGTGCCGATGTGGGCCTGGCCGGCCCCCTTTTACACCATTATTACCAATATATCCTATCTTCATTTCTCTAAAAAAATATAAATAAATAAATAAAAATCCTATCTTCTTCATCATCATCTTATTCAACACACAAGCCAAAACCCTAGCTGCTGCCACCACCACTCTAACACCAAACCCACCAAAATCACACTAATCGCGACCCCTACAAATGCATATCTCCTCCTTCCTGTTGCTCGATCTACTCTCGTCGCGGATCCCTTCTCTTTCTTCCTATCTCTCTTTTCCCTCTTCTTTTCCTTTGATAGAGGGGTGGCCGCCACCGTGAGGCGAAAGGATTGGGTTTCACGGCGGCGACGGCGGGTGTGGTTGTGATAGATGGGTTTGGTTGGATTTGAGCCTATGATGGTGTGGTTGATGGGTTTTTGGTTTTGGATTTGAGGGTTAGAGTTTGGTGACTGGCATGAATAGTGGTGGGTTTTGGAGATGGAGATGGATGTGTTTGGGTTCTGGTGTTGATATCCATTTTTTTTCAATTGATTTTCAGTTTCCGGTTGATGGAATCATTTGAAAATATTTTTAATTTCAGTTTCTTGTTTTGATTCTGGTAAATGGATTAAAAATCAGTGGTTTCAGGTTATTGGTTTCGATCTTGGTGATTAAAAATGGTAAAAAATAAAAACTGATTTTGATCGATTTCTTGTTGTTAGGGTTGTGGTGTTGGAGGGGTTTTGGTCGAACTCGAACCTAATTCTTGATTTTTTTTGAATGTGGTGTGGTTTGGTTCTGGGTTTTGGGTTCTGATGGTGGTGTGATGTTCTGGGTCTGGGTTCTTTGGTGGTGTGGTGTTCGGGTTATGTGTTCTAGTGGTGGTGATGATGTCGATTCTTGGTTCTGGGTTTTTGGTGGTGATGCTGGTGGTCAGGTTTTGGGTCTAGGTGTGGTGGTGGTGGTCAGGTTCTGGTTTTGGGTGTTGGTATAGTCTTCTGGGTTTGGTTCTGGTTCTGGGTTTGATGTTCTGGGTTGGGTTCTGATGATGATGATGATGATGTTGAATCTAATTTATTTATTTAAAATTTAAAAATAGAGATGAAATTCATCTCTTGTTTAAAACAAAAATCAGGGGTAGTAGGGTCATTTGACTCTTTGTCACTGTCAGGTTTTACTTTTTCAATAAAAATAGTGACAGAATGACTAAGCGAGAAAATTCTGAAAATTACGGGACCAGTTTGTGTAATAGTTCAAACTAGAGGGACTAAATAGATTTTACCCTAATATAAAGGCCCCCTTTCTCTCTCCTCCAATTGATCTCTCCATTCATTTTTGTACTAGTATATGTAACATTTTTTCTTCTTCTTGGCCATGAACATCAACCGCGTGTTCTGTGTGTGGTCTAAGGCATGAAAGAGAGTAGGAAAATGAAACGGCGGCAGATGTGATTCCTATAGGATTCACTTTTCTATATTAAAAAAAATCAAAATCTTCTACTAAACATGAGAATGCTATCGGATTTTCATTCCCATGTAAGGATTACCTCATATCAAACATCCCCGAAGTGACATGCATGATATACAACCTACATGAAACAAATGGCATTATATGCATTAATCGATCTCTCTCAGAATCTCACTCTACTCATCATCATGACCTCACCTTGCTTGCTTGCATGCTCTTTCTTTGTCTCTTGATTGAAGTAGAGTTTCCAAACACATGTGTAAACCAACATTGGTTCGGTTTGACTTTTTGTGTTAACCAACGCATGCAACACTGCTGTGTCTGTCTTGACAGGCCACCAGTTGGCCAATTGTAAGTAAGTAAATAAAAAAACCAATTAAAAAAAGAAAAGAAACGTATAAAACTCTATAATATCTGGGTATGGATACCTGGGCGAATTTTTACCGGGTGGGTATTTGGATTACAAAAAAGCGGATATCCGAATGGGTCCGGGTTTTTGCCATCCCTAGAACCTAGGACTCAAGTGGCACATCATGGTACAAGTACAACGATCAAATGCACAATTGAAGTCCGGTAGGTGGTGATGGGCTGGACTAATTAGTACTACATAGGCCGTTTGTTGGGTATGAACCGACCCGTTTTGACAAGCCCTTTTAAGTATATAAAATGTGGACCAACAGGCAACAGGCAACAGGCAACAGTAGTAGTGGCATTTGCAGCGGTAACTGAGAAAGAGAAGAGCGACGACGTGGTTTGTGTTGTGAGAAGATTGAAGGCAATGGAGGCGATAACCATCCCAACAGACACCTTCAAAGTAGGATTCATAGGAGCGGGAAAAATGGCGGAGAGCATAGCCAGAGGAGTAGTGCAATCTGGTTTGCTGCCTCCTCACCGTATTCTCACCGCCGTCCATTCCAATCCCAGCCGCGGCACTGCTTTCGAGTCCTTCGGCGTCAAGCTTCTTCCTCATAGCAACGCTGTAATTACAATTCTCTCTCTTTTTCTAGATTTTGTTTTTAGACTGGATATTAACAAAATCTTATTAATTTGATTTTGAAAGTATAGGTAGTTGAAGACAGTGATGTTGTGATTTTGTCTGTGAAACCCCAAGTAGGTAGGTATTGATCAATGCTCACTATACTTTCTAATGTATTATTTATTTATTTATTATAATAGCTAATTATGTATTAATTTGCAATGTTAGAAGACCTGTTTTAGATTTCTGTAGGGGCACTTGAATGCATTTTATAGGAAAAAACAAATATACAGTGTTTTTATTTATTTATTTAGAAAGCACTTCAAGTTCTTCTGTGATATATATTAGCATTTTTTAGAAAAAAACAACTATTGAGTGCTTGCCCGGAAAGCGTTTTGATGATCCCAAAAACACTCTTGCATGTTTTGGATTTAAGACTGTAAAATTAAATTAAAAAAATAATATATTTTTTATAAATTAAGGAATACTTTTGATGATGATAAAAGCACTCTCATATTCGCTATATAATTTCTTAGAATTTGGCTTTTGGGATTCTACCATCTCATGGCTATCATACTTCTTATGGAATTTCTGCAGTTAAAGATGTGGTCTTCCAATTGAAGCCGAAGTTTTCAAAGAAGAAGCTTTTGGTCTCAGTTGCTGCAGGAGTGAAATTGAAGGACCTTCAGGTTAGTGCCCTGTAACTGTATGCTGATAAAACATAGCTTAAGTGTGCTGCTTTCAATTGCATACTTTTAGTCCTAGATAAGAGCCAAAGTTACATATAACATGAGAAGACCAGCACATAAATGTTAGTATTGTTTTCTGTTGTTTGATTAATATATAAAAGCCAACCAAATTTAAAGGAGACTGTACCAATTTTTGCTGATGATGTTGTAGTTCTCAGTTTGCATTGAGTGAACTAAAAGTATAAAAGATAATTGTGCATTTGTTACTATCTACTTCTATCTATGCTAGGTACGTTAACCTCATTGTACTGCATTATGAAACTATGGGGCACAGCACTTTACTTTTTGTGGACTGCATGATTTGAGTTTTCCTTGTTTGTGTAAAGGAGGCAGAATATCTCTAATTACTCTTCTCCAAAAGATCAGTATGGCGTTCATAGGTAGTCTATATCTATATATATAGATATATATATTGGACTATTGGTTTCTGGAAAGAAAAGATTCCCTGCTTCATGTATGCAAATATGCAATTATCTCTTTGGCTATTAATAAATATTTTTATGTTTAGCGTAACGAAGTAAAATGGTTTATTTTAGGAATGGGCTGGACACACCCGGTTTATTAGAGTGATGCCTAATACACCTTCAGCGGTTGGTGAGGCAGCGACTGGTACATTTTTTACTTTTCCTTGTTACCTTAACTGTGGTTTTCCTCTGCGTTATTTAATAAAGTAGATATTGGCATGCTATAATTCTATCATTTTAATGAAAAATGGTTACGACTGGTGAGTTGTCCTTTTTTTGGGTGGCATTTTTAAAGCTTAATCAGTGCCTAATGCTTGTGTGATTCTGCGGTGATGCTCGATATTTTCTTGTACCTTTTCAATTACTCATTTTAAGACTTAAGATTTTAACTTAAAATATTTCTCTGTTATTAAGTCATCTTACTAATAATGTGTATGAAGTAGCAATGCTTTTTGTTAGGGATTAAGCATGACAAAATATGGCAAGCTTGAGTTCACTCAACAATTAAATTTTCTGCTGCAATTTTTTCCAGGCTGATTCTAATGATTTTTTTTCATTTTTTGGATACTTTTTTTTGGAATCCATCTTAACAGGATAGGGGTTTCGGTTTGATTATTTTTTGGGTTGGTTTTGTCTAATACTCATTTGGGGCTGTATATGATATTGTACTTTTTTTGGATCCATCTTAAGGATACTTCCTCTTGGTTTATTTTTGTCTTTTGGGTTAATTTTTCTATATTCTTTTGGAGTTTTATAGATATTGTAGTTTCTTGGGGGTGGTACTATATGGTCTGATACTATTTTTGTATAAATATAGGTTTCTTCTTTATGGATAGTAAGGCCCCTGTAGTGGACTACTGGTTCACTTCTTTTCTTTTAATAAAATTTTCAATTTCTCATTGGAAAAAAAATGATTTTTCTTTCTATAAGGTAGTCCAAATTCCAATTATAGAAAAGTATATTTTTGGTAGTCCCAGTTTGAAGACTAGAATTGATAGCAATCAGTTCAAATGGTTTATTTTTGGAATACTTCTTTTACTTTAGTACTTACATGAGCTAAGGAATCACATTATCATTCTTTTTAGCCAATCAGACTCGAATTCGTGTTAGATGAATATTATAAGGTGTAAATGAATGTCCCACCAAAGCCGGAGTTGTAATACTGATGATATGTTCGCTATAAGATGTCATAACATCAGAGTAATTTTCATGTGGTAGCTACTCAAGCTATGATATCTTGTCATAATGGGTTACATTGTCATTGGATCATTGTAATAGTATCCTCTTCAGGGATTATTAGATCTTTAAGTACACAGGACACTCAATACTAATGCAAATATTTTTTTCAGGGAACAGCAAGATTGATAGTTAAAATTGTACTATTCTTGTTTTTTTTTTTTTTTAAATTTAGCAAAGCCTATATTGGTATTGGGTTCTTTGTGGAATGGAAGTATGTTTAAAGAATATTTGGAAAGTCATTGCTCTATCTCTGAATTCCTTCAGTTTTCTCTGTTTTGCTCTTTTCTTTTTATTTCGTGCTATTGATTTTAAGACATGTTCTTACAATCTCTCTTCTCGCATAGCTTCTCTACTCTACTTTTCAAGAGTCGGACACGTCATTGTCTTGCTCTCTTATTTTCTTGTCGGTTTCTCTCCATCGCACATCCTCTATTTCTATAAGACAATCAAACCTAGTAGATTTATTTTATTTAATCACAGGGTTTAAGTTTTTTATTATTTTTTTCTTCTGTCATTTGCCTTATAGCCTTCCTGATAGACCCCATACATGTTTTGTTTCTTAATTTTATTTTATGTGTAAAAGTTTGAAGTCACAATATATAAAATTAAATACCCGGGTTCTATGTAACTTTTGAGACATTGTACTAGGATTTGATCTGAAAATTCTCAACAGACTGAGGAGCTTGACAGATGAATTTTTCTTTATTATAATTTCTAACTGGCTGCCATATTGTTGTAATATGCTGGTTCTGATTAACTTTTATTTAAATAGTTATGAGCATGGGAGTCACTGCTACGGAAGAGGATGGAGAACTAATAGCTAAATTGTTTGGAGCAGTTGGCAAGGTATGGCGAGCTGAAGAGAAATTTTTTGATGCAATCACTGGCCTGAGGTATGTGGCTTCGGTAATTGTAGAAGAATTATACTTAATTACTTATTAGCTATGTAGCACAGATATGGAGACGTGTACGAGGATACGGTAAATCTCTAAAAACTAGGATACAGATACTGCAGGATAGGTCAGTTAAAATAATATATATTTATATTTAAAAAAAATAATAATATATGAAAATATTATTGATAATTCATTCAAAACATATTCAGAATAAAAATAAAACATGTCACATAAGTTATAACATATTATAAAATTCAAATAAAACATATGTCATGCATAAGTAATAACATATTACAAAATCCAAATAAAACATATGTTACATAAGTCCTAACATATTACAAAATCCAAATAAAACATAAAAAAAAAAAAAAACTCATAAGATATTCTTTCGGTCGAATCTTTTTCGGTCTTTAAAGTTGTTTCTTCTTCTTCTCCCTCTTTCGGTCGATACTTCAGAATACGTATCTTAGAGTATCCGAACCGGATACGAGTTACCTCCACCATATGAAGTATCCATGCTTCCTAGCTTATTAGTACCATACCTCAGAAAATCCTTTAATACAATTATTGCTCACATGCACTAGTTTTGGCTGATTAATAATTATTATATCTATTCCCCTTACGGTTCCTGGACTATAAGCAAGCACTAATATAAACTAATATGTATTTGAATCGATACTCTCTCAAACTTTTGAATTGATTGAGGTTTTGGATAGTTGCTTTAATGGAACACTTTTTTTTTTCCCAAACATTGTCAGTGGGAGCGGCCCAGCATACATATTTTTAGCAATTGAAGCTTTGGCTGATGGGGGAGTAGCTGCAGGCCTACCACGAGAGCTTGCGCTGGGTCTAGCTTCTCAGACTGTAAGTCAGTTACAACCAGACAGTGTCTGTTTTATCGGTTTTTTTAGATTTATTTGTTATGAGCTGCACAGTGTTAGGTGGTGCTTTCCCAACCCTTAAAATCCCCTTCACTGTTTTTTATTGTCCTTCTCTTTCTCTCTGTGTTTGTGTTTGTTAATTGGCAGGGGCATATGGATAGAAGAATTCCACTCTGCATATATGAAATATTTGTTGCACGACTTAAATTCCGTAGTAGGGGAATTTATACCACTTGGTTAGCATCTTCATTGTTTTTAGTAAAGCAAGTCATTATAAGTGCTGACATGCTTAGAAGTTAGAATTTTCATGTAATATTTGTTACTATGGTTGTGATTCATTTAGCCCCGGTGCAATTTGATATGGGTGATACAAGTTGGTTTCTAAAGCACCTCGCAGCAGTTATGGTACATTAGACATCTGAAGAAAGAGGATTCACTAGATAGTAGAAATGACTTTGGTTAATACCATAGAGTTAGCCGTAGTTTTACATGAAACAGAAAATTAAATGAAGTACCATTTTACCTTATTTACTTTTATAGGAGTAGAACTACATTAAAGGAGGCAAATTTAAGGACCTGCAAAATCCCTCTCTATACGAAAATAAGTGGGATTTACTTCGCAACTTGGAATTTCTATTTCTTCAGTTTGTCCAAAGTTTAATAACTATCTCAAATCTCTTTGAATTTGAATCCAGTTTAACGTCTTAAAGTAAGGAAGTGTTACTGTTGTTTTCTGTTTAATTTTGTTGTTCTTGGGTTTATAGATGAGCTGTTTTTATTTTTCATGTGATGTTATTAGTGTCAGCACTATGCCCCTTGTTTTAAAACAATTTGCTTGGCTCTTATGCAGGTACTAGGAGCAGCATCAATGGTGGTTAAAACTGGAAAACATCCAGGTCAACTTAAAGACGATGTTGCTTCACCTGGTGGGACTACCATTGCTGGCATTCATGAGTTGGAGAAGAGTGGATTTCGTGGGATATTAATGAATGCTGTAGTTGCTGCTGCTAAGCGTGGCAAAGAATTGTCCCCGAGCTAAATTGTTTTGAATTAGTTTCTCAACTCTTATTGCAAGTAATGGCAATCGAAACTATTCTTTTGACCCCCAATAATAACATTAATGTTTAGAGGAAATTGCTTTGCTATTTTTTAGCTAGAATTTTCCTTTCTTTCTTTCTTTGGAGAGTTTCATTTACAGTTTTTACCTGCAATTATTTTATAGATATTTATAATGTACAGTGCTCTCTCTTATTGTCAATGAAAGGAAGTTCTAATAATCAGAGTGCTATCAGCTTTATCACTTCTTTGGGTCACGGTATACAATGCTCAAATCGAATTCCTACAAACATTTTTCAAGAAAAAAAAAACATATGATCCAATTATAATCTAAAATCCAATATAATTTAAGGATTTGGATCATCTGTTGAGATGATCTTTTTCTGATCCAAAACGCATGAAGATAATATTATGTATTTAAAGGACATATATGTTACTAGATCTTTTAAATCATCGTAATGCTTAGTTCGGTAGAAGATCCAAATTCATGAATTTTGCACACATCTAGAACAGGAGAGAATCACAGAAGATAAAGAAAAGTGACAAGCAAATCTTATGTGGCACACGTTGCAGCTACGTTTTTTTATCTTTGGTAATCAAGTGTACCACCAGCGGTGCACACCGGATGCATTCTCCTAGAATATAACGTGTTTTACTTGACTGTAGCTTGTAAGTTGTAAATGCTTTAAGAAATTCTAATCTCGATAACTAAGAAAAGAAAAGTGGAGATGCTTATAGCAAACCACAAGCAACCATAAAAAAAGTGATAGGTGCAAGTTAAACGTAGGGTAAACAGTCGGTTCAAAAAAAAAAAAAAATGTAGGGTAAACGGTGCTACTTACAAAATGAGGAAATTCAGTACTAGTCAAAAATGAAAGCTTTGAAGAGAGTAATGGAAAGAGGGGTGTGTAGCGCCAGCCAATCTGGTGACACTTTTGTAATTGAAATTGATATTGAAAGAAAGCCAAAAATACAGAGAGTTCCACAGATATTGCTTCATGCGGCCGTTGAAGCAAATAACCAGAAATGCTATGTTCCTTTAGTGGTCTCTATCGGTCCTTTCCACCAAGCCGATAAAGCGCTACAGATCACAGAGATGCACAAGTGTGCAATGGCACACCAGTACGCTGATAACAATGACCAGTCCTATGATCTTTTGTACAACAAGGTCAAGGCCATTGCCGGAGATGCAAGAAATTGCTTCTCTCTGGACTCGAGTACAGAAGTAGGGCTGGACGAAGAGAAATTTACGAAAATGATGTTTCTTGATGGCTGCTTCATTCTCCAATTCATCCAGCTGCTTTGTACAAGATGATAAAGATCTGAAAATGAAACTCTGCCTTGCAGCTTTCGTGAAACGGGACTTGTTATTATTGGAAAATCAACTTCCTTTCCAAGTCCTCCGAGTGTTGATGAACGACAAGGACGATGAATGGAAAGAAACGTTTCGTACATTTTTCACTCGAATTGGGGCTCTTCCTTCTTCTCAGTCACAGCCAAAAATAGACTTTGATCAATGTGCTCATCTTCTTGACATGATCCACACCCTGCTCATTGATAAAGCTGCATTATCTGCTCCTCAACATACTACAAGTGGCAATGGCTTGTTTTCATGTCGTTCGGCTAAGGAGCTTAAGGAGGTGGGAATCCATTTCAGGCCAAGCAAAAGTTATCAATTGACCGATGTTCAATTCAGTTCAACGTTTTTCATACATCAATCACTCAAACTTCCTCCCATAACCATTGACGATTCAACCAAGTCTATGCTTCTAAACTTGGTTGCCTATGAAGCATGCCCCGATGCGCCTGACGACTTGGGGGTGTCTTCTTACATTTGCTTCATGGATTCGCTGATTGACCATGCAGAAGACGTGAAGGAGCTTCGATCAATAGGTATTCTCCTCAATTTTCTAGGGAGTGATCAACAGGTGGCGGATCTCTTCAATCAGATTGCTGATAACTTGGTGCCGAATCCTCATGTTTATGCTCATGTTAAAAACAAACTTGAAAGGCATTACAGGAACAAGATCAAGATTTGGTTGTCAGAGTGGCTGCATACACATTTTACAAGCCCCTGGACAGTCCTTGCTTTTGTTGGTGCAATTTTCGCTCTTGTCCTCAGTGTTATTCAGACTTATGAAGCTGTATACGCCACTGAAACTGCACCGTGTCCATGCGCGGCTGCAAACCACACTATATAATTATCACTTTACAAATACGGTTCCAATATTGAGAGGTTTTTTTTTTTTTTGACCTTTTGTGCGTTCTTGTTTTTATTTTTATAATTTTGTTGTTCTTGAATATTACTGTTTCCCCTCTAGCTGTGAGGTAAAAGGATTGTAAGTGTTTTACAAATACTGTTTCAATATATGTTGAGTTCAAGTTTTGGTTCACGCACGTTGTTTCTTCTAGTATAACATGTATGTTGTTCTATAATTCATTAAAAGCATTAAAACAAATTAATCAAAATTCAATGAAATTCAATCGAGTTCATCAAGATTCTTACAAATCTTAATATAAATAATTGAGAGAGAGTGCGTGTGACTAACTCTAAGTTAAGGAAAGACATGCGTGACTTCTCCATAGTGCTTTATATCGAAAGATTGAAATGAAAAAAAAAAGAAGAAGCTTATTCTTATCTTCTTTTCCATTTTTTTTTTGTTTCTTTAACTTAATTTTATATATTCTCTCCCATATTTGTTGGAAGGGATTTGGATCCACCCCTAACATAAGCTTTTCCTAAACTTTAAAAGACCTATTAACATTTGACGATTACAGATTTCAATGGGCAAAATTCATTTTATGTTTTGTCGATCTTAGCTAGACGTGAAAGCATTTTATTGGTTGGGAATCAGGTTTAGGGATTTTCAACTACTCAAACAATTTTGATGATTACCACAGTGACTATCAATTTTGGTGTACACTATCAAAATGACAATTAGATGAGAAATTGGTTTCAAAATAACTATTTTTGGCGAATACGTATTGTGACACTAATGGTCATTCCATTAAACTCCGTCAAATGAGTGGTATTTTGGTAAATAAGAGATTTAATTCAACCATAATATTTATTTATTTATTTTTTTTTGGCATTTTGACATTTTTTTAAGGGTGTCGCTATTGAGACTCATAAAACTTATTAGTACACCCATATTTTATTAAAAAATTTAATTACAAAAATATCATAATAGAAATTTACCAATAAGGACAAGTTACTTTAATTAAAAATAAACCAAATACTATGTACACTCATTAATTACATTCATATCTTCAACTATATTTCTTTATTAAAAAAAAAAACTTATGATAAACCCTAATTAAACTATAATTTTATTTCAAGTATAAAACTTTCTCACCATCACATGATTATCATATTGTTTTGTTTTCTTTTATGTATAGTTATGAACTCTATCAATAAACAAAATATATTTTTTTAACTATAGACGTAGATATCAACAAGTTTTTTTTTTTTAAATAGCCGACTAGCTATAGATATCAATAATATATATTTTTTAAGATAGCTGTATAAATAATAGAATACCAGATTGAAAATCTTTTGACCCCATATACGGTTCCACATATTCCCTTTTATAAGGCTTCTACATTCGAGATATTTACAAAAGTAAATTAGACCATCATTAAAAAAAAAATTTGATTCCAAAAGTAATAAGATTTTTTTATATATATAAATTGGGTGCGATAATAATTTAAGAGTGTTTACAAATAATATGTATTAAAATGAATATATTTATTTCAATGAGGTTACTATTGACATTAAGATGTGTGCTTATAATAATATTTATTTTTTAAATTTTGGATATGGGTGTACTTATGAAAATGGATGTACTAATAAGTTTTATGGCTATCAATATCAGTACTTTTTTTTTTTATAATTTCAACTGCTGAGTTTTATTTTTCAAAATTGGAAACAAATCTCTTGATTGACATCCATTAGTGTACCATTCTCATGGTGCACTGTTGCGCACCAGAATATCCATGCATGTATGCAAATCCTTTCATAATTCTTCTGAAAACAAATACTGAATTATATACGTAATGTATTTTTTTCATGTAAATTAATTTATGCACATCAAAGACAATGACTATTTTTGCCCAAATTTTTCTAGATCTTTTGATATTTTTAGTAGTTGATACATTATATTTGTACTATTAATTATATATAGGGAAACATATAATAATACATTATATTTATTGGTTTACTTAAAGGATAATTTTGGTATTTCAAAGGGCGTGCGTAGGAAGTAAAATTAATAATTTTAATTTGTTTATATGGGAGTAGGAAAAAAAATGGGTGTATGAAGATATTTTGTGGGTGGCAATAGTGCAAACCCAAAGATAAAATTGGAATATAAGAATGTAATCTCTAAATAAAATAGTATTTTCCAAAGTATTTTCCAAAGTATTTAAACTAAAAGCAAAATAATACAGTCAACCATTTTGTTATGTTTGAGTATGACTATATAAGTTTTTTTTTTCTTTCAACAAAGACCATTTTAATATGTATCTAAAAACTAATAGACCAGAAAACTTAAGGACTAAATTGTAAATTCTTCATTTTTATATGTATGACATGATTCTTGTAAAAATATAATATATCCAATATACTAAAGACTCTTCTGAATCACACTTTAAATGCTGCAGGAGTGAAATTGAAGGACCTTCAGGTTAGTGCCCTGTAACTGTATGCTGATAAAACATAGCTTAAGTGTGCTGCTTTCAATTGCATACTTTTAGTCCTAGATAAGAGCCAAAGTTACATATAACATGAGAAGACCAGCACATAAATATTAGTATTGTTTTCTGTTGTTTGATTAATATATAAAAGCCAACCAAATTTAAAGGAGACTGTACCAATTTTGCTGATGATGTT
This sequence comes from Dipteronia sinensis, assembly GCA_033220585.1. NCBI lineage: Eukaryota > Viridiplantae > Streptophyta > Magnoliopsida > Sapindales > Sapindaceae > Dipteronia > Dipteronia sinensis. The sequence goes on from CM065639.1 coordinate 21,040,601, forward strand.
GTAGTTCTCAGTTTGCATTGAGTGAACTAAAAGTATAAAAGATAATTGTGCATTTGTTACTATCTACTTCTGTCTGTGCTAGGTACGTTAACCTCATTGTACTGCATTATGAAACTATGGGGCACAGCACTTTACTTTTTGTGGACTGCATGATTTGAGTTTTCATTGTTTGTGTAAAGGAGGCAGAATCTCTCTAATTACTCTTCTCCAAAAGATCAGTATGGCGTTCATAGGTAGTTTTTATATATATTGGACTATTGGTTTCTGGAAAGAAAAGATTCCCTGCTTCATGTATGCAAATTAATTTTAAGAGCAATCACGCTATCAAAAATACAGTACCATTTCCTACATTATTTGTTATGGCTTTGTCATGGAAAAAATAATTAATTTATTATTATAATAGTAATTAATAAATTATAATGGAATGTATGTGATAATTTATACACTACAAAAAAATGTGATTTGTTGGTCAATATTTTAAATGTATCACTATATGTGTTATTTTGGTATTTATCACTATTTTTTTTGTAGCGAAATCACTCTGTTAAATTTTTCGCCAAATATTTTGATTTAATTTTGAAATTTTCAAATAATATGTCATAGGTAATATATAAAACAAAAATTATGGCGATCGCAAGAAAATTAGACAATAAGGACCAGACTTTAGGGACAAAAAAATGGTACTAATAAGAAGTTTACTTTATGTGTACATCTGACTAAATTAAATAAATATAAAATATAGCAAAATTATTAGTAATTACTAAAATAAGTTTAAATTATTAATTTTTTAGTAAAATGTTGATTATAAAAAATAAAATCAACAAGGATATAATATATGTATCCTATTTCAAGATAAAGTAGTAGTAAAATGTAATTTTCTATGAAATAAAAGAAATATTTTAATAAAATATTATTTTTAAAAACAATATCAACAGTTATATTTAAATATTATACAAAAAATATATATTTAATTAGATAGTATGCAAACATATCAATAGCTTATATATAATTAGTATGCAAAAGATATCAGATACAAAGTTATAGCAAAATGGTAAGAGTAACCTTTACTATCAAATCCAAGTCACGGGTTTGAGCCACACAAAATGCAGAGTCGAAGGCGCGCCATTTTTTTTCAATGAACCTTTTCCGACGGCCATTTCCCGTCGGAAATAAAAGTAAGCCATCGGAAATACTAGTAATTTCTACCACCTTCAATTATTATTACTGATAGCATTTTTATTATTTCCAATGGCCCTGGCCGTCGGAAATAGTGGTATTTCTGACGGCTCGTCGGTAAATGGTTATTTGCCACAAGCGTATTTGTGACGGCCTCTGACGGCTTTTTCCCGTCGGAAAAGAGCATTTCCGACGGGAAAGCGTCTTTTCCGACGGCATTTAGCCGTTGGAAAAGACCATTTTTTTTGTAGTGCGTAGGGAGTAAAATTAATAATTTTAATTTGTTTATATGGGAGTAGGAAAAAATGGGTGTATGAAGATATTTTGTGGGTGGCAATAGAGCAAACCCAAAGATAAAATTGGAATATAAGAATGTAATCTCTAAATAAAATAGTATTTTCCAAAGTATTTCCAAAGTATTTTAAACTAAAAGCAAAATAATACAGTCAACCATTTTGTTATGTTTGAGTATGACTATATAAGTTTTTTTTTTTCATTCAACAAAGACCATTTTAATATGTATCTAAAAACTAATAGACCAGAAAACTTAAGAACTAAATTGTAAATTCTTCATTTTTATATGTATGACATGATTCTTGTAAAAATATAATATATCCAATATACTAAAGACTCTTTTGAATCACACTTTAAGTGCTCGTTTGGTTGAGATTTCTACGGTCTCAAAAGGTCTATCAATGTCTATTTGATTTTTTTAAAGTTGTTTGGTTGAGATTTTAAGAATGTCTATTTTAAATTGAGTAGAGGCTAGTAGAGTTTAAACCTCTACTAGGCAAAAGCTCATGGGGAGGTGCTTCTTCAAATAGACTTTTTTTTTTAAATGTCTACAAACCAAACAACTATATTTTTTTTCTTCAAAAACTCTATTTCTAATAGATCTACTACAAGTATATCTTTTACTAATAGAGGTTTTTCAAAAGCCTAACCAAACAAGCTCTAAGTTTCACAAGATAAGATTGATCTAGAGATGTTCCTCATACATATACCTTGAGGTTGTGAGATCGGGTCGGATTCTCTTCCCCCAATTTCTGATTATTTTTGTAATTGTTAAAAAAAATAAATATCACTTTATCCTTTAATCATAGGACAAAAAAAATCACGGATCATATAATTAATGTGATGCAAGTAAAGAAAAGTAGATAAGGCATCTCTCACACTCTCACCATAATGTTTCTGGTTTGAGTTGTCTCCTTCCCCAAACCTTAAATTTATCTTAACATTAAAAATATATAAAAAAAGTTATATATTTTGCCATACATCTTTTTAACATTCTCCTTGTTAGTCACTCTTTCAAGACTGATTGATACGAGCGGGACAAAGAATACATAATTCCTATAAGAATAAGGCATATAGCTACAAAAAGAATCGGAACTAAGCGTTGTAAGTGTAGAGCCAGAATATATAATTTACAAAAATATGAGAGGGTTTAGAAAGAGAGAGAGAGAGCATGAAGTTAAGAGAGATTTTAGGGAGAATTTAGTCTCCATTTTCATGGACAATTTAAATCCCATGGTGGATCAGTCAGGGATGTGGAGCATCTTTAAGCCCTTTGGTAGAGTAAGGGACGTCTTCCTATCCAATGTTAAGAGGTCTAGGAGTAGCTGCTATGCTTTTGTGAGGTTTGGGACGGTGGATGAATCTATAAAAGTGGTAAGCCTTACAAATGGAATGCATGTGTATGGATGGCCTATTATTACTAAAATGGTTGTGGCTGGATGGAATGATAGAAGAACACCTGGAGAAGATGACTTTTTCAGATAAAGAAAAGATACCTATGAGTTGTAGTAGGGGGAGAGTGTCAGACTACAGAAATGAGTCTTTCGCTGAGGTGCTTAAAGGTGACAGAGGCAAGTATCTACAATCTGAGGAAGTTATTATAGAAAAGGAGCTTTCCATGTCATGGTTGTGGAACCAAAAAGACAGTGTCTGGTTGGATAGTTGTGCGGTAGTCTTCATGCGAGATTTCTCAGATGTGTCTGGTGTGAACCAGAGCTTGGAGGAGAGAGGTTTCCCCTTTTCAACGAATTATCTTGGTGGTAGGTGCATTCTATGGAAGTTTGATTCGGTGTGTGACAAGGAAGGGTTTATTAACAACAAGTTTTTTTGGGATGATTGCTTTACTTTCATGAGTAGCTGGTCGGAGACTACAACCCTGAGGGCAAGGTTGGCTTGGATTAGTTTTGAAAACATTCCACCGAAGTTCTGGTGTATTCCCTTGTTCAAAAAAATGGCTTCGATAATTGAGGGCCCTTTGCTGGTAGAAGATGATGTAGTTTTTAAAATAAGATTAGACAGAGGTAGTGTGCTAGTATCAATTACATCTAAGTTCACCTCCCTTAGACGGATCAGTGTAGAGGAAGGTGGTCGACAGTTCATGGTTAAGGTGGTGGAGGATCCGGTTCCGGTGGACTTGGCTTAGGTTGAAGGCTTGCTGGGATTGGTTAAGTTCCCAAAGCACCTGAATGGACAGCTGGAGTTTGTTTCAACCGGTGAAGAGCTACCAAAGGTTGAAAAAGGTCGGGGCAGAAGGAAAAGTAGTCAGGAAAAGGTAAGGTGTCAGGCAAAAAGGGGTTCCTTAGAGCAGATTAATCACAAGTTAGGAAACTTCTGTCAGGGGAACGAAAATTTTGGCTCAAACAAGGTGGGTGACAGAGCAATTGATAATGGTAAGGGTAGTTGGGTGAAGGTCTCAAGATAGATACCTAGGGGATTGCAGTCCAACAAGCTGGACTTTGAGAAACATAAGCATATGCATGGCCAAGAAGTGCTGTTTTCTATGGGTTCAATCACATCTTCTTTTGACGATGAAATGGTTGAGGTGCCTTTTTTGAATTCTTCAAGGAACATGGAGGAATGTTCTAAAATCGTGCGGACAGAGGATGGTTTGGTTAAAGCTTGGGGTAGTGGGCCAAAGGTAGATTATGGAGCTCATGGTGGGTGATGCAGATCGGAAGCGGAACTCACATGCGATCAAACAAACAAGAGTTTCTTGATTCTACGATTCCGTAGAAAAATAGAAAAAAGAGATAAATTGAGAAACCTCAATTGGTTTTTTTTTATTCATCAAAATCTGCGCTCCAAAATCTAATACAAGCTACTTAAATAGTAAAACGAAACCGAATCCGTAGGGGTTATGTTTCTGCTAGAATTCTAAACAAGAAATAAATCTAAACAAAAATCCTAATCAAATGGGAAAGAAGCCCAAATGAAAAAGATATCAAATCACGTACAAAAATCAAAAGAATTCTAAAATATTAGAACTTATCTAATAAGGAAATTGGATTTAATTTAATAAAAATCAAATAATAAAATAATTAATAACTTAATTACATATCAATTAAAAGGAAATAAAATATTTGTATTGAATCGTGACGATAATTGGAAACCAATAAGAAAAGAAACAGTTGTCTTGGTGCGCCCGAAACTTAATGGCCGAATTCAAACATGATGCAGCCCATTATAGAAGACAAAGCCTTCATAACATTTGTAAGGCTCGTCTTGGGCTTTTTGTAAACATACTATAATGTCGATATTAAGCCAGTTTGCCCTACGAAAAGGCCCCCAAAATTTGCTCATGTGTTGCCACAACCATCTCTCCAATTACCCTTTTGCCTTGGGCTGATCTGCATCATTCTCTCCGGGTTAGACGGAATTCATCATCGAATTTGAAGGTTCATCATCCCCTCGCGATGATGAAATGATGCCAATCCTTGCGAGCTATACTCGCTAGACACCACTATCTCGCTACACTTCGAGTCATCACTGGACATCTCTTCATCAAAAATAAGTGGCTTGTCGAAATCAACGATCACTGATTTCGACACATAATCATCATTGAAAAACAATGAATGATCAGATTTCTCCTCTGCCTCCAGCGGATTCGGTCTCCTTTGGTGAGCCGTTAGCGCCGTCATCTGCTGTGTCAACGTCTCCACTTGTTGCCGAAGTTGTGCAATCACATCACGCTCGTAGATTTCATCAATTGGGTTCTCACGAGGGTTCGAGTTTGCGCGCCTCTTTAGTGGCATGACGACGAAATGGAACGAACCTGACTCTGATTGTTGGGAACCCCGTTCACTGGTAACGCAACGGAAATAGGTTTTAAAATTTTTATACAGATCATAAACGATCTGGGAACAGTGAACTTAGGATCGTAATTCTTTTTCCGGAACTAATACATATAATATGTAAACACAGGAAATTGTAATCAATATATTAAAAGAAAATTTAGAACCTTACCAACGTTTGGAGGCTCCTTCACTTTACGATATGCTCCTGGTCTGTACCACTGATCTTCCTAGTTATTCCCGGAACTGGTAACTGCGTATGGACCCGTCACCTACTCAGGAACTTAAGAGGATGTAGAGAGAATGAAGAAGAAACAATTTCTTCCTAAGAGAAAAATACCTAGAACAATTCTAGGATGTTCAAAGAAAAAATATATTATAATTTTTTTTTCACTAGTGCACCCACGCACTATTTCACTTTTTTTTTTCTTTTGTTTGATTTTCGCACAGCACACTTGTGCTTTCCTTTTTTTTTTCTTGTTGTAATTGATTCACTTGTGCACGTTAATTCATGCACACATCTTTTTCTCATTTCAATTGCGTGTGTTCAGAACAAAATCTATGACTATTTCTCTTTTATCTAATTATATAAATATATCATTATATATTTTTAAAACTAGATAATTATCTTTTTTCAAAAATATCTTTATATATTCAAAAGATAATTAGTATTTAAGTGTCATAGGTAGAGTAGGATTCTAACTCTCACACAACCCTAATTGACTTAAACTTAAATACTAGACTTCTCAAAAAATAAAATAATCTAATTATTTTATGTCTTAGTCATGATTTGAACCCGCAACCTCCATTTAATAATTAATTAATAATTCATAATTATTAATTCATTAATTAAATAATCTAATTAAATAATCTCATTATTCAATTAATCACTGAATAAATACGTGTCACTTTCGTAACACAATTAATTGGACAATCCAATTAATTAACCGTGACCCTTGTTACCTAAATCGATCGAGCTAGCAAGGGGACCTAATGGACCCACAGTATTTTGAGCTCCAATAATCATTGGAATCATTAATTAAACTCTTTAATTAATATTTCTTGATTATTAACTCCGGTGTTATTCCACTAAAAACCTGAAGCTGCATTCTCTCAACTGCAGACGCTTTTACACAGACCGATACAACTTGGTGTCCATCGATATAGCTATTACACATGGTGTGATCCTCCACAGTAGTTCATATTTAGAGCTAGGTCATAATGTCCATTATACCCCTCTTATTACATATATCCTTTAAGTACCGTTGATTCTCTAATGAACAATAAATCCTATTTCCTCACGGAATTAGGAGAGCGCTCATATTGTCCAAGCCCTGAATCAACCCTTAAGGGAACTACCATCTACTTCTCACAAGAAGTAGTGCATTCCACTATTGTGTACATACCTTCCCAGCCACAAGCCAAACCGCAATCCTAACATACGGAGTATATTGATCAGGAATTGCATATGACCTCACCCATGGTATATCAAAGACCACGATCTAACCTGAAGGAGTCGATAAGACACTCAGGATTAAGATAACCCACATATAGCCATCATTAGTCGATATATATAAATCTCATCAGTAAACGGATCTTGGTGAGAGATTCATATAGATCATGGCCCAGTCCTATATGATCACATCATACAAGGTGCCTCCATTCCCATATCTCATATGAATGATTCAGGATAGAATCACCGTACATTACGGAATGGACAGCAACTATAGATTAACCACAAATAAAGTACCCAGCTTTATTTGCTATCTATGGACTCTTTAGATTGCACGTCTCTTACTGTATCCATCTGTATATGACACTCATATACACAGTTCGAGATTACATCCAGCAATCTAGGATGTTAATATATGCACAAGTTATAAAATAAACAACACAACAAGAATGAATTGAACTTTTCTTTTTATTTATTTCATAAATCCATTTACAAATTACATCTTAGGGCATAAACCCCAACAATCTCCCACTTGCACTAAAGCATGTGAGGCATGTTTCGTAACCCTAAACCATCTAGGTGACCCGAAAACACTTTAGCTGATAAGGTCTTTGTAAATGGATCAGCATGATTGTCTTGTGAGGCTATCTTTGTGACGATCACATCTCTTCTCTGCACTATCTCTCTAATGAGATGATACTTTCTCTCTATATGCTTCTTGGTTCTTTGGAATTAGCCACAGCACCACTGTTATCATAATAAAGTGTGATGGGCTTATCCGAATCTGGAACAACTTCTAGATCACTCAAGAACTTATGGAGCCAAACAACCTCTTTAGCAGCTTCACAAGCGGCTACATATTTGGCTTCCATGGTGGAGTCAGCAATGCAAGATTTCTTTATACTTCTCCACACAATGGCTCCACCACCAGGGTGAAAACTGATCCAGACGTGGATTTCCTAGAATCCCTGTCTGAATGAAAATCAGAATCTGTGTATCCTAACGGGATCAAATCCTGTCCGGAATACACTAGCATATAGTTTCTCGTTCTCCGAAGATACTTGAGAATAGTTTTGATAGCAACCCAATGATCTAATCCTGGGTTGGACTGGTACCTGCTGACTACTCCCACTGCATAGCAGATATCCGGTCTCGTGAATAACATAGCATATATGAGACTACCTTCTGCTGATGCATATGGTACACGTCTCATATCCTCAACTTCTTGAGGTGTCTTAGGACACTGTTCCTTAGACAAGTAAACCCCATGCTTAAAAGGTAAATTACCTTTCTTGGAGTTTTGCATCAAAAATCGCACAAGGATTGTGTCGATATATGATGCCTGAGATAAGGCTATGAGTTTGTTCTTACGATCCCTTATAAGTTGGATCCCTAGAACATAACTTGCATCTCCCAACCCAAATCTTTCATTTGGAATTGGCTAGCCAGCCAGCCCTTTACATCAGATAACATTCCCACATCATTCCCAATGAGTAGGACGTCGTCCACGTATAGCACTAAGAAAACTAATTTTTTTTCTTTATCAGGATCTTCCATTGCATTCTTAAATGTCAATGGATCATCCACACTATCAGCAGAGACAACACTTTGTCCCTTACCTATACCTAAATAGCGTTCAAGTTGTCTTACAACCCTCCCACTACGTCTAGGTGATAATGTATTCTGATCAGGAACCATCTGACTCTCAGATGTTTGTGGATCAACAACTCTTGTTGATGAAGCACTAGTCTCACCAGGCTCCAACTCATTCAATACAATCTTAGAACGAGGTTTATGGTCACTAATATAATTATCCTCAAGAAACGTTGCATTTGTCGACACAAATATTTTGTTATCTTCGGGACTATAGAAGTGTCCACCTCTAGTCTCCTTGGAGTATCCTACAAACAGGAAGACCACAGATTTGGGTCTAACTTTCCACTTCTGTTCTTCAGCACGTGTGCTGGACACCCCTACACGTGGAAATGTCGCAAACTAGCTTTACGACCATTCCACAACTCTAGGGGAGTCTTAGGAACATATTTGGATGGCACTACATTCAAAATGTATGCCGCTGTTTGTAATGCATATCCCTAGTAGGAATTTGGTAATGATCAGAAACTAATCATAGATCTCACCATTTCCATCAGGGTTCTACTTCTCCTTTCCGCTACACCATTTTGCTGAGATGTACCAGGAGCTGTGAGTTGGAAATCCATCCCATGCTCGACCATGAAGTCTTCAAACTCTTGGTCAAGGTACTCACCTCCACGATCTGATGGTAGTGACTTGATAGTCCTACCTAATTGATTCTCAACTTCAGCTTAGAATTCTTTGAACTTTTCAAATGTTTCTGACTTTCGTTGCATTAGGTAGACATATCCGTACCTTGAGTATTCATCTATAAAGGTGACATAATACTCATAGTCGCCCCTAGCTCTAACATTCATCGGTCCGCAAATGTCTGTATGTATGAGTTCTAGTGGCTCTATAGCTCTAAACCCTTTTCCAGTAAAAGGTCTCTTAGTCATCTTACCTTCTAAACAGGATTCGCAGACAGGTAAGGTGCCAACCTTTAACTCATTTAAAGGTCCGCTTTTTACTAGTCTGTCTATCCGGTCAAGGTTGATATGACCAAGCCTTAGATGCCAGAGATACGTGTCATTATCTAGAGAAATCTTGTGTCGTTTAGTTTTGGGTTTTTCAACCTTAAACATTTCGATGTTAAGTAGTGTAGTATGTATTAACGATCGTAACACATACAAACTGTTTTCATTAATTCCTGAACAAATATTCAGACTATTCTTTCCAATAATAACAAACTTATGATTAAAAGAAACAGAATATGATTGTTCTAACAACTTAGAAACGGAAATCAAATTCCGTTTAAATCCAGGAATATAAAAAACATTGTTCAATAATATAAAACTATTATTAAAAAATTGCAATCTTATTGCTCCCACTGCTTTGGCCGACACGACATCCCCCGACCCCACACGCATAGGAGAAGGCTCCCTCCTCTAGCTGTGTCCAAGAATCAGTCCATTGCAAAGAAGAACAAACAAGGTTAGTGGCCCCTGAATCAACTATCCAGGGTGAAGAATCATCTTCCACTAAACAAGATTTAAGAACAAGTAAATCATATTTACCTTTCTTCATCTTCTTAGCTACCTCCTCCAAGTACTGAGGACAGTTCCTCTTCCAGTGTCCGACCTTGTTGCAATGGAAACATTTTCCTTTGCCTTGGTCTGTGGAGGTGCCCTTTTTTTTTGCTCTGGGCTTTCTTGGGTTTGGGCTTACCCCACACCTTCCCAGCAGACCTCTTCCTCTTCTTATTATTTTAGGAAGATGGTTCAACAACATTTGCCTCACCGGTCTTACTTTTGCTTTCCTTAGTCAAAGACTCAAAAGTACCTGAGCTCATTGAGCAACTGTGTGAGACTGAACTTTAACTTGTTCATCCCGTAATTGCTCTTAAACTGATCGAAACTCTCACTTGAATGGGTTCGTCAATGACCCTGCCATTGACTTCTACCATGTTGAAGTAGAACATCATGCTCAGGACATGTTCCCGAACTGATGTACCTTCCTTCATGCGAGCGAGCATAGCAGAACGAACAGCTTCGTGTCGCTTTTGCTCGGAGGGCTGCTCGAACATAGCTTGCAATGACTCCATAATTTCAAATGCTGTAGTCATTGCTTCGTGCTTTGTGACAAGAACGTCTGTCATAGGAGCCAACAGATATGTTTGGGCCTTCTCATTAGATGAGACCCATCGCTGGTATGCCTCACGAACAATTCGTGTGGCATTGGCAGTAGGCACCAGAGGACATTCCTCCGTAAGCACAAACTTGATGTCTTTGATGACCAATATTGCATTAATATTAAGTTTCCACTTAGTGTAGTTATCGCCAGTTAATTTGTCGTTTGCGAGAATTTGAAGTAATGCAGAAGACATAATTGCTGAAATAAATAAAACATTCATTCAGTTATTTATTAAAACAAGTGCGAGTGCTTTGGCATAAATTTAAACATGTTTAACGAACTAGAAATACCCAAAAACAGTTATTATACCACGACAATCCAACATACCACAAAGAAGTGCCGCCTTAGGGTCGGTCAAGTCTTTGCATGTTGGACCGAGACATTCTCAATCAAATGATATTCTAGAATAACTCTTATTCCATATCATTCAACCATCGTTTATTCAGTCAGGTTTTTAATTAACAAAACTTAATCAAAACCTTCGTGAGTGTAACCCACAATTTCAGATCTCACGAGCTTAACTCGAGAATTGCCGCCTTAGGGTCGGTCAATCCCGAAATACCCTCAGAAATCTTATCCGTTAGGAAGTCAACCTTGGTATTGATCTTCGTGGAAACCCTCCTTAGGGAGGACGAAAGCAAAGCCGTCACAAGGCCCCACTAGGATCTCACGGTGTTGAACTAATGATGGAGACTGCAGGATAATATGTCACATATCCCTCTCCCACTCACTATTTAAAAAAATAAGGTTTTCTATTATCCGTTAATGCACCTAGACTCTACAGGATCAAACGGCTAACTCTAATCAAGTTATCTAGCGCATTAACAAATACATTATTAGAAATAAATTCTAATTAACTAATAAATTATTAATGATTTTTAACAATTAAATAACTAATGTATTAGTGAATAATCTAAGTCTTTGTAAACTTTTTACTAAGGTCAGATTATTATGTAAGCGTTTACCAAGTTTTAACTATTAAAACTGTAACACTTTATGTGGTCCATTTATTATTAGGTTATTAATCATATTAATCCTAATTACAATAAATGACCCTATTAATCTAACTTATTAAACACTTTAATAACCAGATTAATATTAATAAGAATTAACAAGTTTTCTAACAATTAAAAAACTAATTTCATTTTCATAGCCAATAATGTATTTACTGATTTTAATCATATTAAAAAAAATACATAAAAATTAGGCTATGATGCATGTATGACATATCAAATATATTTGTGTAGGCACATTTAATCTAAATGACATACGTACGCATGGCAATCCTTTTATCATCATATAATATAAAGCATACATGAATTGACCGAGTACTGTGGATTATTTAACCTAAAAAAAAAATTGGAATCTAAAATTACAAAAATACGCCCAAGGCATTCCTTGGTCTACTTGTAATTTTCGAGTCTTCTAGTCTCTTCAGGTCACTCCGATTCATCTCATGAATCCGAAATAGGAAATCTGCATGGAACACACTAGGCAACACTTGCCAATGAAACCGTGCAAGACGACGTGAATAGTGCCCGACAATCCCTGACTCTCAGATGTTTGTGGATCAACAACTCTTGTTGATGAAGCACTAGTCTCACCAGGCTCCAACTCATTCAATACAATCTTAGAACGAGGTTTATGGTCACTAATATAATTATCCTCAAGAAACGTTACATTTGTTGATACAAATAATTTGTTATCTTCGGGACTATAGAAGTGTCCACCTCTGGTCTCCTTGGAATATCCTACAAACAGGCAGACCACAGACTTGGAGTCTAGCTTTCCACTTCTGTTCTTCAGCACGTATACTGGACACCCCCATATGCGGAAATGTCACAAACTAGCTTTACGACTATTCCACAACTTTATGGGAGTCTTAGGAACAGATTTGGATAGCACTACATTCAAAATGTATGCTGCTGTTGTAACGCATATCCCTAGAAGGAATTTGGTAATGATGAGAAACTAATTATAGATCTCACCATTTCCATCAGGGTTCTATTTCTCCTCTTCGCTACACTATTTTGCTGAGGTGTACCGGGAGTTATGAGTTGGGAAACTATCCCATGCTCGACCATGAAGTCTTCAAACTTTTGGTCAAGGTACTAACCTTTATGATCCGATCGTAGTGACTTGATAGTCCTACCTAACTGATTCTCAACTTCAGCTCGAAATTCTTTGAACTTTTCAAAAGTTTCCGACTTTCGTTGCATCAGGTAGACATATCTGTATCTTGAGTAGTCATCTATAAAGGTGACATAATACTCATAGCCGCTCATAGCCGCTCCTAGCTCTAACATCCATCGGTCCACAGACGTCTGTATGTATGAGTTCTAGTGGCTCTATAGCTTTCAGCTCTTTTCCAGTAAAAGGTCTTTTAGTCATCTTACCTTCTAAACATGATTCGCAGACAGGTAAGGTGTCAACCTTTAATTCACTTAAAAGTCCTCTTTTTACTAGTCTGTCTATCCGGCCAAGGTTGATATGACCAAGCCTTAGATGCCAGAGATACGTGTCATTATCTAGAGAAATCTTGTGTCGTTTAGTTTTGGGGTTTTTCAACCTTAAACATTTCTATGTTAAGCAGTGTAGTATGTATTAACGATTTTAACACATAAAAACTGTTTTCATTAATTTATGAACAAATATTCAGACCATTCTTTCCAATAATAACAAACTTATTATTAAAAGAAACTGAATATCATTGTTCTAACAACTTAAAAACGGAAATCAAATTCCGTGTAAATTCAGTAATATAAAAAACACAGTTCAATAATAAAAACTATTTTTATTACAAAATTGCAGTCTTATTGCTCCCACTGCTTAAGCCAAAATTGGAGTATCTCCTCTACACAAGAAGAATATTACGATGCTTTGAACTCACATCTGACTTGAAAATTAATTTTCATAAGTATTGTGTAATTAAGATTGAGAGATCGGAGGAGGTTCTTGGTGCTTGGGCTGCTGTGTGTAAATGCCAAAAGGCGTCCCTCCCAATATCCTATCTTGGGTTACCTCTTGGTGGGAGGCCGAATGCCGTCGCTTTTTGGAACCCAGTTGTTAGGCGTATTGAGAATAGATTGACTATGTGGAAAAGAAAGTTCTTAAATAAGGGAGGGAGAGTGACGCTTATTAGGGCGGTCCTCTCTAGCATACCCATCTACTTCATGTCAATTTTTCAGATTCCTATTGGTATGGCCAAAGAAATAGAGAAAATTCAGAGGACGTTTCTTTGGGGTGATGGCACAGCTAAAAGGAAGCTTCATTGGGTCCGTTGGGAGGGAGGCTGTAAGAGCAAGAGAAATAGTGGGTTAGGGATATAGAGGATTTTAGATAAAAGATAGGTTTTCTTGCTAAGTGGATTTAGAGATATAGGGGTGGAGGATAAGTCGTTGTGGAAAAGGCTTATTAGTGCGAAATATGGAGTTATGTATAGCTTGAGCTGGAATTGGAAGGAGGCCCCTAACTTATCGGCCTTTGTGAAGGCCGTGAGAAGCTTGTTCAAGGAAGGTTCAGACACTTATGGTATCCTGAATGAGGGCCTGAAGATTGTGATAGGCAATGGTGAAAGGGCGAGCTTTTGGATTGATTTGTGGTGGGACATCAACTCCTTAAAGATGGCTTGTCCAAGGATTTATGCTTTAGCTGTTTAGAAGGAAGGCTGCGTGCAGAATTTCTGCGACTGGGTGGATTCGAAATGGGAAAGGAAGGTTACGCTGAGACGCCCTCTTTTTGGTTGAGAGCAACACCAATGGAATTGTTTCTGCACCATTTTGAATAATGTGGTGATCAGGAAGGATGTTCAGGATTCCATGGCTTGGATTCATAGCCCGGATGGTCAATTATCGGTGGGCTCTTTACGTAGATGTTTGGAAGGTGATAGAGGCAACTTTTTAGACGATAGCAGGGTTCTTTGGGCTGGCATTTGTCCGCCGAAAATCGAGGTCTTTGCGTGGCAAGTTTTAAAAGGTAAAATTATGGTGTACGAGGTGTTAAATAGGTACGGTTTCAACTCAGCTCAAAGTATGGATTGTTCTCTTTGTCATTCCGAGGTGGAGTCGATTAATCATCTTTTTCTTCATTGTCATTGGACATGGGGGATTTGGCAGAAGTGCATGAAGATGTGGGAGGTGAGCTACTATCCGAATGCATCAGTTGTGGATTGGTTTATCAGTTGGTCTACCTTATGTCCGATATCTAAGCATGGAAAGGTCTGGAATTCCATTTTCTTTGCTGTTATATGGACTGTGTGGGAGTCCAGAAATTGGGTAATATTTAAGGACAAGATTATTGACATGGATCAAGCCTTTGACATGATAAAGTTTCGTATGGTATGGTGGTTTCAGTATCTTGGCAGGGGTTCTAGAGAGTCAGTCACATTGCTTCTTCAAGATATTAAGGAGCGATGTGTGGAGACTCATGGTACCAAGAAGGCTGCTCATGAAGTATGGACCACACCACTTTTAGGTTCTTTGAAGTTCAATGTTGATGGTTCCGTTAGAGGATATCCAAGTATGGCAGGTATTTGTGGTGTGTTAAGAAACAACAATGGAAAGGTTTTATGTATTTTCTCGAAGTGGATCGGTATACAGGATTCCAACACTGCAGAGATCCTTGCTATTCGTAAAGATGTAGCTTGTGTGTTTCCAACATTGATTATCAGAACAAGGAGATTGTGATTTGCAGCGATTCTAAGGTGGCATTTTCTTGGGTGAAGAATGAAGGTTTCTGGTGTATTAAGTTAGTTAATGTTATCTACGACATCCGTAGCATGCTCAAGTCTTGGGATAACATCTCTATTATTTTTCATCCTTGAACTTCCAATTCCTTTGTGGATATGTTAGCCAAAAAAGGTTCTGGAAGAAGTGGGGACTTCATGGTGTGGGTAGATAGTTGATTTTTGTTCGTTTCGGCTCCATGTGGTGTTTTGTGTGGTTCTGAGGGGGGGATTTTTGTTCGTTTCGGGTCCAGGTGGTGTTTTGTGTGGTTCGGGGGGGGGGGGGGGGGGGGGGGGGGGTGGGGGGGGCTTTCGATGTGGGTGTTTTCTGGCCGTGTGTATTCTTGCTGCTTTTCTGGTGTTAGATTTGGTTTGTATTGGTTTTGTGCTTTGTCTTGGTTTGTCGGGGTTTTTGGCTCTTGTAAATCTATGGTGCCTTTAATAAACTGGTTAAAAATATATATAATTTAACCTTTGATGATTAAAGGTCGATGAATAATTTAATTAATACCAAGCGTGTTGTGTTAATAAAATAATAGAGCATTCCAACAAAAGTTTGTACATTTAATATATACAAAACTTACAACTTTATATAAAGTACAAATTATTATATACCAAACTTAATATTTTAACAGAAGTAAACTTTCCTGACATCACGTACTGTCATATATATATATATATATATATATATATATTTATACAAAATTTTTCTATTATCAGTTCGTCCTGATATAAAATATATCAGGACGGGAAATGTGGACCATTAGATTTACATACTTTGACTCAAAGTGTATGCACTTGTCAAAACTTCTCCTTAATCTATGGTCCACATTCTTCGTCCTGATATAATTTATATCAGGACGAACTGACAGTAGACAGACTATATATATATATATATATATATATATATATAAAGTAAAAGGCTAGTACAAATAATTTAAAGAGTAATCCTACTTTGTCCAAATCTGTGCTCAAATGATCTGACAACACTCTAATCCATTCATTTAAATCATACAAATATAATACAATTTAAATGAATGGATCAGAGTGTTGCCACATCATTTGGACACCAAATTTGGGTACCAAATTTGGGCAAAATAGTATTATTGTAATTGAATTTGTTTTATAATTTTAAATTGAAAAAAAAAAACTAATTTTAAAATTTAAATTTATTTTCATCTTTACTATTTTTAATATTAGCTTTTTAAATAAAAAAAATGTATTAATTATTTAAGAATCTTTATTTTTAAATTAATTTTTTTTTTGTAAAAAATTGTTTCTAAAAATTCAAATTATTTATACTAGCCTTTACTTTATTTTTTAGAAAAACATTATCTTCATTTTTAAATTATAATAGTTATGAGAATTTTGATATTTTATTTGTCAACCAAATTTAATTTTAAAAAGTAAGGGATGTCTGAGTATTGAACATTTGAACTTCATATTGGCTCTCTCTGTGTACTTATGTTAAACATTAACTAGGGTGGAAATGGGCCTAAATGACACCATATTCAATTCGAGTTTTGTGAATATCATTAAGTTAATAAGTTAAGTTTATGTAGCATCAAAGTTAGTGAGTGATAAAAATGTCCCTCTTATCTTATTCTTTTTATTTCTTTTTCTGTTCTCTATCTCCTTCAACATATTTTCCTCATCTTCTTTAACCTCTTTCACAAACTCAATGAATCCCATTTATTTAGTAATTATGGATACAAACAAGTTAAAAAAAAAAACAATTTATGGGTCCATACATGCTTCAAAAAAAAAAAAACCTGGGCACAAAAGCTTCAAAAAAAAAAGACCTCCATAAGAAGTTGATTTCGACCTCCATTGGAGGTCGATGAAGAAGACGAAGAAAAGACAATTCAAGAAAATTTCATATTTGTCCAATAAGTCTTGGAAAATTTGTGTTTTCGAGATAAATGTTTGTGCTCCAAGACTTATTTTGGTGTTTTCGAGACTTATTTTGTGTTTTCGAGACTTATTTGGGTATTTTCGATACTTATTTTGTATGTTCCTAGACTTATTTCGGTATTTCTAAGACTTATTTTGTATTTTCGAAACTTATTTTGGTATTTCCGAAACTTATTAGAATTTTTTTTGTCAAATAATTCTCAAAAATTGTAAAAATGTCCATTACGTCTCGAACATTGTAAAAATGCCTAATAAGTCTCAAAAATACCAAAATAAGTCTCGAAAATACAAAATAAGTCTTAGAAATACCCTCGGAAATGCCCAAATAAGTCTTAGAAATATAAAATAAGTCTCAAAAATACCCAAATAAGTCATGGAAACAAAAAATAAGTCTCGAAAATACCAAAATAAGTCTTAAAAACACAAAACAAATGTCCCAGAAACACCAAAATAAGTCTCAAAAGCACTAATATAAGTATCTGAAACACAAAAAATAAGTCTAAAAAAAAACAAGACTTATTTCTATTAGTGTGTTTTAAGAGTATTTTTGTCCTAGAAACACTTTAGGTTCTATTAAAATTTAAGTTATTAATCTGGTGATAGTCTTAAAAGTAGGAGAGTAAAAAGTGCTATAAAATTTTCGAACCCTACATTTAGGGGTCTCAGTTTATTTACCCTGAATATACTCAGGATATCGAACTTTGAAACTCACAATAGTTTTCGTACAAATCACCTCTGAATACCAACAATATCAAGACCCGTAACAACTACCACGACCACATGCTATCCTTTTGAACTAGTCATAAAATATCGCCAATCCCTCCCACGATTCCTCTATCATCAAAGCACCATCATTCTCTCTGTTAGCTTGAAAACCACCAACACTCGATCTCATCGTAGGATATATATATATATATACAGTTTTTCTATTGTCACTTCGAACTGAAATAAGATATATCAGTTCCTTATATGTGGGCCATTGGATTTAAAAGATGCTTTGACAAGTGTATGCAAGCCAAGTCAAAACATTTAAATCTAATGGCTCTCATATAAGGAACTGATATATCTTATATCAGTTCGAACTGACAATAGAAAAATTGTATTTAAATATAAATATATATATATATATATAGTGCTCACATTGCCTTGATGAAGTGATCACATTATCAGACACCTGCTCTCGCAATCTCGAATATAAAATCCACACAAAAGATTTCTAAGTAAATCTTGGTTGGTTCGGTTTTCGATTTCATAGGAAGAGAGAGAGAGAGAGAGAGAGAGAGAGAGAGAGAGAGAGAGAGAGAGAAGTGTTGGAGTTGACAAAAATGAAGATAGTATTCTTAAGTAATTATAATTGAATTTGGATGCTCTGCTAAGCTAATATTTGTCATAACCTATATAGATGACATGTGTAATTTATGAATGTAATTTATTTCATTATTTTTAAATGCAAGTCTTATTCTCAAGTTCTTTAGATTTGAAAAAAAGATTTGTACAATAGAAAATCCTGATCCATAATAATTAAACCAAATTCAACCAAATGTTTGCTCATTAACAATAGGAATTTTTTTTTATCATAAATTGACGAGTTCATTTTTGCTCATCCCCCTTGAAAGGGGGTGAGCATTACCCCCCTTTCTCATATGTTAACATGTGTCAATTTGTTAACGTAGAGTTAACAAAATTAATTATGAGAGCTTCTTTTGACAATCTAGTTTTATTCTTTTAATACTACAGTTATTGGTACAATTTTGAAAGGTGGCATGTCAGCATAAACGCCGTGTAGCATGGAAACAACAAGCGACGTGTCAACAAATGAAGATTAAATTAATCCAAACTTAAGATGATAAGTAAATAACCTTACATTGTTGATCAAAGTTACTAAGATGATCGGGTTGAAAATAACTCGATCGAGGTAATTAGATTGATCATATTAGTAAGAAGTGATCAGGAAATCCTAAGATGGTCGGATAAACCCAATTGATCGGATTTTTGTTATCCGATATGGTATGGATCCCTGGTCGGGGGTTAAAGAGATCTGGTCGGGTTTGAGAGATGGTTGGTTAAGTGACACGAGGACAATTTCTAGATACGCTCGGGTGTTTGACATGCAGATAACGATGAATTCAATACAATCACGACTAATACACGCAAAAGAAAGACTCTGATTCAAATAAGGTATCGAGTAGCATACTTTGATAAGGAAACTAACTTCCTTAAAGATATCAGAATTCAAAATAAGAAAGAAGATGAATACGACTTGGATAAGACGGAGTTAATTGTATTATGTAAAAACACTACCATTCTATTACTTGTACACCAAGAATTAGGATTTATGGACATATAAATAGATCCTAAAAGTACCTAAAAAAGGGTTAACGAATCATTAGATATTCAAGAGAGAAATTAAGGCAGAGTGTGTAACCGTGTTATACATAGTGAATTCTTCTCTCGCCGTCACCGGCAACCATAGATGTTTCTTCTCCTTGAGATTTTACCATGTAAAGTCTTGCTTTCACAGTTTCTTTCACTCTTTTCAATTTATTACATAATCATCAACTTTGCATATTTTGTGTGACGAGTGATCAACTTCACGTAGTCCAGAAATCACCGTCAACAATTGGCGTTAGAAGGATGGGAGTGAAGAAACTAACCTCGATGAACTTGAGAAACAGTGATATGGCTGATAATAGGGACGGAAGCAGATCGCCACATGAAACTGGCACTCCTTTAGATACTGATGATGCTGGAATAACAAACATCGAAGGAGATCCGCCTTCTAGGACTCCACCTTCTGTTAGGCAAGGCATAACCACCTCCGTGGATACCCTTCCCAACATCTCCCTAGACACTTTTCGGCAAATGCAGGAATCCCTCCGGAGAGTCAACGAAGACGCCGCTAGACAGGGAATTGACATAACTGTAACTGCCAATTTAACCTCGCCATTCCAGTTGGTTGCGCCACCGGTGGCTTGAGATCATAAGGTACGATCTGAGGTAGTGATCTCGACCCCAGACGCGTCGTTAAAAACTGGCAGAGATAAGGCTGATCGTCACGGGAAAAGAGAACTCTCCCAAAAGCGTGACGATCATCTAGGTTACCAAAGCTATAGAGAAAGTGGGAGTCGGGACGACAGAGGACATGAGGAGCACATCATTCACGAGGACGGAAGGAGGAATAGGCGAGGAAATGATCATGATCATAATGACAGATATGATAGGCGCGGGAGGAGATCAAAATCAACTTCATCTGATGAAGACGCACCTCCTAGGAGGCGCAGGGAGACAACCCCTATGCCCAAGCATAACATTCGTGACACTCAAGTCACAGGACGAACTTCAAAAGACCTTAATGGCCCTATCATCCGTTCAAAAGTTGGCCCAGCGGGGAGAACATGAAGGAGAATGAGAAGTTCTGCTAAGAAGGATAGAAGCACTGGAACGGAGACAAGGACATAGAAACCTGCTGATCGGTAATTCTGGAAGTCCGTTCACCACTTCTATAAGACAAGCCAGTTATTTAGAAAAATTCAGAATGCCTCATGTGGAGCAGTTCAAGGCCAACACCGATCCCTAAGAACACGTAAGAAGATACCAGAGTACTATGGCACAGTATGATTACGATGACGCACTCCTTTGTAGAATGTTCCCTCATGCTTTGGGGGATCATGGGTCGATCGGGAATTTTGAGGAATTAATACATGCCTTCATTAGGCAGTTCATGGGAAACATTGGACGTAGGAAGTCAATCTCCGTCCTTTCAACCATGAAATAAAGGAAGGATGAGAAGTTAAATGACTATCTTGCCCATTTTTCACAGGAAGTCTCAAAGGTCCAGGACCCCAATGATGATGCAATTGCTAGCGGCATTCATTAACAGTGTGGAGCATAGCCAATTGTCACTCAGTCTAAGACAAAAGGGCCTGCTCACTTATGCTAATCTGGTGGATGATGTGGGAGGATATGCGATGGCCAAAGAAGAACAAATAGCCCATGAAAGGGAATTGATATATGGAGGCCGACCAGGAGAAAATCAAAAGTCCAAAGATAGCGACCCGAAGGGAAACCTCAAAGGTGACCAGAAAAATAATTCTATGAGAGGTAAGGAAGGTCGCAAGGAAGATGATCAGAAGAGCAAGAAGACTTATAAGAGGCAGTATACGAGCTATACTCCTTTGGCTCAGAGGCAGGAAGAAATTCTGAACGTGATTGAAGATAATAGCTTATATAAGAAGCCTCCAAAACAATCTAGTTTTGCTCGAAGAGATACTTCTAAATACTGCCGTTTTCAGCGAGAGAATGGCCATGAAACTTCTAAATGCTACCAGTTAAGGGACTACATTGAAAAACTAATCAGAGAAGGACACCTGAAGGATGTGATCCTCAAAGGAGGAGATGACCGGCAAAATGACCCCATGAAAACTGACCCGGATAGAAAGAATGGTCTAAAGGAAAATTCAGACGCCGGAGCTATCAACACTATTTTTGGTGGGCCGTATACAGGGACAAGTAGCAGGGAGAGATTGACAGAGGTCCAAAAGGCCATAGACGGACAAAGAAGTTTGGAAATAAACTTGGCAGGCCCCGACTAGAAGAAGTTCAAGCAGGGTTGGGATCCAATCACCTTCTCCGAAGCAGATTCTCACGGATTAGAAATCAATCAAAACTGATGCAATTGTTGTATCAGTTTGTATTGGTCACCGTGAGGTAAGAAGGGTGCTAATCGATAATGGAAGTTCAGCAGATATCCTGAGCGCTGTGGTGTTTGACCAATTAGGACTCCAAAGGAAAGATCTGCAGCCGCTAGCAATTCCCCTTAGAGGATTTGGCGGAGCAGAAGTGAGATCTCTCGGAATGGTCAAACTGCCGGTTGAGATAGGAAATTTTCCATGCCAGAAAACAGCACTGCTTGATTTCGTGGTCGTAGACACCGAAAATTGACCGTACAACGCCTTATTAGGGAGACCATTCTTGAATAAAACAAAGGCAGTCACATCAACCTTTACCCTGACCGTCAAGTTCCCAACCGATGCTGGAGTTGGAGTACTAAGGAGATCCCAAGAATGGGCAAGGAAAGCTAATCTAGCAGTCTACAGAGAAAAGGCTGAGCCGAACGTAATGCAGATTGATCTCGCCGAGTAAAAGAAATACTTGAAAGAGGATGAGATCGAGGAAAAGGCAGAAATGCCGACTTGTTTCGATCTTGACCCTAGAGAGCCATCATTAGAAGATGGAAAAAATCAGGAAGGAGAATCAACTATTGAGGTCGTGATGGACGACGAAAGACCCGAATAGATAGTCAAATTATGGGCATATTTGACCGATCTTGTACAAGGTCAGTTAATTAATCTGTTGAAAGAGTACATGGATGTATTTGCCTGGAAGTATGAAGACATACCAAGAATCGACGCTAAAATAATCGTCCATGCTCTGACCGTTGACCCCGAGCGAAAGCCGGTAATACAGAAGAGGCGGCGATTCAATCCTGAAAGAAGTCAAGCAATTAAAGATGAAGTCCATAGGTTATTGGCAGCATGATCAATCAGGGAGGTCCAATACCCCAAGTGGGTTACCAATGTGGTGCTTGTCAAGAAAAAGAATGGACAGTGGAGAATGTGTATAGATTTCACGGACCTGAACAAAGCATGCCCGAAAGATAGCTTCCCTCTACCCCGAATAGATCAGTATGTTGACGCGACTGCAGGGCAAGAGTTGCTGAGCTTCATGGATGCATATTCAGGATATAACCATATCAGGATGTTTGGGCCAGATGAAGAAAAGACAGCTTTTATAACAGATCAGGGTCTTTACTGTTAACTGAAAATTTGCTCGGGGTGAATCTCAATTAACACCCTCGAGACCACTACCACGGAGGTGGTGGCCAGGGTCTGATATACTTTATACCAAGCTTGTTCAGATGATAATTTAAAATGCTAATATTGGTACAATCAAAAGAGAATAATGATGATTTTATTATCAATGATATCTCATGTACAAATATCTCTCAAATGCTCTCCATTTCTTTAGGGTGTAGTAGGGTGGTTGTCGTATGCTTGTCGAAAAGTAGTTTTCTCTCGGAGGTTCCTTTTTTCCTCCTATTTATACATAGTTTTGGTAGGTTATATTTGTGATTCTCCCCTTGATTTTCTCAATCTCTTCCCTCCTTATCGGACGAGATTTCTCATTTAAACGACATTGACTTTGTGTTAATAACCGAGTTGAGAATATCTTGGTGAAGATCAGTTTGTTTCCTCTTTAGACTCTATTACTTGTTCTACACGTACGTAATGTTTCCAGATATGATCCAGTGTATCTTCGTATCTTCACAGCGTGATTTCTCATAAAGGTCGTTGATTATGGTATGTATTGTCTCGTATAGCGAGGTAGATCAGTGTCCCGGCTTCGGTATTCAGGAGCTTAGTCTAGCCAAGAGCTTAGTCTAGCTAAGAGCTTGGTCTGACCTCTATTGATATCTTGGAGCTTGATGCGGCCCCATGCGGACATTCTTCTGTGGTAGCGGGGCTTTGGCGAGCTTCTAGAGATGTTGCAAGGTAGTCTCGACCTCAGGGAGCTTGAGTCAGTCTTGACCTCGGGGAGCTTCCCGATTTCTGCTTTGGTGACGGGGGCTCGATCTGATCTCGCCAGGCTCTATTCCGGGTGTTTCTGGAGCTCGCCTTTATTTCTGTGGGGTAGTATCATAGCTCGGCTTCGGGAACCGTGGTCCCTTGGTGGATAACCTCGGCCTGGAGTCAGACTAGGAGGGTGGAAGATTTCCCTTTGGTTCCTAGCCAAATTTGGCTATTAACACAAGTTCCCTCTGACTTGAACGCCGGTGATTGAGTTTGGGGTTGGAGTTAGATTTCCTATTTTATTTGGGAAATTTTTCCTTCTTTACCGTTACAAGAATCTTGGGGGAAATCTTCCCATTAATTGCACAAGTGACGTAGCGAGAGCCGACCAGTGTATTCCCAAGTCAATCCGGCTGCGTTGCGGCAGTTCCCGCAATTTGAGGCGATCTTTACCAAAATTTTCGATGGTGCGTGGCCAATGCTACTGCTCTATTGTCTATTTATACTTGGTTATTCCAACGCCTTCCTCATACCTTCCTTTTTTTTTCAAATTTCAAATTTTCTAAAGAAAGACCTTATCTCAAGTAACATCTCCCTTCTCATTCTTCATCCTCGCAGACTTCATTCCACCATGTCGAAAGCCAGTTGCGACTCCGTTGATTCTATTATCGATGGCGAGGAGGTCACCAATCTCGCCAACAGAAAACTGGACACGAATGAGCCTAGATAGCGATGATTCTCCACCAAATCCGTAACGTCGGCAGTTGAACAGGAACGTGTCCGTTGGGATCGGGTTTTCTAATCGTCCCGACCATCCTCTGGATTTAGTCGACGAAGATTCTGATAGAGAGATTGGTGGCGACGTTAGGGGGAAGGGTCAAGTCCCGGCTACTGGTCCTCCTTTGGAGAGGCTTCCTCCCTATGACTTCAAGGTTGTTCCGGACTCTATCAACGACCCTAATTCGATCGATCTCCTGAGGTCCAAGTATGGCATCCCTGATAGTATTTCTATCTCAGTTTCTCCCAAAAACTACGCCTTTTTTAATCCTCTAAAAGGCATGCTTCTGATTCATGTAGCGGCCCTTGAGAACGGGGTCAGGCTTCCTCTTCACCCTTCCCTCCGGTGAGCTCTCAATGCCATACAGCTAGCCCCTCTCCAGCTGACGCCCGGCTTCTGGAGGCATATGATCGGCTTTCTCGTGCTGTGGAGGGAATAGTGCTGGCTAAGCGAGGTGACTAGGGAGCCCGAGGCTGAGTAGCTGGCTTACCTTTTTCAAGTCGGAAGCCTGTCCAGTGCTCCCCGGGGGCAGTTCTATGCAAAAGCCAAGAACAAGCTCAACTTTATCGTTCATGCTACTTCAAAGAAAGATCCTGCCTGGAAGGAGGAGTGGATCCTAGCAGGGGGTGATTGGGGAAGCTCGGTCTTCATTGGCGGGCACGAGTTTGTGGTTCCCACAGCTTTCAGTGACAAACCTTCGTGGGACTGGGATTCCTTATCAGCTGAGTCAAAAACCGTTTTGAAGGCCATCCTTGCAAGAAACTATTTGAACCCGACGTTCCCTACTGCTGATCCCTTCGACCCTTGTAGGGTAAATAAATACCTAAGGATCTCCGATGCTACTCATAGTAAGGAACTCTGAACTATCTTGCTTGCTTTGTTGACTAGCTCAATTTTGATATTCTTCTTCTCTCTCTTTTTTATTTTTATTTTTATTTTAGTTTCTGTTGTGGCCCCAGCTTCCCACGAAGCTCAGCGACTCTGGCAAGCTCGCACTCCTCCCTCATCTATCAGATTGACTTTGGGGGCTTCCCCTGCCACTTCAGAGAAGAAAGGGCTGATTGTCTCGGCCGGGATCACGCCTGCTCTTACTCCATCGCCTTCCCAGGTGAGATCCAAGATGGCTACCTTTGTGTCGTGGGCTTCCAAAGCGGTAAACAGAGGAGCCTCCGTTCCCCGGGTAGCTGGCATTACTACCTATGCCTCATCTGCTCCTTCTGCTGCTTCTGCTGCCCCCGCTGCCCCTACGACTAACCTACTAGATGCCTCTGAGCCCCAATTCCTCGAGCTTTGAAGGACCACGAGGCTAGCATTACCAAGGCTAATCCTGTCTGCACCCACCGCCAGCCGAGCTCAACGAAGCCGGATGAAGTTTTGGAGCAATTTATTGCCTCTTGTCTGGGTGGTGGGCTTTTCAAGATGCCTTCCATGCCCGTAGATGCTTTGATCACTAAAGGGTCCGCTCTCTTGGCCGAGGTAACCACTGTCCTCTATACATACATATATATATTTCTATAACTGCTAGCATGGTCCTTGGTCGCTTTCTAGCTCTAACTTTGCATTCTGTAGGCCTTCAAGTTTAATGTGGCTATGGGCCACCAGGTAGCCCTCCTTCCTGATCGGGCTGATAAGGCTGAAGCCGAAGCTGAGAGAGCCATGGGATTGCTTAAGCGGGCTTAGACACTAGTACAAGAGATGACCTCCAACCAAGGGAAAATGGAGACCGAGCTGGCCGAGCTTCGCTGTGATTATGAGAGGACGAAGATGTCCTTTGATCAAGAAATCCTCCAATCTACCCTGCGGGACAAGTAGAGGGATTCTTGGAAAACCGAGGCTAAGAAGTTGGACCTCTAGAATCAGGATCTGATTGCTCAGGTGGCCAAGCTGCAAGCTGAGGCGGAGACCTCCTTTAGTGACAGATATTTCTATGCTTCATTTCAAATTGCAGAAGCTCTCCCCTTTCCCTTTGATTTATTATCCATCGCCGATTGGGATAGAGAGGAGATAATGACCAAGGCTGCTGAACTGTCTCGCCCTGAAGATGATGAAGCGGTTCCTTCCAACCTGGCTGGAATCAGAAAGCAGCCCGTCTAGGCAGATCCTCCTCTTCCTCCTCCTATCTTTTCTGCTTCAGGTCCTGGAGAATCTTTTAGTAGGGTTCTGCCTGCGCAGTCTGAAGGAGGTCAACTAGAAACCGGGGAAGAAGCAAGGGACCTATCTGAGGAATCCTCTAGAACGGAACTGGAGGTTGACAGGAGCCAGATGGGGTCCATGACTGCCCTTCTTGATGCGGTCATCCCTCCTGAGGTTATGGCGGTGATCAATGAAGTTTTAGAGGAAGATCTGGCTGGGCAGCGGGAAGAACCTCTGGATGGAGAGATGGTTGGCGAGGGTAACCAAGACGGGCAGCCACTTGAAGGAGGAGCTGATGGCGAGGATCAATATGAGGGAGGAGTAGCAAGAGGGAATTAGGAGGGGGTCGGAGCTTAATGTGATTAGCTCTGGCTATCCGCTTGACTCATGATCAGTTGAATCAATCTTTCACTTTCCTATGTAGCCCGGAACTGGGGTTTAGGCTCCCTGTTTGATGACATGTAGCATTTACTATAGGGATAGGCTCCCTTATGGTTAATAAAAATTTAGTTATGATTTCCTTTGCATTTGTTTTGACTACTCTTAATAACGAGCTTCCATCTTGATTGAGAACTCCTTGCTTTACTCCTGATCCCGACCGTGAATCGACCTTGCATCTTTGATGACAATTTGTTCATACTTTAATCTGGCTTCATAGGAAACTCTTATCATGATGATCTTAATCCTGCAAACGAAACACATATTTATGTTTAAATCCGTTTCAAGAGAGGTAGCCTGATCGAGGCATCAGGAGGGCTGTCTAGCTAATTCCTGGTCTCAAGATCTGAAAGGTAACTATGCTCTTACACTCAGACCCTTCTTAAGGGTGGTAGCCTAACCAAGGCATCAGGAGGGCTGTCTAGCTATTTCCTGGTCTCGAGATCTGGATGGCAACTATGCTCTTACACTCAGACCCTTCTTGGGGGTGGTAGCCCGACCAAGGCATCAGGAGGACCGTCTAGTTATTTCCTGGTCTCGAGATATGGATGGCAACTATGCTCTTACACTCAGACCCTTCTTGGGGGTGGTAGCCCGACCATGGCATCAAGGGTAACGAGGGGGCTTCCCTGGCTAGTCCTTGGTCTCGAGATCCTGTTGGCAACTATGCTCTTACGCTTAGACCCTTCTTGGTGGGGGGTGGTGCCCGGCCAAGGCATCAGGGGCAGCAAGGGGGTTTCCCCGGCTCATCCCTGGTCTTGAGGTGATTATGTTGAATTTTCCAGTCAAATATGTAGATATTAATGTAGAACATAATCGGAGATAAAGAAAAATACAGACTTTATTGATGATCGGGATGTAGTACATCGTTATTAGGGATTTTATTGAAACCTAAATGGGGGTAATCTGCTCAAGAGTCCCTTGCTCAGGGGTAGAACTTCCTCAAGTGATCTGAGTTCCAGGTGTGGTCGATGGGTCGTCCATCCATGTCTTCGAGTTTGTAGGCTTCATTGCAAGCAACTACCTTTACCAAGTATGTCCCTTCCTAACTAGGGCCTTTTTATGAGTATTCGAGGTCACCTTCCTGAGCACCAGATCCCATTCTTTGAAATTTCGGGCTCTGATCTTTCGGTTGAAATACCTAGCGATCTTGCTCTAGTAGATCACCACTTTCTCAGCTACCTGGTCTTGTTTCTCTTCTAGGAGGTCTAGATTAGGTCAGAGTTTAACCTCGTTACTTTCAGGTTCGAAGTACTGCACCCTGAATGAGGTCAATTTATGCTCGATGGGGAGGACCGCTTCAACTCCGAAGGCTAGAGAGTAAGGTGTTCTCTCCGGTAGCTGTCCTCTTTATAGTCTGGTATGCCAAGAGGACCTCGGGCAGCTCCTCGGCCCATTTGCCTTTCTTCTGCTACAATTTCTTCTTCAGCAGCCTCTTGATAGTCTTGTTAGTGGATTCCACCAGCCTATTGGTCTGAGGATGGGCTACTGAAGCGAACCTGAGGTCGATTCCCAAACCTTCGCGAAAGTCTTTGAATCAGGCGTTGTCGAACTGCTTGCCCAGGTCGGCTACAATGATGAGAAGGGTTTCGAATCTACAGACCACGTTGGTTTTGATGAACTTGTTCGTATTCTTTTCTGATATTCGGGAGAGAGGCCTTACCTCTACCCATCTTGTGAAATAATCGATAGCCACGATAGTATATTTAGCTTGCCCATGAGCGGTGGGAAGCGGTCCAATTAGGTCGATCCCCTACATGGCAAAGGGGTAGGGTGAACTGAGAGATGACAGTCGCTCTGGTGGCAAGGGGTTCAAGTTCGAAGTCCTTTGACACGCTTCGCAAGATCGTACAAAGCTTCTTGCGTCTTGGTGGACGGTCGGCCAGTAGTACCCCATACGAAGCACTTGATACGCTAAAGCTTCTCCATCGATGTGGTTCCCACAGTCCCTAGAATGAACCTCTCTTAATGCCCATTTAGTGTCATCAAGATATAAACACCAAAGTAAGAGGAGGGATCTACCCTTTCTGTAGAGGTACCCGTCTACCAGGCAATATCGGACAAAGAGCCTTTTAATTCTTCGGGCTTGATCGGGCTCCTTGGGAAGCTTTCCCTCTTAGAGGTAGGCAACGATCAGATCCATCCCGCAAAGCTGACGATCCAGGGAGCAGATTTCCTTGCTCGCGGTTATGCTTGGTTGGGAGATCACTTGGAGGGGAACTCCCTATGGTAAGGCTTGGCTTCCATTTGCGGCTATCTTAGCTAGAACATCCGCGATGTGGTTTTGGTGTCGAGGCACCTGATCGATCTTGAATCCTTAAATTTATTTTTAAGTGACTAAGCTAGCCTTAGGTAGGCGGCCATGTTATCTCATTTTGCCTAGTACACCCTAGACACCTGATTGACTACAAGTAATGAGTCACTCTTGATTTGCAGGTAGTCAGCCTTCAGTTCGATGGCTGCCTTCATCCCAGCTAGGAGGGCTTCGTATAGTGCTTCATTATTGGTGGCTTTAAACTCGAATCTGAAGCAATGACAGAATTCAGTCCGCTCTTGGTCTATTAAAACTACGCCAGCTCCTCCCCCAGCTTACCCAGACACTCCATCTGTTTAGAAGGTCCAAGACTTACAATCTTCCGGCCAATTATCGATCTCGAAAGTCTTCTCAGGGACCACATTCAATGCTGCGGGGATCGCTTAGCCTGGGAGCGCTAAAAATTCTGTAACAAAGTATGTCAAAGCCTGCGCTTTAATCGTGGTCCTGGGCTTATATTTTAAGTCGAACTGAGTGAGCTCTAGGGCCCATAAGACTAGCCTTCTGGACACATCTGGTCTTTGTAAGAATTGACGGAGAGGTTTGTCCGTCACCAATGCTATTGAATGAGCTTGAAAGTAGGGACAGAACTTTCTCGCTGAGGTCACCAGAGCATAGGTGAGATTCTCTAGGAGAATATAATTTTTTTCTGACTTGGTGAAAGCATGACTCACGTAGTATATGGGCCTTTGAATCCCGTCGCCACACTCCTTAGCCAAAGCTCCACGTACTGCAGTTTCTGAGACAGCCAGGTAGATTTGCAGCTCCTCTCCGAGAACCGACTTGACTAACAATGGTGGGCTTGTTAGGTATTTCTTCAAGGCTTGAAAAGCTTGTTCGCTCTCCGGGCTCCATTTCATGTTTCTCCCTTGCTTGATGGCTTTGAAGAACTGTAGGTATTTATCGGTGGAACGAGAAATAAACCTTGTTGAGCACTGCTACACGTCCAGTCAAAATTTGTACCTGCTTGAGTGATGTGGGGGACTCCAGGTCCAAGATAGCCTTGATTTTTTTTCTGGGTTGGCCTCTATGCCTCTAAGCATCTCTCATGAACCATGAAACCTAGAAACTTCCCCGCCGTTACCCCGAAAGCACATTTTGAGGGGTTCAACCACATTTGGTTTTCTCTTAAGATTAGAAAGGTCTTGCGAGGGTCTTCCTGATGTCCTTCTGCGGTTGGTGATTTTGTGATCATGCCGTTGATGTATACCTCCATCGTCCTTCTGATCTCGGGCCTGAACAGCTTGTTAACTAGCCGCTGGTATGTAACCCCCCGCATTCTTCAGGCCAAATGGCATCACCTTACAGGCCCTGCCCAGTAATGAATCTGGTCTTATCTTGATCAGCTGGGAGCATCTTAATCTGGTTATACCCCAAGAACGTGTCCATGAAACTAACAATTTTATTTCCGGACGTGGAGTCGACCAGCTGGTAGATCTTTGGTAAAGGAAAGCTGTCTTTTGGACATGCCCGGTTGAGATCTGTGTAATCGACACACATACGCCAATTCCCATTCGCCTTCGTAACCATGACCACGTTGGCGATCCACTCGGGGTAGCGTACTTCTCTGATAAAACCTGCCTTGATCAATTTGTCTACTTCTTCCTGAACCGCGGCGTTTCTCTCGGCATTAAAGTGACGCCTCTTCTGTTTGACGGGCTTGAATGTTGGATCCACCGCTAATCGGTGAGCGGCCAATGATATTGAGATTCAAGGCATCTCGTCATGGCTCCAAGGGAAGATGTTGTTGAATTCTCTGAGAAGCCCAATCAAACCTTCTTTCACTTCCGGCTCGAGGGTAGCTCCGACCTTGACAACTTTAGAGGGATCGTCATTTCTGATGGGTACCTCCTCTAGTCTGTCTACGGGTTGCCCGCTGGCCCATTCCTTGCTCTGTTCCTCCTCATTTGTCATGATGGGTTCATTTTCAAATTATCTGCGGGCTCCGTATCTTCCAAGGCCATCCATGGCGCTTCCGCATCCTGGATCGTTGCAACTTGTATCAATTGTTTGGCTAAAGCTATCGAATTGGCAGACACTGCGTAGCACTTCCTAGCTACTTGCTGGTCTCCACGTACCTCTCCTACCATGGTTCCTACCGGGAATTTCAGGACATTGTGATATATGGACAAGACCCCCTTCAAGGAGGACAGGAAGGGTCTTCCTAAAATAGCGTTGTAGGCTGATGGGGTGGTGTCAACCACAACAAAGTCTGTCATAACATTTTGTTGGAGAGGTGTGGTGCCGACGATCACTAGAAGGATCTTCGATCCTACTGGTATGACCGAGTCCCCAGTGAATCCATAAAGTGGGGTCGTGCAGCTATTGTAACATCATTGCTTTAGATTCAATTTTTCCAAGGTATCCTTGAAGAGGATATCTAATCTGCTGCCCGTATCAACAAGCACGCGATGGACCATGCAGTTGGCAATCTGTATCGTGATCACCATGGGATCATCATGATGTTGCATAGTGTTGAAGACATCTGCTTCAGTGAAAATGATCTGCGCTGACTGGAAGGGTTCCGTCAGGCTTTGGCTGACCTTGAAGATACCCCGACCATCTTCTACACGGGGGAATCTTACTTGCGTGGTTTTTTCTGGAATTATTTGAGGTACCAGCCAATGTGGGCCCTCCGTTGATGGTGTGTATCACCTTTATCTATTGCATTAAATCAGTTGGTTCTCCCTGATTATTCGGGTTTGTTGGTTGGACTGTGATGCCTTCAACGAGCAGGCGGAGGAGAACGGTTTCCACGAAGGCTGCCGCTTGTTGGTCAAGCGCGACCTGGCTTATCATAGGGTGGTCAAAAGCCCGCACATTAGCTGTCTGGACCGGAACTTGACTGCGATGTTCAGATTTCTTCCCCCTCATTGGGGCCTTTCCCGTTGGCATCGCCGAAGGTTGTTCCAAAGCCCTGGGCTGTCCTTGGGCGGAGCGGAGCCTCATGGTTCTTGTAAAACAATAAAAATGTAAACGGTTGATTTGAATAACTCGGTGTGGATTTTTCCCACTGACGGCGCCAGAAAGTGTTAGCTGAAATTTTGCTCATGGTGAGAAATCTCAATTAACACCCTCGAGACCACTACCACTGAGGTGGTGGCCAGGGTCTGATATACTTTATACTAAGCTTGTTCAAATGATAATTTAAAATGCTAATATTGGTACAATCGAAAGAGAATAAAGATGATTTTATTATCAATGATATCTCATGTACCAATATCTCTCAAATGCTCTCCATTTCTTTAGGGTGTAGTAGGGTGGTTGTCGTATGCTTGTCGAAAAGTAGTTTTCTCTCGGAGGTTCCTTTTTTTCTCCTATTTATACATAGTTTTGGTAGGTTAAATTTGTGATTCTCCCCTTGATTTTCTCAATCTCTTCCCTCCTTATCGGACGGGATTTCTCATTTAAACGTCATTTACTTTGTGTTAATAACCGAGTTGAGAATATCTTGGTGGAGATCGGTTTGTTTCCTCTTTAGACTCTATTACTTATTCTACACGTACGTAATGTTTCTAGATATGATCC
Source organism: Dipteronia sinensis (assembly GCA_033220585.1). NCBI lineage: Eukaryota > Viridiplantae > Streptophyta > Magnoliopsida > Sapindales > Sapindaceae > Dipteronia > Dipteronia sinensis. Next base: position 21,073,477 of record CM065639.1, read on the forward strand.
AGTGTATCTTCGTATCTTCACAGCGTGATTTCTCATAGAGGTCGTTGATTATGGTATGTATTGTCTAGTATAGCGAGGTAGATCAGTGTCCCGACTTCGGTATTCAGGAGCTTAGTCTAGCCAGGAGCTTGGTCTAACCTCCATTGATCTCTTGGAGCTTGATGAGGCCCCCTGCGGACATTCTTCTATGGCAGCAGGGTTTTGGCGAGCTTCTAGAGAGGTTGCGAGGTAGTCTCGACCTCGGGGAGCTTCAGTCAGTCTTGACCTCGGGGAGCTTCCCGATTTCTGCTTTGGTGACGCGGGCTCGATCTGATCTCGTCGGGCTCTATTCCAGGTGTTTCTGGAGCTCGCCTTTATTTCTGTGGGGTGGTATCGTAGCTTGGCTTCGGGAACAGTGGTCCCCTGGTGGATAACCTCGGCCCTTGAGTCAGACTAGGAGGGTGAAAAATTTCCCTTTGGTCCCTAGCCAAATTTGGCTATTAACACAAAGTAATGCCTTTTGGTCTCAAAAATGCCGGGGAAACTTACCAAAGACTGGTAAATAAGATATTCGCTCGACAGATCGGTAGAAACATGGAAGTCTATATAGATGATTTGTTGACAAAAAGCGTTATAGTAGATAAACATGCGACAGACCTCTAGGAAACGTTTGAAGTGTTGAGACGGTATGAGATGAAGCTTAACCAGAACAAATGTGTTTTCGGGGTACCGGCAGGAAGATTCCTCGGATTCCAAGTCCACCAAAGGGGAATTGAGACGAATCCTGAAAAAATAAAGCCCTGGAAAAGATGAGATCCCCAGTCACCTTGAAAGAAATCCAAAGATTGATAGGCTGCCTCGCCTCACTAAACCGATTCATCAGTAAGTCAACTGATAGATGCTTGCCATTCTGTAAAGCAATAAGGAAAGGTAAGGGAGCAGAATGGAATAAGGAGTGTGAGCAAGCTTTCCAGAAGATTAAAGAATATTTGGGTAAGGCCCCTATCCTGTCAAAACCCTTAAAGGGGGAGACATTGTGTCTATACCTATCAGTCACAGCCGTGGCAACGGGATCAGCTCTGATCAGACTAGACGGTGGAATACAAAAGCCAGTATATTACACCAGCAAGACTTTGCAGCCAGCAAAAACAAGATACTCGGCAGCCGAACAGATGGCATTGGCATTGATAACAGCTGTAAGAAAGCTAAGACCCTATTTCCAAGCTCACATATAAAGTATATACAGATTGCCCCTTGAAGCAGATTTTATCTAAGCCGGAAGTATCAGAAAGATTAACAAAATGGGCAGTCGAACTGAGTGAGTTCGATATCGTTTATCTGCCAAGGGCAGCAATAAAAGGTCAGGCAGTAGCAGATCTGATTGCCTAGTTCACTGAGCCAAACAGTGAGGTAATCAGGATACTAGAGGAAAAGGAAAGAAGTTCCTTCAGTTGGAAGCTGCACGTCGACGGGTCATCAAACACGCATGGCAGTTGGGCAGGCATAGTAATATCGACCCCGGAAGGCGATCAGGTGGAATATGCCCTGTGTTTTGATTTCAAAGCTACCAACAATATGGCCGAGTATGAGGCATTGTTGGCTGGACTTAAGGTATGCACAGCATTGGGAGCGGACGAAGTGGAAATATTTACTGATTCCCAGATTGTGGTTAACCAGGTCCTAGACGAGTACCAGGCAAAAGATTCCAACATGATAGCTTACCTGGAGATAGCCAAGATGCTCCTCGGAAGATTCAAAAACTACAGAATCACTCAGATCCAGAGAGAGAAGAAAGAGAAGGCTGACGCACTATCAAGATTTGCATCGGCTACCGCTGGTATCTGGTCCAAAATGATTCCAATAGCTCACCTCAAGGAACCCAGCATTAAAGAAGAAGGAAAGTTGAGGGTAGAAACAGTGGAAGAAGGGCCGATCACATGGGCTACCCCGATCAAACATTACCTAGAAAATGGTATACTCCTCGATGACACAGCTGAGGCAAAACATGTCAGATACAGGGCAGCCCGATACTCAATAATAGGCGGCGAACTCTACAGAATGGGGTTTTTTAAGGTCCTGCAGAAATGTGTTAGTCGGGAAAAAAAAGATAAAATTCTGGCTAGCGTGCATGGAGGTGTATGTGGAAGCCATACTGGGGAAAAATGTTTAGCTCATAAAACCCTTAGACAAGGTTTTTACTGGCCAACACTATTTCAGGATGCCAAATTGATGGCAGAGAAGTGTAGTACCTGTCAAAGAATTGGGAACGACATCAAACAACCCCCCGAACATTTGAAGAATTTGACCTCCCCGTGGCCATTTGCGATGTGGGGATTGGATCTGATCAGCCTCATGCCAACAGCAACTAAGGGTGGTGCGAAGCATGCCATTGTGGCAGTAGATTATTTCACAAAGTGGGTTAAAGCGGAAGCATTGGTACATATAACCGAAGCCAATACCACTAGCTTTGTGAAAAAGAATATCGTTTATCGATTTGGGATCCCTAATACAATCGTCACAGACAATGGGACCCAATTCGATAGTAACAATTTCAGGGAGATGTGTCAAAAATTCCACATCAAGAACTATTATGCTACACCAGCTCACCCTCAGACCAATGGTCAGACCGAAGCAATCAACAAGATCATCAAGCATACCTTGAAGGCAAAATTCGATGGAAAGAAAGGGAATTGGGCAAAAAAGTTGCATGAGGTGCTTTGGGCATATCGCACAACTCAAAGAACATTAACGGGAGAAACACCATATTCCCTAGCCTGTAGGGCTAAAGCTGTTATCCCGATCGAAATAACCTATACCTCTCCCAGAGTCCAGCTTTACCAACAATACTCAAATGGTGGGATGCTAGAACAAAACTTAGATGAGTTGGAAGAAAAAAGGGACATGGTAGTGGTAATAAACACAGCCTACCAGCAAAGGGTTGCTAGATATTACAATTCACATGTTCGGGAGAGAAAGTTCCAACTCGGTGATCTGGTTCTCAAAAGGGTATCACCAAACACAAAGGATAAGGCAGCTGGATCTGTAGCAGACAAATGGGAAGGACCTTATCAGGTGGTCAGATTAGCTGGGCATGGAGCATATCGCCTTGTCCGACCAGAGGAATGAGAGTTACCCAAACTATGCAACGCTCAATATTTGAAGATATTTTACCCTTAATGGGTTTCTCTTGTTTTGATTTCTTTCAGAATTTTTAGATATTTTATTACAGTTTACAATAATTACAGATTTCAGTTATAGTTAACCGTTTGTCTCTTCTTATACTCTGTCGAAGATATTAATAAAGCCCTTCAAGGGAAAGCATTGTTCAAATAATAGTGTTCTGATTCTGCTTTCGATTACAAAAGCAAATCTCGTGAAACCCAGAACTGGTTATCTAGGGGCCTAGTGATAGGGCCGAAAGCACATGTTGCAAAGACAGTGCACTTTCACCGAAACTAACCGGGTGCGATAAAAGAAATGTTAGAGTGCCTTCGGGTGATATACCTGTGATGCACAGAAAGTTGGATGGGGCAATCTGTAAATTCTCATACTTTAACACCAGCTAATCAGATGCTCGGTTAAGATAAGTTAATGGGATAAACAAAAACCCTCATCACAACGAATCTTGAGTCACAAACTACAGGGAGATGTCCTGGTGACTTATTTGCCAGATAAAAGACAAGAGTCTATAAAAAAGATACCATGTATATGGTCTAGCGAAAGAACACTACCCGAACACAACCAAAAGCTAAAATAAATCCGGTCGGTTCATCAGATAACCGATCAGGATGGTAAGAAACTAGATAGCAGTCAAACTAGTGGAAGATGATAATTAGATTAACTAAGTTCGATCAGTTAATAAAATGGCTGAACGGGTTAATATGTATCATTTAAAGTTGATCGGCAAAAAAAAAGGTTGGTCGCGATCAGTTAATCAAATAATTGATCGAATAATAAATGTCAATAGTTGGCAACAGAAATCACACAAGCGAACTAAAATTTGTATCATTGAGAATGATTTAATCATTTGTACAACAAAAATTCACAAAAACATGTGATACACTTAGTGACAAGAGAAAAGTTAAGCTCTAGAGATGTTCGCGGGACCGCCAGAACCGGAACTACTCAGGGGTTGGTCTTCTTCTCCATAGCCCTTGGTCAGATCACCAAAGTCAGGCCAACAAATGTCATCGTCAGGGTTTTCGGCCATGAAAGGAGAATAATCTATTTCAGGCAAGGGGCCAACGTCAACGCCTTTGGATGCTGAATCATCAGTGTGGAAGGAAATCAGGGAGAATTTGGAAGGCAATTCAAGATGCATTGCATGGGGGTCCTTCCCTATAGATCTGTAATAAGCCATCCATCTCATCCTTTGATTCCTTATGGTATTCAGAGACTCAACCTTGTGTTTTTTGATTGTCTGATCCCATTTCAAGCGAGCCTCATTACTGGCCCTCTTCTTACCCCCAAAAAACATCTGAGCAGTCACAAGCCCTCTCTCAAGCTCTCTTAGCATGACAGCCTCAAATGAGAGAGATCTCTTATAGCGATCAACACTTTGAACTTCAAGGGCCAGCTTAGCTTCCTAAGAAAGAACTTCCACGCTGACCTTCTGTTGTTTTAAGTCTTTAATTAACAGCTCATAACGAAGTTTGGCCTCTTCAGATGCATGCTGAGCCTCAAGCATAGATTGCTGAGAGACAGTCAGAGTTTTCTTTGCAGCTCGAGCCTCTATTTCTTGGTCAGCAGTTGCTTGTTCAGCCAAGGAAAGCTTATGTTCCACATCCACGCACCGTTGTTCGGCTTTTGCCAGATTTGCTTCAAGATCGGTGTTTTTCACTGAGAGTTCCGTCAGGCTAGCTGACGCTTTATCAGCTCGGGTTTTAGCATTAGATACAGCCTCTCTAAGGATAGCTTCGGTCTTGTCACGTTGTCTTAGTTTCTCTTCGAAGGATACTTTCAATTTTGATTCAGAGGCTGAAACGTAACTGATCGTTTCTTTTCTCTTCTCAAGCTCCTTTTCTAGCCAAGAAATTTTGGAAGCCAGCTTCCTTTGAGCCACCATAGCCCTAGTCATCTCCTCCACAGCCTTAGAAAAGGAAAAAAAAACAAGTTATAGCTAAACTTTAAAAGAAAAGAATGGGTAAGAGAATGAAAAGCACGTACATATATGCCATTATTATAAATGGCACGGACCCGCTCCCAATCGCTTGCGACCCAAAAATTAGTCCAGTAACCTTCACTAACGTAGCCCCTTCTAGTAGACATGGATTTTAACATATCAAGGGAGTCGGCTGATGTTTCACTTGAGCCAAGGGCTTCTGTAGCAGTGGGAGCTCCCATCACTTCGGGGCAGTGAGGCTGTTGATCGGTGGAGATTGGACTTATGATGGGAATGGACCCAGGAGCAGCCACCGAAAGTGTGGCGACAGGTTGTTTCCAGCCAGAAACCCTAGATGGGCCCACTTCAGTACTTCCTGCGAGGAGGTCCCGGCTACATCTGGCAACAGCCCTACAGAAAATTTACTGGAACGATCCACCCCGTGGTCAGATAGATTGTCTTCAGGAATAGGCGGATAGGCTGATACCCTGTTAGGGCTGGCTTGCCCATCATCAGAGTTTGAGTCAGTGAAGACTATCTGACGCTTAATAGAGAGTTGCATTGGAGCTTTACCATCCCGATGAATAAAAGACCCAGTAAGATCACGATCAGTTGAATGAGTAGTTTGAAGAGAAACTGACTCAGTCAAAATTGGAGGGTGAGCCTGCTGATGGGAGAACTGTTTGGTAGCCCATATTGCGACTTGATCATCAGTTCGGGGCTGATCAGGAGGTAGAACTGCTGATGGAGCAGAGGCATGGTCATTTCCTTTTTTTCACCGATGTTCCCTCAGGATCAGATCGGTCAGAGTATCCTGATCCCCTTCATCTTTCTAGATAATAACTGGTTTAACTCTAGTCTGATGAGCTCCTATGTTCGTTGTTAATTTGGCATTCGCCCTTCCCCGAGCAGTATCAGGAGCAGAAGAGCCAACAACAGTCTTGGTCACTTTGCTGACTGGTGATCTCCCGGAAGGTTTGGGTAAACGATGACCAACCGTTTCTTTGGCATGTTTCCTTTTTGAACCTCTAAGAGGTATTTTCTGCTCATTATCCTAGTCAGAGGGTTTAGGATAGTGTGTTTTGTTTGCCTGGAAAAGAGAATTCTTCTCTTAACCGTGGTGCAGGTAGCTGGCTATGTACCTACCTAAACTGCGGTCCCAACAATGGTTGGTTCCAGAGTTTGCATGCGTAGGGTACCGCGGCCTATGCACATGCCTACACAGCGGTCCCTACCACGATATTCTCCAGAAGGCTCATGTTGCCTACACCGCGGCCTATGCATCTGCATGCACATCGGTCCCAACCGTAGTGTTGTCCAGATAGTGCACTGTTGTGCGTATCACGGTCTGGATAACTTACCCGAGTCGCGGTCTACCCAGCGGTAATGATGGGATTTTATTGCCTGTTTTAAAACGATGTCACTTCAACTACGACTTCATATATATATATATATATATATCAGTCTTTCTACTATCAGTTTGTCCTGATATAAAATATATTATGACGAACAATGTGGACCACAGATTATAGCGAGGTTTTGACAAGTGCATACACTTTGAGTCAAAGTATGTAAATCTAATGGTCTACATTCTTCGTCCTGATATATTTTATATCAGGACGAACTGATAATAGAAAAATTGATATATATATATATATACCATTTCCCCTTCTTAGCCTCCTAAAAGCTTCAGATTTCAACTAAAATCCATTTATAGGCTCAAAAGGGACTTACAAGAAAAGCCATCAAGATTCAATTTTTATTAACCAAAATCCAAACACTCATAATTCATTCATGAATCAAGCATCATCTAGCTTCATCTAGGATGTGTTTTAGCATGTGTCTTCATCAACACATATGACTTGGTATGTAGAACACCATCTTCATTCATTTTAGTGTTCTTGCTTAACAAGAAATCTCTTTTATGAGTTGTTTGCATCTAGACTAAGTTCTTATCTACAAGTTGAGATTTTTTCTATGTTGTTCGTTGGATTTTGTATCTTGATAGCTATCGCATCTAGGTTTGCATTTATTTCATATAGCTAAGTTATATGTATGTCATATAGCATCATGATATCTATGATTGTTTGAATCATTCATCCATGACTAGATAAGCATTAAATGTGTTGACCTAGCATTTATGCATTTAGAATATTCTCATATTCACATTAGGTTGCATATCTCTTCTCTTAAGAGTTAAGTCTTGTATGTGCCGTGGGTAGTATACAAGCAAGAGCCAAAAATCACTATTAAAGGCATGCGGGTAGCAAGAACAGATTAGTAACCGTTTAGGTTTGATATAGTCAACATAGGTTGTAATAGTTTTTGCAAATAGTGGATTTGAGGGTTCGATTTGACTATTAGGCCCGTGAGTTTTTTTACCCTATTGGGGTTTTCTCACGTAAAACAAAACATTATGTCTTTCTTTTATATTCCACACTTTGTTACAATGATTGTTTGATTTAGAGGTTAGAGGTTGTTGAGATTAATTCTGACTAACCAAAAAGACGGCGATTAATTTGGTTAAAACCTATACACCCCCCGGTCCCAACAGCGGTTGGTTCCAGAGGTTGCATGTTTAGGATACCGCGGCTTGTGCACATGCTTACATAGCGGTCCCTACCGCGGTATTCTCCAGAAGGCTCTTGTTACCTGTACCACGGCCTGTGCATCTGTATGCACACCGGTCCCAACTGCAGTGTTGTCTAGACGGTGCACTGTTGTGCGTACCGCGGTCTGGACAACTTACCTGAGTCGCAGTCTACCCAGCTGTAATGACGGGATTTTGTTGCCTGTTTTCCAAACGACGTCACTTCAACTAGGGCTTCATATATATATATATATATATATTCCCTTTCCCCTTCTTAGCTTCCTAAAAGTTTCAGATTTCAATTAAAATCCATTTGTAGGCTCAAGAGTGACTTGCAATAAAAGTTATCAAGATTCAATTTTTCTTAACCAAAATCCAAACACCCATAATTCATTCATGAATCAAGCATCATCTAGCTTCATCTAGGATGTGTTTTAGCATGAGTCTTCATCAACACACATAATTTGGTAAGTAGAACACCATCTTTATTCATTCTATTATTCTTACTTAACAAGAAATCTCTTTTATGACTTATTTGCATCTAGACTAAGTTTTTATCTGCAAGTTAAGATTTTTTATGTGTTGTGTTGTTGGGTTTTGTATTGTGATAGCTATCGCATCTAGGTTTACATTTATTTCATATTAGCTAAGTTATAGGTATGTCATATAGTAACATGATATTTAGGATTGTTTGAATCATTCATCCATGACTAGATAAGCATTAAATGTGTTGACCTAACATTTGTGCATTTAGAATATTCTCATATTCACATTAGGTTGCATATCTCTTATTTAAGAGTTAAGTCTTGTATGTGTCGTGGGTAGTATACAAGCAAGAGCCTAAAATCATTATTAAAGGCATACAGGTAGCAAGAACGGATTAGTAACAGTTTGGGTTTGATACTGTCAACCTAGGTTGTAATCATTTTTGTAAATAGTGTATTTGAGGGTTCGACTTGGCTATTAGACCCGTGAGTTTTTTACCCTGTTGGGGTTTTCTCACGTAAAACAAAACATTGTGTCTTTCTTTTATATTCCGTACTTTGTTACAATGATCGTTTGATTTAGAGCTTAGAGGTTGTTGAGATTAATTTTGAATAACCAAAAAGACGGCAATTAATTTGGTTAAAACTTATTCATCCCCCCCCCCCGGTGAGTTTTTTACCCTGTTGGGGTTTTCTCATGTAAAACAAAACATTATGTCTTTCTTTTATATTCCGTACTTTATTACAATGATCGTTTGATTTAGAGGTTAGAGGTTGTTAAGATTAATTTTGAATAACCAAAAAGACGGTGATTAATTTGGTTAAAACCTATTCCCATTTTTAGAGTATTTTCAAATTAAAATATTAGAGTTTCAAATAATGAATGTTACTAGATATGACGTTTCATGTCTAAGTTTTACATTCATTCGATCACAAATGTCATAATGAATTAATTTGCAATGGAATTTTAGATATAGTTCCTTTACTAAATGGTTTTCATGCCGTTTTTCTTTCTAGATAATTTGCATGACTTTTAGACTAATAAGCTTAATTAGCCCTCTCTGGCTAATCTACTAGTTCTATCTAGTCCAACATGTCTTAGTCTAGCATGCCAAAATACCAGCATCATTATCATTATCATAAGATGAAATGATTGAAAAAAAAACATAATTATAATCGTTCAAACTGATATATAATAAAACCATTCAACAACTATAAAGTACCTTATGAATATAATTAGCTAGAATAATATTCATATAATCATCATGATTATTAATAATAACCTGAATCAAGGATGACATATGCAAAGACTAAATTCAGTTAGAGCTCAAATGTATATTAGAACATTATGGGGTAAAAATTTAAGTTACCATGCAAACCCAGTTTGTAGGTACTTAAGTTCAAAAATGTTCCCACACATATACACCTTGTTTCTATTAATCTAACTTTACTCCATAAATGCTTCATAGTTTCATGCTAAATGGTCTATTTTCACTTATCTACAGTCCACAAAGGACGATATTCAGAAAGAAAATACCTAGCTGGAAACTTAAGCATAACTTAAGAGATTCATGAATTTAGGTTTTATTCTTTTCGACTCAATGCATTCACGAGCGAAAATGACCAAACTTGTCACCAATTGTAACAAGTAATTTTAGTCTTGTCCTTCCTCAATTCGGAACCCACGTTCATTTTGCATATTTTGATCTAAGATTCATTGTGGCTATGACTAGATCCTCTTCCCTTTTGGAAATATCTATTTCCACTAATTCGCTCAAAACTAAAAGTTTTATGCAAGTTGGAATATGTCATATAAAATTGGCTTGCAGCCTAAGCCGCATCTAAGCAGTCATAATATGTGATATAAAATTGGCTTGAAGCCTGAGCCGTCTTGAAATGCTCATTAAATGTCATATAAAATTGGCTAGAAGTATAAGCCGCTTGTAGGCGCTCATCTTCCACCACCAAAGTGACGCGATATATTAATATCGGTATGCGTCAAATTAATTTCTATATGTTCCAACTTGTAAGTGTCTCATTTTATGATTAGCTTATTTCGTTGACAAATCACAATTGGGATCATATATTGTAAAAGGTAGATTAGGAGTTGAAGATCTCTAATCATCAAGGCTTTGGACTCCAAGTGCTTCAAGGAAGGTATATTACTTGACTCTACTCTTATGTGAAAAGATTTAGTTGCACACACACACACTTTACTCATGCTTGGTCTATTTATCTTGCATTGTGCTTTCTTGTTCTCTTGTGTGTGTTTCCCTTGCATATTTTTCCATGGAAAACCCTGTTGTGCATGGGCATGTGTGCGAGTAGGAGACTCACGCACAGGCTGGCAGAAGACCTGTGCACTTTGCTGTTTTTGCCTGCTCCGCTATGGCACCGCTGTAGGTGTGCTGTGAATTATCACAGTGGTATGTTTTCCAATAGGTCACCGTTGTGGCACCGCATTTGGTTAGATGTATGTTATCACAGCGGTGCGCGGGTGCCTACCCGTGCACATGGACCAATGCACTACGTCAATGTTTCTTGTCTTTTTGCAAACTTTTTCAAAACAACGTAGTTTGGTCTAAGGCTTATATATATATATATATATATGTTCTTTTCTCTCTCTTTTCGTCTCTAGAGCTTCAGAATCCATTTTTACTCTATCTTTAAAGAGCTCAAGAGTGCTTTGCAAGAAAAGTTAGCAAGATTGCATTTTTCTTAACCAAAACCCAAACACCCATCATCCATTCATGAATCAAGCATCATATAGCCTCATCTAGGATGTTTCTAAGCATGGGTCTTCAACTATATAGTTGACTTGGTAAGCAAAACATCATCTTCATCTATTTTCATGTTCTTGCTTAACAAGAAACCTTTTTATGACTTGTTTGCATTTATATTAGGATTCTAATTACAAGTTAAGGTTTTTGTATGTTGGGTTGTTGTATTGTGATAGCTATTGCATCTGGGAATGCTTTTTATTTCATATAGCTAAGTTGTATGCATGTCATGTAGCAATATGATATCTAGGAATGTTTTTGAATGTCATATTTAATTCCTAGATAAGCATCAAATGTGTTGACCTAGCATTTGTGCACTTAGAATATTTTTATATTCACATTAGGTTGCATTTCTCTACTATTGGGAGTTGAATCTTGTATGTACCATTGGTAGTGTACAAGCAAGAGTCTAAAATCACTATTAAAGGCCTACGGGTAACAAATACAGACTAGTAACTGATTAGGTGTGATGTGATCAACCTAGGTTGTAATCATATTTGTAAATAGTGGATTTGAGGGATCGAGTGGCTTTTAGGCCCGTGAGTTTTTACCCTATTGAGGTTTTCTCACGTAAAACAAATCATTGTATGTTTATTTTATTTTCTGCACTTCTTATAACAATGATTATTTACTTTGGTATTTAGGGGTTGAGTGATTAATCTTGATTAACCAAAAAGTTGGTAATTATTTTGGTTAAAACCTATTCACCCCCCACTCTTTAGGTTATTAGACACACATTGTAGTTGTATTTTCACAACTATCTAGAAGAGATCAGATCATTTAGTTCACTCATCATGTTTTATATCCTTATTAAAGACTGCCACCTATTGTGATTTTGACACTTCCTATAAGTACTCAAAACTTGACACTGAAACTACTAAAATTTCGATTCAAAATACTACAAAAATTGCCCTTCAGGCCAAACCCTTGAAGGAAAGCCATAAAACTTAAACCCTCATGTACTTATCAAACACACATATGTGGTCACTATTCAAGCTACTCAGCAACATAATGTGAGTAATTTAATTTTTAGCTTGATAAACCTTCACATCTTGTATGTCAAGCAAAAGTACTATGCCGAGTTTCAATCATGGTTAGGGGTGGGCAAAGTTCGGTTCGGTTCGGTTTTGGGTAAAACCAAACTAAACAGAAAATATTTCGGTTTTGAAAAAATGAAACCGGTTTAAACCGATTAAGATATGCTAACTGAACTAGTTTAAATCGGTTCGGTTTATTTCAGTTTTGGACCTAATGGGCCTAATGGGCTTAATGGGTATTTTAACTGTTTTTATGCTAAATACTTATTTATATGGGCTTGTTGAATTGTTGATTTTGTATGGTATAATAATACCATTTCAGTTTAACTTCATTATATAACAAATTAACAATATTCATTCATAACAAAATTCAAGAAAGGAAAACCTGTATTTGGTGGTTAATATATATAATGATAATTGAACTTAGGGATTTTTATTTTAACACATATATACATATAGTCGGTTTATTCGGTTCAAACCAGTTTTGGAAAACCAAAACCGAATTAAACCGAAATCTTTTCAGTTTTTACATTTTTGAACCGGTTTAAACCGACTTTAATCTATGAACCTGAACCAAACCCCATTTTTTCGGTTCGGTTCATATCGGTTCGGTTCGGTTCCAAACTTTGTGCCCACCCCTAATCATGGTTCATGTTATAGTCTCAAGAGCCTCTTGCTCTTTAAAGATATATTGAATCTTATTGTGTTAAATCTCATAGATTACACAATTCAGTTTATCACTTTCAATTTGGCCACAATATTTTTAGATATAAGCTACATCTTATAATAATCTATGTGGAGACATACAATCTACTATGCAAGCATATTACTTTCCAAAAAATACACACATTTAATTTTGCCGCAAACACAAACCGAAAATATGATAAAATAATTTATGGAACAGAATCGAAAAGTCGTCGAGGCTTCTAATCATCATCTGTTTCCAAAATATAATTATCATAAATTTAGTACTTTGCGCAAAATTCTAATTCTAACATTGTACTTAACAATTTAGAATTCTCATTGTTTGGTGATCATATAACAGAAAAATATGAAGCACAAGTCTCAAAAATATTTTAAGGATGAAACAGATTTTTCAAAAATATTTATTAAAGAATGGTTTTAAAAAATATTTTCTAAAATATGGGACTTTGCATGTTGTTCTTTCTTCTATCTAATATTCATATGGATTACCACGAAGAAAGACTTTCTCAGTCTTCGTAACTCATCTAACTGCCACTTTCTCGGGCCATGGTTTTCTTTCGTGTGAGCAACAATTCATGTGCCAAGCACAATGAATATTTGAATGTGAATGCTTAATGTAGTAGATCGCCTCATATTTGTGAGTATGCGGCACTCCTTTACACATTCAAGCTCACATGCAATACGACCTAGTGACATCGTGGTACTCTACTCTAGCTTTGCAACCTTATAGATCTCGTCAGACTTAAGTCTTCAGGAAATCTCATTAAAAGACTATCCACTGCAACTCTCAAGATAAAAAGCACAAGTTCAATTTGATCACGGTTATATGTCATTAATAAAATTCATAAAATCTTCTATTTTAAGACATATGAGATAATGCTGGATTAATCTCAAAACTTTTAAGTCACTTAGAAATATTTGTTTTTAATGACCTCATACATTACAAGGTACATGAAATCTTTCATTCCCGATCACATAATTCATTAGATGGAGAGATTTCTAATCGATGGCATTTAATTTAGCTTCCACTAAAGCTAAATTCCATTGAATTTTTAACACATGCTTTCAAAATTATATTTTTCAAAGTCCAAAAATAGTCGAAAAATATCTTTCTTATTATAAATAAAATGGATCCCCACCACTTGCCCACTTGCCCACTTTATGGCACACCTGGAGGACTTGCCCACTTTGCTTTGTGACTAAGTTTTCTTAAATATTGCCTATAAATATATGTCCATGTATCATTTGTAAATGTTGGTTCCAGAATTTCAATAAAAGCAATCTCTTGCTCTCTCTCCTTCTCTCTCTCTCTCTCTCTACCTATATCACTTTGTTCTTCATTTATTTTTCATTAATTTATAGCACGTTATCAACACGATTAGAAAATACGCAAGATAAGTAAGTAGAAAGTAGAAATTTTGTTCCAGAATAAGGTCTTGACAGTTTTTAGCTTTTGATTTGATTGAACCTATAAAATTCAAAGTGCTCGAATCACTTTTCGGAGAATACCGTTGTGTTCCTCTCGGAAATACGATTCCGACACCGATGACCACGTCTCAAACGGAGCTCTAACAAACTCTCTAGCTCCGGTCAACGTCAGGTCAAACGCCCATTTTTCCCAGAAATTTTCTGTAGTTTTTCCAAGGAAGAAGACGACCACGTCAGCCGCCACATCATCGACCAGTCAGTACCCTGTCGTGCCACATCAGTGCCTAGGTAGCGACACGTCACTAGTGGTCTATGCCACGTCGCTGCCATGTCAGCATCATGTGCGCCACATCAGCTGTAGGTGCGCCACATCAGCGTCATGAGTGCCACGTCTGTGCCACATCAGTGACATGCATGCCACATCAGCACCACGTCTGCCGAATTGTTTTTGTCCATTTCAGTGCAATTTTCACCCATTTTCGACCGAGTCGGACTTAATTCCAGTTATTTTAACTGTTCCGGATGCAACCGTGCCATCCGTTTAAGCTAATTTCGCTTGTAAGTACTGTTTTGACTTATTCAAGTTTTATTAACTCTATTTTCAAGCGCAATGGAAGATCATGATCTCTAGCACGAGTGTGTATAAGTAAAAGGGATCCCTTGATGGGTAATTTACTTGCATCTCTACATTTTGGATCCATATATACGGCTCCGTATAACAAGATGGCTTATGCCGTCAACGGAACCTATATATATATATAGTTCTGGATTCATTTAATTATACTTATTTATTTTATGTAATTTATAAGACTGGCTTATGCTGTGTCTCAGAACTAGCTCATGCTGTGTCTCAGGACTGGCTCATGTTGTGTCTCCAAATAAATTGTTTAAATATTCATCATTTATTTTTATGCAATATATGAGACTGGCTTATACTGTGTCTCGGGACTGGCTTATGCAGTGTCTCAGGACTGGCTTATGCTGTGTCTCCTGATAAATTGTTTAAATATTCTTATTATTTATTATACGTAATATATGCAATCGGCTAGACTGACTAACCAGAACGGAAAGTTCCTGGAATTTTTATGTTTAAGTTGGCAATGTTCTGGAAACTGATGAGAACCTGGAGTTCTGGATCTAGTGTTATATACACAACACCATACTTCATTATTTGGAACTTGGGGTTTTCAAACCCATTTAGAATCTAAAGTGATCTCATATACATTAAGTGATATGCTTACATATCATTTATTTGAGAGAATGATTTACACATCCATCAGGATGCTGTGTGTATTAAAAAAAGTGATTTAAGATCCTAATGAATAATGAAAGTGGAAAATATTTTATCCATTTCATACACATTCAACCGGATGCTGTGATGTCATAAAAGGATTTAAGATCCTAATATCATGTATAATGATGCTGTGAATATCATAAAATGATTTAAGATCCTAATATCATGAATAATGAAATTGGAAAATATTTTATATATTTCATACACATCCAATAGGATGATGTGAATATTATAAAAGGATTTAAGATCCTAATATCATGTATAATAAAATTGGAAATAATTTATCCATTTCATTCACATCCAAAAGGATGATGTAAGTATCATAAAAGAGATTTAAGATCCTAACTAATAATGAAATTGGAAATAATTATATTTTATCCATTTTATATTTGCTCCAGAAGGAGCAATACCAAGAGAGTAAATTTGGATATATTTATATTCATGAGATATCAAAACATATCCCAGGAGTGGATGTTTGTAAATGACAAGAGAAATGTTTATAGAATAAACCTATTGAGAGATTATTATCATTACAGATGAGATATAAAATGGCATTACACATAATGTCCATAAAATTCCCAAAAGGGAAATATATGTCTTGTCGAGAGTGCAACTACTCATACAGTTCTACGTCAGATATATTTTATGAATTTGATTTTTCTTTGAGCAAATGTTAAATACTGTATCAGGTCCAGCGGATCTGATAGAAAGCTCTGGAAGAGTCAGGATATTGTTATCAAACAGTATTAAATTATATATCAATGATACTTGATATTATTAGAGCAGAACATAAAGAAATATTCTTAATTCAAAGGCATATAAGGTTAATACCAGATCAGATCCAGCGGATCAAATTAAAGGCTCAAGAAGAGCTGCAAATTTATTACCGGATGGTATTAAATTGTGTATCAATGATAATGTATATCATTCACGCAGAATATAAAAGAATCTGTTTAGTTTCAAAGATACACGGATGAATGGATATCATATTGAAACTATGAGTAATGAGAATGTTTAATATATATATTACTTCTCATGATTCAGGCCAGAAACTCATTATAGAAAAACTACGTGCTTTATCATCTTGATTATATTACATTATTATTAAGAGTGTAAATATTTATGCAATTATGAATCAAAAGTTCCAATATCCAAAAATGTTTGTACTTTGGCGTGACAGTATCTGTCACCCAGGATCTACAATAATGCATATAATCATTGAAAATACTCATGGATATCTATTAAAGAACCAGAAGATTCTTTATCCAATGAGTGCTTATGTACTGCACGTTCATAGAGGAAAATAGCAGTAAAACCATTTTATTCTAAAAATTGGTTTTGAATCCTCATCATTTTTACAAAGAATTCAAAGGATATATGTGGACATATCCATCCACCAAATGATCCATTTCATTATTATATGGTTCTAATTGATGCATCTATAAAATGTTCACATGTTTGTTTATTATCAAACATCTCCATATTACTTGCACTGATTATTAATTTTTCAGGCATGGCAACTTGGTTGAACTTACACTATATTTGATGAATATTGCTAAAGCAACTGGGATTGATGTTCAACATCTAGTTTTCAGATACACTCATAATCAAAATGGATCAGGGGAATCATTTATCAAACGTCTCCAGGTAATTGCGAGAACTTCATTATTTCGGTACAATTACTAAATTCTATATAGGGACTTACTCACTTTTTAAAGATATTTGATTGTCTTGCATATCCCCTTATTGCATATCCGACATGATCTAAGATAATACTTCTATATCATTTTGAGATTGATATTGATTTTAATTAATCTTCTATTATATCATTTAAACTTCTGATAGTTTATATTTATATGCACAATCTGCATATTATTATATTAATTAATTTCCAATTGGGAAAGTTTCTCTAAAAGAGAAAAGTAAATGAAAAGTTACATATATACAAAATAGAGATACCAGATCGGTTCCCTATATATATATATATATATATATATGTGTGTGTGTGTGTGTGTGTGTGTGTGTGTGTGTGTGTGTGTGTGTGTGTGTGTGTGTGTGTGTGTGTGTGTGTGTTTATGTGTCTCATTTCAATTTCCGTATCTCTCAAATACGAAAGATAATTGATCATCAGATAATTATTAATCTGTTGCCTGATATATTAAATGTAACAAGATTTTATAAATTGCTATCTCATAAACCCCGGTCGGGTAATTGTTCTTGAAGAACGATCAGAGAAAATGCAACAAATAAATCATCTGATACATATCATAAGCTTATGAAGCTTTTTAAGAGGTATTGTTTTTGGGATCCCAAAAGTAAACAAAACTCAAGTTATAAATAAATCTACTTTCTCTAAATGAACTCTATAAGAGTCTGATATATCTAAAAGAGACACAAGTCTATGAAATGACTAAATCCATTAAAATGGAAGTAATCTCAACAGAGATACAAGAATATAGAAATTGAGAGAAATTCTATAAATCATACGGAGTCTATGAAATAACTAAATCCATTGAAATGAAAGAAATCTCAACAGAGATACAATAATATAGAAATTGAGAGAAATTCTATAAATCATACGGAATCTATGAAATGAGTAAATCCATTGAAATGGAAGTAATCTCAACAGAGATACAAGAGTATGGAAATTGAGAAAATTTCTATAAGTCATATGAGAGAAATGTGGAATCATAAGGAAACAATCATTAATAATGTATTTTTATACACAGTAGCGCTACTGAAATTAAAAAATGATAATTATGATATTCATAATATCAATGATTGTAGATAAAATGCATGATTGGCCTAAATGGAAGAAGCAATTCAAGAAGAATTGACTTCATAAGCCAAACATAAAGTATTTAGACCAATAGTACTCTAGACACCTGAAGATGTCAAACTAGTTGGATACTAATGGGTCTTTATACGGAAACGAAATGAGAAAAACGAGATCGTGATAAATGAGGCACTACTCGTAGTGCGAGGTTTCTTACAGAAACTTGGTATTCACAATTGATAAATACGATTACGTTGTTGATAAATTTGGCTGCCTTTAAAAGGCTTAAAATACGTCTTTTAGACGTAGTAATCATTTATCTATATGATTCACTCAATGCAGATATTTATAAATCCTGAAGGATTCAAAATGCTAGAAGTATGTAAATCGAGATCTCGTAATCTGTATTTGATGAACATAAAAATCTTTATATGGATTAAAACAATATGAACGGATGTTGTATAACCGTTTCAGTTAATATCCGATAAGATAAGGATATAATAATCATATTATATACTTACGTGTCTTCATAAAGAAATGAGAAAGAAAATATTGTTTCGACCTGAAGATCGAACATAGATCAAAATGGAATGCTTGTCCATCAATCAGAATATATTAAAAAGATTTTGAAAATATTCCATATGGATATTACTCCATATGGATATTACTCCATAAAGCAAGTCAGCAATCTAGAAGATTGTTTCATAAGAACTTTTATCAGGGGGAGCGTCCCATCAGAGGGAGCGTCCCACCAGGGGAGCATATCAAATGAAGTATATTAATTATATTGGGACATATGTGCATTGT
This sequence comes from Dipteronia sinensis, assembly GCA_033220585.1. Taxonomy (NCBI): domain Eukaryota; kingdom Viridiplantae; phylum Streptophyta; class Magnoliopsida; order Sapindales; family Sapindaceae; genus Dipteronia; species Dipteronia sinensis. Next base: position 21,092,459 of record CM065639.1, read on the forward strand.
GCTCTTTTTCCTTTCAATCAGGTTTTCCTGATAAAGGTTTTAATGAGGCAATTTTATAAGCACACCCAAAATCATTTGATCTATAAAGATCATCATAAATATTACTTTGATCCGACAGATCAATGAATTTCTTTGCTGAGGTTTTTATCTCATTGGGTTTTCCCGAGCAAACCTTTATTACTTTGATCCGACAGATCAATGAATTTCTTTGCTGAGGTTTTTATCTCATTGGGTTTTCTCTAGCAAAGTATAAATATGAGAAATGTCTTGAAGAAATCAATAAATTTTTGACATATGTGCACTATACTCTTTTTCCCTTCGATCAGGTTTTATTCCTACTAGGTTTTCCTGATAATGTTTTTAATGAGATAGTTTTTAATGTCCAACCCCACTACATCCATAGAGATCATTGTATACATTTTTCTTGGATTTTATCCCATTAGGTTTTTCCTAACAAATTGAAATACAAGCTGTGGAAATCCAAGGGGGAGTGTACATATGTCCCTGTATCATTTGTAAATGTTTGTTCAAGAAATTCAATAAAAGCAATCTCTTGCTCTCTCTCCTTCTCTCGTCTCTCTCGCTCTCTCTACCTATATCACTTTGTTCTTCATTTATTTTTCATTAATTTATAACATTTCTTTCTTTTTTTTAACCAACTTTCTTTTATTATTTTAAATAAAAGAAGTGAGAAATATATTTTCTGAAAAAAAAAAATATTTATTTAACAAAAAATTATTTGAGGAAAAGAATGAGCCGGATTCTGGAAACTCAATTGAATCATGTGATGCAATCACAGGTAATGCATCCACTGCATGGTGCGTGTACAAGTTCATTCAATACTTGCTGGTGGTGCGTGCCATGTGCCATGCATGCACTGGTTTGTGTAGGCCACGTGAATGACACATACGTGCCTTGCTCCATTGCTCCAACAATGCATTGTACTGCCCGCGTATATCACGCGCCTCACATGTACTGGTGGCAACCAGTTTACTTTGAGATCAGTCGCAGCAAGTGGCGCGTGATATACACGTGCAATCTTTCGATCATTTCCCGATGATCGACACACCATTTTCCGAATAAAATAGTTGTTTTGAATTATTATCCACGCTCGGTTAGGATGTTGAGATTGGAGATGAACGACATTCGCCGTTCTAAGGCGCTTCTGTATCATTCATCATGTACATCATCCAAAACTCAAACCCAGAAATGATTTAAGGTTTCGATCTCGATAGAAAAACTCAAAAACGTTTTTCTTTACCTACACTAATCAGAATTATGCATATGACCCATCTTTGGAAAACTCTCGGAAAACCCTTTCTAATTGTACAACGATCTCCAAAAATAAAAAACAACTTAGCAGTGAGTTATGACCCGATTACAGTCACGGGGTTCCATACTCAGATTTTCCAAAAACTCTTTTCATGTATGACTTTGAATCATAATCATTATATACATAACATATAATATAATTGAATATATACACACGCATACATTCCAAAAATAGATTCAACTTGCCTTTGTGATATGCCAGTTTCTTTTTGTTCATTTTTGTACGAAAAATAAAAAATAACAAACAATACCAAACATGGCATATATATATATATATATATATATATATATATATATATATATATATGGACTTGGATTCTCTCATCGCCTCACCTCATCCTCACATTACTTAATCTCATGACATATAAACATTGCAATAAATGAATGGTTAATATGTGATTGACATTTTATCAACAACCAATCACATGTTTTAAAAATGTGAGGTGAGGAGAGGATAAAAATGTAATGTTGATTATTATTACGATTAATAATAAATATATAATCAAAAATATAGTATTTGGATTAATACCTTTCACCATCGAAAATCGGAATCATGCAACGGAAGTTGGAGAACTATCACAGATTCCAGAAAGTAACCTCAACTCACCGTGCAATAGAAACACGTATATCAATCTCTGATATTGTATGTTCTGATGAACTCAGATGAGATTAATAATCAATAACACACTTTGTTATTTATAGGGTCTAGACTTCTATCTGGATGGATTATGATATTCAAATTAAAATAATATTTAAATTTAATATCTTATTTATCCATTTAACTTTATATCTGATCAGTTTGAATTTAACTCAATTATCACTATCTTTGATAATTTAAATTTAAACTATCAGGTGTGTAATTCATATCAGTAATTTTCAATTAATTAACTGTTATATCTACTTGAGCATATTTTTCCAACAATTTGAAATTAATTAAGAAAAATAAACGTATAAGAGATATTTTTGTCACTTCATGAACTAAAATTTACAACAATATTTGTTTAGGAAGTGGATAAAAATAGAAAAACATATTATTTTTGGGCTATTTGTAGTTATTTCCTCTAACATAAATTATATCTATTTAGCTATCAACTGTCAACCATATGATTAATTTCAATTGTATTGTATTTTTTTTAATTATTATAAAAACATAATTGGATATATTTAGTAATCATTCTCCTGTGGATATAAATTTTCGGACTGAAATCTGTTCTTTAAAAATGATGTCTCAATTTGTGTCTAACCAATTAAATTGGGACATGTGTCTACATTTATGGAAAAAGTTGAAAAGAAATAATTAAATGTAGACATATATCCCAATTTAGTTGGTTAAACATAAATTGAGACACCATTTTTAGACAGCTGATTTGAATCATATATTTTACTTATTAATAAACAAAAACCATATTTAAAAAAAATGCCAAGTAATTGGTGATTATTTTATTTTTGACCAACTTAGTCCTCGTAGTTTTCACAAGTATCAAATTTATAAGAGCAACTGACAAGTATCAAATTAATAAGAGTAACTCCAACAGACTCGTTAATTAAGATTGTTAGAAAAGTTAGATGAGCCACATCAGTAGATGTGGCTCCAACAGACTCGTTAAATAGTATTCTTCAATTGAGAAATCTTTCTCACTCTTTAATATTGCCTGAGTGATTTCTCACTCTTCAGATTTTATTTTATTACTTTTTATAACCATCATTACTATACTAAATGTGTCTTAACAACTTCGTCCGATTTTAAATTTAACAACTTTATCTAATTTTAAATTTTAAATTTTATATTATCATTAAAATAATATAAGACTATTTCTATTTATAGAGTCTTTTGAAATGAGTCTTCTTTTTTCACTCTTCAAATTGCCATATAGATAAGTAAATTGATATTTGAAGAGTGAAATTAGAAGAAGCTTTTGAGGTTGCTCTAAAGCTTTAACTTTTCAGAAGTCAACAAATTGGTTTCTCTAATGGTCATACTAATTTTTGATTTAAATGGAAGTTGTGAAAGTATAAGACTACCCTTAAATTTAGCAGATAAATAAAATAAATTTTTTTATTTATTATTTAATATTGAAATAATATTAATGTTTGAATAAATAATAATTTAAATTTAAATAAATGGATAAACAATTTATTAAGAAACTAAAATCTATATTATATAGAGTAAGGTTTGCAACAATAATTTATATTTAATCCATTATAAATTATAAATTTGCTAGGTGCCAAAAGCTTAAGGATATAAGAGTAAAAAATTAAAAAAAAAATTAAAAAAAAATCATGATAGAGTGACAGTCACTCATGAGTCATGACTCAACAAGTAAGGGTAAACTTTATAAGTAACCAAAAAATTAGAAGGGTTATTGTTTTTAACCAAGATTAGTATTTTTATTGTTTTTACCAAAAAAAATCCACTTTTTGAACATAATTACCCTTCTTTATAAAAAATAATTATTTATTTTCTTTTTCTTTTTCTTTTCAGAAAAAAGTAACTTTTTTTTTTCTATTTTTTTTTTCTTTTTCTTCTTCTTCTTCCTTGACTTCTAGTATTATTATTTTTCTTCCCGGATGTGTTTAATTGTGTTAGACTTGGTGTGTTTAATTTGGAGTTGCCTTGGTGTGTTTAATTGGTCTGTCGTGGTGTGTTTAATTGAATTGCCTAGTGTGTTTAATTGGACTGTCGTGATGTGTTTAATTGATTTACACCTGGTATTTTTCATTAGTCTACCTTTGTGTGTTTAATTGGTCTGGTGTGTTTAATTGGGTGGTCGTGGTGTGTTTAATTGATTTACGTATGATGTGTTTAATTGATTTACGCCTGGTGTGTTTAATAGTCTGCCTTTGTGTGTTTAGTTGGTCTGCCTGGTGTGTTTAATTGGGTTAACGTGGTGTGTTTAATTGGTGGTCTAGTGTGTTTAAAGAAATCTGGAAAAATTTCCAAATTTGAATAGATTTGGAAATTTTCTAGATTTCTTTATAAAAAAATTACAAAATATTTGAAACAATGGATCTTTAATGAATGTTATTTTTTTTAGGAAGGAATTTTTGTTTCAAAGGAACAAAATCTGGAAATTTTTTTTTTTAAAAAAAAACAAAATCTTGAAAAAATATTTAACAAACATAATCTGAAAATTTTTCAAAATAAACATTTAACAAACATTTTAAACAAACAAAATCTGGGAAAAAAAAATTTAACAAACATTATGAAAAATCATTTAACAAACATTTAACAAAATCTGGAAATTTTTTTTTCCAAATTTTAACAAATAAATTTTTCCAGATCTGAAAAATCATTTAACAAACAAAATCTGGAAAAAAAAATTTAACAAACATTTTAAACAAAAAAATCAAAAAAATTTAAAATATGGAATTTTTTAAACAAAACGAAATCTGATTTTTTTTTTTAAACACACAACATTCAAGCTTAAACACAACCACAACCACCCTTAAAATCAACAGCTAACCAAAAAAATTCCATAAAAAAATCAACAACAAGGTCTGCAAACCAAAGGAGAGAGAAGATGAACAAAAAAATTATTGGATTAAATATGGGAGATGCGTGGGAGAGGAGATCTGGAGAGAATATCTGATTGCAACAAAAAATTTGTGGTGGAGAGAGGAGAGAGGCGTGAGAGAAAGAGAAAGAGAAAGAGAAAGAAGAGATTGAAGAGAGAGAGAAAGAGATAGAAGAGACTGAAGAAAAAAAAGAGGCGTGAAAGAAAGAGAGAGAGAAAGAAGAGAATGAAGAGAGAAAGAATGAAGAGTGGTTGTGGTTGTGTTTAAGCTTGAATGTCTGTGGTTGTGGCTATCACAGACACCAGCCCCAAACAGCTCGAATTCGCAACAAAGCTCCCCAACATCAAATACCAACTCACTCCTCCAACCATGTCCAGTTCTGAGCCGGAGCAGATTGTGGCAGCGGAGGCAAGTCTAGATTTAGTAACCATCGCTCAAGCAATGCACTGGCTTGACCTGCCCAAATTTTACAAGGAAGTCAAATGGGTATTAAAGAAACCTCACGGCGTCTTCGCTGCATGGTGCTACACCGTACCCCAAGTCAACAACTCGGTTGACTCAGTCTTCGTTCCTCTTTTCAGTATCAACACCGAGCCTTACTTGGAACCGCAGCTCAAATTGGTGGACGACAAGCATACGAACATTGATTTCCCGTTTGAGCCTGTGGACGGAACGGACAATACGGGGCCGTTTGAGTTTGTGATTGAGAAATTGATGGACTTAGAAAGTTATTTTACCTACATAAGATCATGGTCAGCGTATCAGACGGCTAAGGATAAGGGGGTGGAGCTTCTCACAGACGACGTAATTGATAATTTTAACCGTGCTTGGAATGAAGATGGGCAGGGACAAAAGGATGTTCGGTATCCTGTTTATCTCAGGATTGGAAGAGTGGGTAACTGTTGTTGAAGCTATATAATTTTTATTTTTATACTATTATAATAATATGTGATTAGAAGGATATTACTCGAACCGATAACTTTATAATACCATAATGATTTGACATTTGAGAGAAGGGGATTTGACTCAGACTCATAATCTCATGATGTATATGTGAAAGATATACCACTGAGTTAGTGGTTCTCTCGTAAAGAATTTTCCTTATTTTAATATAGAGTACTTATTTTGATAAAATTTATTGATTTTAATGAATTTTGATCTAAATTTTTTTACAGATGATAAGTTAAATGAAATATACTTATAAACAAATTTGAAAATCAATCATAAGAAAGAAAAATGTGTTAAATGAGTCCAACTATTTCAAATTTCTTCTAATTGCAACTTTAAGTGATGCTTTTATTTCATTGCATATTTGCATTTATCTATCCAACTAATTGGTACTACTGAATTGAAGCCAAACCAATGATTCGAATTTTGTTGTGGGTGACAAAGTAGCGTAGGATTTTTCCCAACTTAGGTCAAACTTCAAAACCATTAAAAAAAAAGTTGACTTGAAAAAGTGACTTTTACGTACGGTTGGCTGTTTATCTTTTTATAATCCGATGGTTAAGATTTATTAAATTTTTTTAAATAATCAAACAATTTAAAAATGCTAAACAATTTAAAATAATAAATCATAAATCATAACTTTTAATTTAATTCCGATTCATTTGATTGCAATCAATATATTTTCTATTTCCAATTTTACCATAATTTTATATTATATAAATTTATTTCTTTTAATCTATTACTTATGATAAAGCTTAAAAAAAAAACATTAATCACCTTATCACTTATAACATCATTGTTGAATGTCCAATTCCTTTTTTTTTGTTTCTAAATCAAAACCATTTCTAAATCATTATTTATAATATTAAATATAATTTATGTATCATATCTTAATCATGAATAATATCTTATCATTATTACATAAAAATGGTTTGGGATTTGTAAAATTATTTTTATATAGTTATTTATATCATATAAAATGAAAATATATAACAATTAATAGTAATAAGGATATAAATGTCAAATTATTTATTTTAAAACCATTTTTTCTTTAAAAACCAAACAAGTTGACACACTTTTCAGATGTGATAATAAAAAAACATGTCATTCAGTTTTAGATTCTAGTCATTATTCAGTTTTCAATAAAATTTAGGACTGTTTAATTTTCGGATAAAAAAAACAAATGACCCTTAAGATGAATGTCGATGTGACATCAATCACAATTATAAATAACACTATAATGCAAGAACTGCAAACAAAACAATGATTCAACACTTAATTATATTAATTGTACTAAAACAAACAAAAAAATCACAATAACATTAGCTACCCATTGACCCGTTGGTTAACGGTTGACCACCGTTAATCACTGATAGTCAAAAGGCAATTTGATCTTTTTATTTCGTATTATTAAATATGTAAAAAAATCATATGATTTTTTGTATAATACTTTCAGAGATTCAGATTTCAATTCCCTCATACTCAAGAAAAGAGTCGGAGCGAGTCATGTCAAAACACAAAAAGAAAATTGGGTTATGGGGACAATTTTTGAGACGAACTAAATTCGACCCAATAGAAAGTCTATTGGGTCGCAATAATAAATTAATCCCTAAAAACTGCAAACCTGAAGTAATATTTAGGTTTGGGACGAAACAAATTATTCGTCCCTAAAAAGGACAAACCTGACGAAACTTTTAGGGACGAAAAATATTCGTCCCAATAAAATATTTATTGGGACGAAAAAAATTATTTATCCCTAAAAAGTGTAAAAATGATAAGACTCTTAGGGACGAAAAAAAATTATCTCAATAGGATGTTGTTATAAGGATTTTTTTGATAGTATGACAAGTCAGCATGATCACCTGAAAGTACGGTGAGGATATACCACGTCACCAAAGTCAGCTAGGAAAAATCAACTAGGAAATATCAACCCAAGGTGACCAATAGGTGATCTCAAGGCTTCGTCAAGTTTACATAAGATGGTCAGGGGAAACTAACCGATCGGGTACAAGTAACCTGGTCGGGGAAATTAGTCGATCGCGTAGAGGTGACCTGGTCGGGAAAAGACAATTCGATAGGGGTAAAAGAGATTTGATCGGGTTAGATAGCTGGTCAGTTAGATAACGCGTGTGAGACATTAAAGACAATCACGAATCAAATACACAGAGGAAGAGTCACATTTAAACAATGCACCATGCAGTACACTCTGATAAAGAAATAAACTCCCTTATAGATATCAGAGTCACAATCAGGCAACAAATCTAATTCATTCAATTCATGGAAGACGCGAAACAGGAAAGAAGATAAAGACGACTTCAACAAGTCCTAATTAAACACCACCACATTTCCTTACTTGTATACCAAGATTTAGGGTTATATGCACATATAAATAGACCATAAAATAATATTGTAAGGGCGACGAAACATAGAATACAAGAGAGCAAGAGAGTCTGAGTGTGTAATCCGTTTTATTCATAGTGAATTTCTTTCCTCGCCGTCACCGGCAACCATGGATGTTTCCCCACCTTGGAGTTTTACCACGTAAACCTGTGTTTGCATGCTTTGTTTTCTTCTATTTTCTCATAACATCTTTAACAATTGGCAACGACTTGTTAGTCGCGTGATCAATCCCACATGATCCAAAAATCACAGTTAACAATTAGGGCTAGAAGGAGGGGATTGAACTAACTTTTGCTAAGTTAACCTCGAAGAACTTGTGAAGCAGTGACATGGCAGATAATAGAGATGGAAGTCAGTCCCTGTATGACGATGGCACCCCTCGTGGTGTTAATAATGTTGGAACCCCGTTCACTGGTAACGCAGCGAAAATATGTTTTAAATTTTTATACAGATCGTAAACGATTTGGAATCAGTGAATTTAGGATCGTAATTATTTTTCCGGAACTAATACATACAATATATAAACACAGGAAATTGTAATCAATATATTTAAAAAAAAATTAGAACCTTACCAACGTTTGGAGACTCATTCACTTTACGATATGCTCCTAGTCTGTATCACTAATCTTCCTCGCTATATCCCGGGACTAGTAACTGCGTGTAGACGCGTCACGTACTCAGGAACTTCAGAAGATTTAGAGAAAAGAAGAAGAAACAATTTTTTCCAGGAGAAAACAAACCTAAAACAATTCTAGTTTTTTCAAAGGAAAAAATATCTCATATATTTTTTTTTTGTTCAATTCGTGCACACTGCACACAAACCTTTGTTTTTTTCTTTTTGTTTCTCACGTTCACCTGTTGCACTGATGCCCCCTTTTTTATTTTTTAATCTCACGCACTTTCATGCGTTTTTTTTCTCTCTTTGTTTCTCTTTTTTTTCACTGTTTCGCACACGTAGTATTTGTATCCTACACCAGACACTAATATATGTACATTCATATCAGAATAAGGTTTTTAAAAAATATAAAACTCTTTTATATCTTTTTCAAATAACCGTGCACCTTATCTTTTAAAATAAAATTTATATTTTATTTATTAAAAAAGGTAATATGTATATTTAAATTTAAACAATTTAAATTCAAATGTATTTCAATTTATTTTATTTAATAAATGAGATAATCTCATTATCTCATTATTCAAAAATAAATAACAAATGAAACCCTCCATTTAGTGATCAATAACATAATTAAATAATCTTATTATTTAATTTATTTAATCACCATTATTCATTAATTAAATAATCTCATTATTCAATTAATTCCCGAATAAATATGTGTCATTTTCATAACACAATTAATTGGACAATCCAATTAATTAACCGTAACCCTTGTTACCTAAATCGATCGGGCTAGCAAGGGGACCTAATGGACCCACAATATTTTGAGCTCCTAATAATCCACGAAATCATTAATTAAACTCTTTAATTAATATTATTTGATTATTAACTCTGGTGTTATTCCACTAAAAACCCGAAGCTGCACTCTCCCAACTGTAGACGCTTTTATATAGACCGATACAACTCAATGTCCATCGATAAAGCTATTACACATGGTGTGATCCTCCATAGTAGTTCATAATTAGAGCTGGGTCATAATGTCCGTTATACCCCTCTAATTACATATATCCTTTAAGTACCGTTGATTCTCTAATGGACAATAAATCATATTTCCTCATGGAATTAGGAGAGTGCTCATATTATCCAAGCCCCGAATCAATCTTTAAGGGAACTACCATCTACTTCTCACAAGAAGGAGTTGATTTCCACTATTGTGTACATACCTTCCCAGCCACAAGCCAAACAGCAATCCCAACATACGGAGCATATTGATCAGGAACTGCATCTGACTTCACCCATGGTATATCAAATACCACGATCTAACCTGAAGGAGTCGATAAGACACTCAGGATTAAGATCACCCATATATAGCCATCGTTAGTTGATATATATGAAACTCATCGGTAAACGGATCTTGGTGAGAGATTCATATAGATCATGATCCAGTTCTATATGATCACATCATACAAAGTGTCTCTATTCCCATATCTCATATGAAAGATTCAGGATAGAACCACCGTACATTACGGAATGGACCACAGTTATAGATTAACCACAAATTATTTGCTATATATGAACTCTTTAGATTGCACGTCTCTTACTGTATCCATCCGTATATGACACTCATATACACAGTTCGAGATTACATCCGGCAATCTAGGATGTTAATATATGCACAAGTTATAAAATTAACAACACAATAAGAATGAATTGAACTTTTCTTGTTTATTTATTTCATAAATCCATTTACAAATTACATGTTTAGGGCATAAACCCCAACAATATATGTGTGGGTGTGGAGTGGTGGGTGGTGTTGATCAGATGTCTGCTATTTGGAAATTGGATGAGTTTAGGTTTAGATTAGTTTTACTTTCATTTTTATTTATTTCTTAAAAACTTTTTTTTAGAAAAATTGTTTAATTTTTATTTGATTACTATATATTTTATTTGTATTAATTACATTTATTATTTAGTAATTACATACAAGTCGTGATCTTTGTTTTTGGTATGATTTTTGTTCTTTAATCTTTATCTTTTCTAGTAATTTTACACAGTCATAACACTTTTTACTTAAAGTTTATTAAACACATTGAAATAGCTTTTAATTCTCACAGCACTTTTAAAAATCAGTTACCAAACACTCAGGTGATTCTTCCTACAGTAAATCCAAAAGCAATCCCCCACAGGTGAATCAAAAGCACTTCCCCCCACATCACAACAATGCCAAACTGGGTCAGAATTCGTTTAGCCAAAGCACAGCAGAAAAGACAATAGAAATAAGAACAGGCAACCAAAACGGTACCGTTTTAATTGGACCTTAGAAACCGTAATCATAATTGAAACGCAGCGTTTTGGAACTTTGGAGACAGCCAAAACGCACGTCGTTTTGGGTTGCACATGATGCCTATAAAACCGTCGTTTTCGAAGAAGGACCTCGCCTGGAAGAGGAATGGATCCTTGCGGGGGATGATTGGGGGAGCTCGATTTTCATTGGAGGGGCTCGATTTTCATTGGAGGGGCATGAGTTCGAGGTTTCCACAGCTTTCAGTGAGAAACCCTCGTGGGACCGTGAGTCCCTGCCTTCTGAATCTGAAACTATTTTGAAGGCTATTCTAGCCAGGAACTACTTGAACCCGAAGTTCCCAACCGCTGAAGCAATCAATCCTCGTAGGGTGAATCAATACCTGCGGATCTCAGACGCTACTCCTCGTAAGTGTCATTGAATTGCCTTGCCTTGTCTTATTGATTAGCTTGGTTATGACATTTTCCTTTTTGATTTGTTTACTCATAGTTTTTGTCGTTGAACCAGCTTCCCGCGACGTCCAACGTTCTTTTCAAGCTAGAACTCCTCTTCCCTTTGCTGGGGTCGCACCGACTCTTGCTCAATCTACCTCCCCAGCTGGGTCTAAGATGGCCAACCTTGCATCGCGGGCTTTTCGGGCTTTGGGTAAAGCTCCCCAGGCTGTTGGTCAGACTGCTTCTACCCCTTCTGTTGTAGTTGCTAAAGTTGCTACTCCCTCGATTCGCCCTTCTGATTCTGCTACGCTTACAACCCCCTGAGCTTTAGAGAACTTTGAAAGGGGTGTCGCAGGGATTCTTCCTAGCCGTTCCCACCCTCAGTCGAGCTCGACGGGGCAGGACGAAGTCCTGGAACAATTTATCCCGTCTTGTCCGGGCGGTGGGATTTCCAGGATGGCTTCAATGCCCGTGGATGTCTTGCTGACCAAGAGGTCTGCTGTCTTAGCTGAGGTAATTGTATTTCCTTCGTACTGCTTCTGTAAACTTGTTCAATTTCTAACCCTGGCTTTGTATTTTATAGGCCTTCAAGTTTAATGTTTCCATGGGCCAACCGGTAACCCTCTTTCATGACCGGGCAGCTAAGGCCGAAGCCGAAGCCGAGAAAGCCATGGGATTGCTCAGGCAGACTCAGACCTTAGTTGCAGAGATGACCTCCAACCAAGGAAAAATCGAAGAACGAGCTGGCCGAGCTTCGTTGTGATCATGAAAGGACGAAGCAGTCTTATGATCAAGAGCGTCTCCAATCTACCCGGCGGGCCAGGCAGAGGGATTCTTGGAAAGCTGAGGCTAAAAAGCTGGACCTCAAGAATCAGGCTTTGATTACTTAGGTGACCAAGCTGCAAGCAGACACAGAGACCTTCTTTAGCGATGGATACTTCTATGCTTCCTTTCAGGTCGCAGAGGCTCTCCCTCTTCCCTTTGACCTATCATCCATTGCCGGTTGGGATAGACAGGAGATAATGACCAAGGCTGCTAAGTTATCTCGCCCTGATGATGACGAGGCGGTTCCTTCGAGCCAGGCAGGAGCTGGTAAATAGCCCGTTCAGGTAGATTTTCCAATTCCTCCTTCTATCTTTACCGCTTTAGGTCCCGGGGAGTCTTCAAGTAAGGTTCTGTCTTCTCGATCCGAGGGAGACCAGCCATGAGCGGGGGAAAGAGCTTGGAGCCTATCTGAGGAACCTTTTATAATAGAGATGGAGGTCGACCGGAGCCAGACGGGGTCCATGGCTGCCTTTCTCGATGCGGCTATCCCGCCCTGAGGTTATGGCAGTGATTAATGAAGTCCTGGAGGAAGATCCTGCTGATCAACATGAGGAGCCTCTGAATGGAGGGATGGTTGTCGAGGATAACCAAGGTGGGCAACTACTTAAAGGGGGGGTTGATGGCGAGGATCAGCGTGAGGGAGGAGGACCAGCAGAGGAAAACCAAGAGAGTTCTCAAGCTTGAAGCGGTATTGTTTATGATTTGTATTGATCGCCCGGAAAAAGGGGTGGGCACCCCGTTTTGCTCTTGATTAGTTTAGCTGTTTTTTTTATAAAGCCCGTGCTCGGGGGTACTCCGCTGGATAGATGTAGCCTTACCGGGGGATAGGCTCCTCTTGTCTTTAATGAGAAACCGATTCGCTTTGAGAAACTCTTGTTTTACTCCTGGTCTTGACTAGGAACCAGAACTGCATCCGTAATGATAATTTGTTCATACTTCATTCAAACATTGGTAGGGAATTCTTATTATGATGATCTTGATCCTGCACATAAAAACAAATATTTATATTCAAATCCGTCTTAGGAGAGGTAGCCCGATCTAGGCGTTAGGAGGGTTGTTTAGCTATTTCCTGGTCTCGAGGTTCGGATGGTAACCCTTCTTAGGGGGTGGTAGCCCGAGCAAAGCATCAGGAGGGCTATTTAGCTATTTCCTGGTTTCGAGATCTGGATGGCAACTATGCTCTTATATTCAGACCCTTCTTGGGGGTGGATGGCAACTAGCTATTTCCTAGTTTCGAGATCTGGATGGCAACGAGCTTCCATCTTGATTGAGAACTCCTTGCTTTATTCCTGATCCCGACCGTGAATCGACCCTGCAACTTTGATGATAATTTGTTCATACTTTAATCTGGCTTCATAGGAAACTATTATCATGATGATCTTAATCCTGCAAATGAAGCAAATATTTATGTTTAAATCCGTTTCAAGAGAGGTAGCCCGATCGAGGCATCAGGAGGGTTGTCTAGCTATTTCCTGGTCTCGAGATCTGGAAGGTAACTATGCTCTTACACTCAGACCATTCTTAAGGGTGGTAGCCTAACCAAGGCATCAGGAGGGCTGTTTAGCTATTTCCTAGTCTCGAGATCTGAATGGCAACTATGCTCTTACACTTAGACCCTTCTTGGGGGTAGTAGCCCGACCAAGGCATCAGGATGGCCGTTAAGCTATTTCCTGATCTCGAGATCTGGATGGTAACTATGCTCTTACACTCAGACCCTTCTTGGGGGTGGTAGCCTGACCAAGGCATCATGAGGGCTGTTTATCTATTTCCTGGTCTCGAGATCTGGATGGCAACTATGCTCTTACACTCAGACCCTTCTTGGGGGTGGTAGCCTAACCAAGGCATCAAGAGGGTTGTTAAGCTATTTCCTGGTCTCGAGATCTGGATGGCAACTATGCTCTTACACTCAAACCCTTCTTGTGGGTGGTAGCCCGACCAAGGCATGAGTAGGGCTGTTAAGTTACTCCTGGTCTCCAGATTTGGATGGCAACTATGCTCTTACACTCAGACCCTTCTTAGGGGTGGTAGCCCGACCAAGGCATCAAGAGGTAGCGAGGGGGCTTCCCCGGCTAATCACTGGTCTTGAGGTGTCTATGTTGAATTTCCCAATCGAGGATGTAAGAAAGTGTTAACACAGTCGGAGATAAAGAGGAAAAAGAAAAAATGACTTTATTGATGATCGAGATGCAGTACATCTTTATTAGGGATTCTAATGAAACCTAAATGGGGGTAATCTGCTTGAAAACTCCCCGCTCAAGGGTAGAATTTCCTCAAGTGATCTGAGTTCCAAGTGTGGTCTATGGGTTGTCCATCCATGTCTTGGAGTTTGTAGGCTCCATTACGAGCAACTAGCTTTATCAAATATGACATTTCCCAATTGGGGCTTAAGACTCCATCCTACCTTTTCCGAGTATTCAGGGTCACTTTCATAAGCACCAGATCCCCTTCTTTGAAATTTCGGGCTCTGACCTTTCGGTTGAAATATCTAGCGATCTTGCTCTGGTAGATTGCCACTCTCTCTGCTACCCGGTCTTGTTTTTCTTCTAGGAGGTCCATATTAGCCCGAAGCTTAACCTCGTTCCTTTCGGGTTTAAAGTGTTGCACCCTGAATAAGGTTAATTTATGCTCGATGGGGAGGACCGCTTCAACTCCGAAAGCCAGGGAGTAAGGTGTCTCCCCAATAGCTGTTCTCTTTCCGATCGTAATGACTTGATAGTCCTACCTAATTGATTCTCAACTTCAGCTCAAAATTCTTTGTACTTTTCAAATGTTTCCGACTTTCTTTGCATCAAATAGACATATCTGTATCTTGAGTAGTCATCTATAAAGGTGACATAATACTCATAGCCACCCCTAACTCTAACATTCATCGGTCCACAAATGTCTGTATGTATGAGTTCTAGTGGCTCTATAGCTCTAAGCCTTTTTCCAGTAAAATGTCTCTTAGTCATCTTACCTTATAAACAGAATTCACATAAAGGTGAGGTGCCAACCTTTAACTCACTTAAAGGTCCGCGTTTTACTAGTCTGTCTATCCGGTCAAGGTTGATATGACCAAGCCTTAGATGCCAGAGATACGTGTCATTATCTGGAGAAATCTTATGTCGTTTAGTTTTTGGTTTTCCAACCTTAAATATTTCCGTGTTAAGCAGTGTAGTATGTATTAACGGTCTTAACACATACAAATTATTTTTATTAATTCCTGAACAAATATTCAGACCATTCTTTCCAATAATAACAGACTTATTATTAAAAGAAGCAGAATATGATTGTTCTAACAACTTAGAAACGGAAATCAAATTCTGTGTAAATTCAGGAATATAAAAAACACTGTTCAATAATAAAAAAACTATTATTATTACAAAATTACAATCTTATTGCTCCAACTGCTTTGGCCGACACGAAATCCTCCGACCCCACACGCATTGAGAAGGCTCCCTCCTCTAGCCGTGTCCAAGAATCAGTTCACTGCAAAAAAGAACAAACATGATTAGTGGCCCCCGAATCAACTATCCAGAGTGAAGAATCATCTTCCACTAAACAAGATTCAAGAACAAGTAAATCATATTTACCTTTCGTCTTCTTCTTATTGGCTACCTCTTCCAGGTACTGAGAACAGTTCCTATTCCAGTGTCCGACCTTGTTACAATGACAACATTTTCCTTTGTTTAGGTCGGTGGAGGTGCCCTTCTTTTTTACTTTGTGCCTTCTTGGGCTTGGGCTTACCTTTGGCCTTCCCAACATACCTCTTCCTCTTTTTATTATTATTAGAGGAGAAAGATGGCTTGGCAACATTTGCCTCACCGGTCTTACCATTGTTATCCTTAGTCAAGGACTCAAAAGTAGCGAGCTCATTGAGCAACTGTATGAGACTGAACCTTAACTTGTTCATCCTGTAGTTACTCTTAAACTGATCGAAACTCTTCGGAAGTGTCATCAGTATGATGCTCACATGATTGGGTTTGTCAATAGCCCCGCCATTGACTTCTGCAGTGTTGAAGTAGGACATCATGCTCAGGACATGTTCCCGAACTGATGTACCTTCCTTCATGCAAGCGAGCATAGCAGAAGGAACAGCTTCGTGTCGCTTTTGCTCGGAGGGTTGCCCGAACATAGCTTGCAATGACTCTATGATTTCGAATGCTGAAGTCATTGCTTCGTACTTTGTGACAAGCACGTCTGTCATAGAAGCTAACAAATATGTTTGGGCCTTCTCATCAGATGAGACTCATCGCTAGTATGTCTCACGAACAGTTCGTGTGGCATTGGTAGTAGACACCGGAGGACATTCCTCCGTAAGCACAAACTTGAGGTCTTTGGTGACCAATATTGCATTAATATTAAGTTTTCACTTAGTGTAGTTATCACCAGTTAATTTGTCGTTTGCGAGAATTTAAAGTAATGTAGAAGGCATAATTGCTGAAATAAATAAAACATTCATTCAGTCATTTATTAAAAAACAAGTGCGAGTGCTTTGGCATAAATTTAAATATGATGCATGAACATGTTTAATGAACTAGAAATACCCAAAAACAGTTACTATACCATGACAATCAAACATACCACAAAGAAGTGATGTCTTAGGGTCGGTCAAGTCTTTGCATGTTGGACCGAGACAATCTCAATCAAATGATATTCTAGAATAACTCTTATTCCATATCATTCAACCATCGTTTATTCAGTCAGGTTTTTAATTAACAAGACCTAATCAAAACTTCCTGAGTGTAACCCACCATTTCAGATCTCACGGGCTTAACTCGAGAATTGTCGCCTAAGGGTCGGTCAATCCCGAAATACCCTCAGAAATCCTATTTGTTAGGAAGTCAATCTTGGTATTGATCTTTGTGGAAACCTTCCTTAGGGAGGACGAAAGTAAAGCCGTCACGAGGCCCCATTCGGATCTCACGGTGTTGAACTAATGATGGAGACTGCGGGATATATATGTCATATATCCCTCTCCCACTCACTATTTAAAATTTAGGGTTTTCTATTATCCGTTAATGCACTTAGACTCTACAGGATCAAACGGCTAACTTTAATCAAGTTATCTAGCGCATTAACAAATTCATTATTAGAAAAAAATTCTAATTAACTAATAAATTATTAATGATTTTTAACTATTAAAAATCTAATCTATTAGTGAATAATCTAAGCTTTTGTAAACTATTTACTAAGCTCATATTATTATGATAGTGTTTACCAAGTTTTAACTATTAAAACTCTAACACTTTATTCGGTTCATTTATTATTAGGTCATTAATCATATTAATACTAATTACAATAAATGACCCTATTAATCTAACTTATTAAACACTTTAATAACTAGATTAATATTAATGAGAATTAACAAGTTTTCTAACTATTAAAAAACTAATCTCATTTTCATAGCCAATAATGTATTTACCTATTTTAATCATATTAAAAAAATACATAAAATATTAGGCTATGATGCATGTATGACATATCAAATATATTTATGTAGGCACATCTAATCTAAATGACATACGTATGTATGACAATGCTTTTATCATCACATAATATAAAACATACATGAATTGACTGAGTACTGTGGATTATTTAACCTAAAAAAAAATAGAATCTAAAATTATAAAAATATCCCCAAGACATTCCTTGGTCTTCTTGAAATTTCTGAGTCTTCCAATCTCTTCAGGTCACTCCGATTCATCTCATGAATCCGAAATAGGAAATCCGCACGGAATGTACTAAGCAACACTTGCCAACAGAACCGTGGAAGACGATGTGAACAGTGCAAGTGACTGTCCGCGTGAACAGTACCACATGAACATTGCCCAGTGAACAGTGTTCGTGAACAGTACGTGTGAATAGTGAACAGTGACACAGTACTCCCGTCGCGCGTATTTCCGATTTCTCCCTTCCGTCAATGGTCTTGTTCATCTGATTATCGACCATATTTTACATTAAAAATACAGCAGAAATTACAACGAAAAAATTACAGTAGAATTTATTAATAAAATTAATTATAACCCATGAACCATAAATCCACAGTATTATATAATTAACGATCAATCATGTTTTTGTAAATTAGCAAATTTAATATACATACAAAAACAGCATACAGTCAATTTAAATAGTGCCTACACAATCATACATTCAGGAGCATCGAAAACAATTTTCTGTTCCGGAAAAATTTGGCTCTGATACCAATTGTTGGAACCTCGATCACTAGTAATGCAACGAAAATATGTTTTAAAATTTTTTACACAGATCATAAACGATCTGGGACCAGTGAACTTAGGATCGCATTTTTATTTGAAACTATTACATAAAATATGTGAACACGGGAAATTGTAATCAATATATAAAAAAAATTTAGAACCTTATCAACGTTTGGAGTCTCCTTCACTTTACGACATGCTCCTGGTCTGTACCATCGATCTTCCCAACTATTCCCGAAACTGGTAACTGCGTATGGGCGCGTCACTTACTCAGGAACCTATGAGGATGTAGAGAAAATGAAGAAGAAACTATTTCTTCTAAGAGAAAAATACCTAGAACAATTCTAGTTGTTCAAAAGAAAAAATATAATATAAATTTTTTTCTTTTTTCAATAGTGCACGTCTACTGCACCAATTCTTTTTCTCTCCAATTCTTTTTCTCTCCTTTTATCACGCACACCCACTTGCTCTTTTTGTGCACTGATACTTTTTCTCTCTTTTATCATTGATGATGTGTTGGCTTCAATTGTTTTTAAAATTCAAAATCAAAATTTAATTAAAATCAGTCAATTAAACCAATCAATCTAAACTTTTAAGATATCAAATATCTTTAAAGATATTGATTAATATTTAGTTTATTTGATTTGATTGGAATTTAAACTATTTAAATTCAGAAATTAAAAATTTAATTTTAATACAATAAAATAATCATACTATCGTATTTTATTCAAAAACAAATATCAACAAACATCCTCCATTTAGTGATTAATAACATAATTAAATAATCTAGTTGACTGAGTACTGGTCTCACCTGGCTCCAACTCATTTAATACAATTTTAGAACGAGGTTTAAGATCACTTATATAGTTATCCTCAAGAAACGTTGCATTTGTCGATACAAATACTTTGTTATCTTCAGGACTATAGAAGTATCCACCTCTAGTCTCCTTGGAGTATCCTACAAACAAGCAGACCACATACTTGGGATCTAGCTTTCCAGTTATGTTCTTCAGCACGTGTGCTGGACACCTCCATATGCGAAAATGTCGTAAACTAGCTTTACGACCATTCCACAACTTTAGGGGAGTTTCAGGAACAGATTTGGATGGCACTACATTCAAAATGTATGCCGCTGTTTGTAACGCATATCCCCAAAAGGAATTTGGTTATGATGAGAAACTAATCATAGATCTCACCATTTCCATTAGGGTTCTATTTCTCCTCTCCGCGACACCATTCTGCTGAGGTGTACCAGGAGCTGTGAGTTGGGACACTATCCCATACTCGACCATAAAGTCTTCAAACTCTTGGTCAAGGTACTCACCTCCACGATCTGATCGTAGAGACTTGATAGTCTTTCCTAACTGGTTCTCAACTTCAGCTCGAAATTCTTTGAACTTTTCAAATGTTTCCGACTTCCGTTGCATTAGGTAGACATATCCGTATCTCGAGTAGTCATCTATAGAGGTGACATAATACTTATAACCACCCCTTGCTTTAACATTCATTGGTCCACAGACTTCTGAATGTATAAGCTCTAGTGGTTGTTTAGCTCTAAGCCCTTTACTAGTAAAAGGTCTCTTAGTCATCTTACCTTCCAGACAAGATTACAGACAGGTAAGGTGTCAACCTTTAACTCATTTAAAGATCCACTTTTTACTAGTCTGTTTATCCGGTCAAGGTTAATATGTCCAAGCTTTAGATGCCAGAGATACGTTTCGTTTTCTGGAGAAATCTTATGTCGTTTTGTTTTTGGTTTTTCAACTTTAAACATTTCGGTGTTGAGCAGTGTTGTATGCATTAACGGTCTTAACACATACAAATTGTTTTCATTAATTCCTGAACAAATATTCAGACCATTCTTTGCAATAATAACTGATTTATTATCAAAAGAAACAGAATATAACTGTTTTAACAACTTAGAAACAGAAATCAAATTCCGTGTAAATCCAGGAATATAAAAAAAACATTGTTCAATAATAAAAAAACTATTATTATTACAAAATTGTAATCTTATTGCTCCCACTGCTTTGGTCGACACTACATCCCCCGACCCCACACGCATGGAGAAGGCTCCCTCCTCTAGCTGTGTCCAAGAATCAGTCCACTGCAAAGAAGAACAAACATGGTTAGTGGCCCCCGAATCAACAATCCAAGGTGAAGAATCATCTTCCACTAAACAAGATTCAAGAACAAGTAAATCATATTTACCTTTCTTCTTCTTTTTGGCTACCTCCTCCAGGTACTGAGGACAATTCCTCTTCCAGTGCCCGACCTTGTTACAATGGAAACATTTTCCTTTGTCTTGGTCGGTGTAGGTGCCCTTCTTTTTGCTTTGGGCCTTCTTGGGTTTGGCTTACCCTTCGCCTTTCCAGCAGACCTCTTCCTCTTGTTGTTATTGGAGGAAGATGGTTCAGCAACATTTGCCTCACCGGTCTTACTTTTGCTGTCCTTGGTCATGGACTCAAAAGTAGCGAGTTCATTGAGCAACTGTGTGAGACTAAACCTTAACTTGTTCATCCCGTAGTTGTTCTTAAACTGATCGAAACTCTTCGGAAGAGTCGTCAGTATGATGCTCAATTGACTGGGTTCATCAATGGCCCCGCCATTGACTTCTGCCATGTTGAAGTAGGACATCATGCTCAGGACATGTTCCCGAACTGATGTACCTTCCTTCATACGAGCGAGCATAGCGGAACGAACAGCTTCGTGTCGCTTTTGGCTCGGAGGGTTGCCCGAACATAGCTTGCAATGACTCCATAATATCGAATGTTGTAGTCATTGCTTCGTGCTTTGTGACTAGCACGTCTGTCATAGAAGCTAACAGATATGTTCGGGCCAGTCTCATCAGATGAGACCCATCGCTGGTATGCCTCACGAACAGTTCGTGTGGCATTGGCAGTAGGCACCGGAGGACATTCCTCCGTAAGCACAAACTTGAGGTCTTTGGTGACCAGTATTGCATTAATGTTAAGTTTCCATTTTGTGTAGTTATCACCAGTTAATTTATCGTTTGCAAGTATTTGTAATAGTGCAGATGACATGGCTGAAAAAACATAAATTAAAGATTCATTCAGTCATACATTCTAAACATGTGCTAATGTTCAGCATAAAATTAAACATGATGCATGAAAATGTTTAATGAACAAGAACAACCCTAAAAACAATGTTTCTATGCCACGACAATCCAACATACCACAAGCAAGTGCCGCCTTAGGGTCGGTCAAATTCTTGCATGTTAGATCGAGACCTTCTCAGTCAAAGGATATACCAGAATAACTCTTATGCCAATATCATTCAACCATCGTTTATTAGGTCAGGTTTTTAATTAACTAATTTAATTAAAACCTTGTGAGTGTAACCCATCATTTCAGATCTCAAGAGCTTAACTCGAGAATTGCCGCCTTAGGGTCGGTCAATCCCGAAATCCCCTCTGAAATCCTATATGTTAGGAAGTCAACCTTGGTATTGATTCTTATGGAAACCCTCCTTAGGGAGGACGAAAACAAAGCCGTCACGAGGCCCCACTCGAATCTCACGGTGTTGAACCAATGATGGAGACCGCGGGATATAATGTCATATATCCCTCTCCCACTCACTATTTTATATTAAGGGTTTTCTATTAATATTAATGCACCTAGATTAAAAAAGATTAAACGGCTAATTTTAATCTAAGCGTCAAGTGCATTAATCACAAATTATTAGAATCCTATTCCAATAACTAATAAACTAAATTGATTTTTAACACTTAAAAAATCTAGTTCATTAGTGATAATTCAAATCTATGTAAACTGTTTACTAAGACTAGAATTATTATTAAATGTGTATTTACCAAGTTTTAACTATTAAAACTAAACACATTATTAGGTCCAATTATTATTAGGAGCTTAATCAAATTACTCCTAATATATATTAAGGACCCTACTAATCTTAGTATTTAAACTCTTTAATAAAAAGATTAGTAATTAATGAGATTTACCAAGTTTTTACTCCTAAAAACTAATCCCATTAAAAATAGCTAATTATGTGAATAACCCATTTTAATCAAATTAAAAAAAAATTAAACACATAATATAGATGGCTATAATGCATGTATGATATATCAACATATATCTATGTGTAGGCACAACTAATTTAAATGACATGTATATGCATGGCAATGCTTAATCATCAAATAATTAAAACATACATGAGTTGACCGAGTGTTGTGGATTATTTAACCTAAAAATTGGAATCTAATTACAAAAAATATTCCCAAGGCATCCCTTGGTCTACTTGTAATTTCCAAGACTTCCAATCTCTTCAGGTCATGCGTGGGATGTGCTGTAGCGCGCTGGTAGCATGTGTGGGATGCTGTGCGCGCTGGATTGTGCACTGGTGGGTGTTGCGCGCTGGTGGCAGCGTGGGAAAGCATCGCATGTGCTAGTCAGCATGCTCGCTGGTGCAAGCTGGTAGGAAGTTGTGCGCTAAAGCGCTGGTGGGCTGTTGTACGCTGCAGGCGCGCGCTGGTAGGCGCTGCGTGGCATGCGAGCTGGAGGTAGAGATTGCTGGACTGCGATGCGCGCACCAGGTCTTGCAATTGCTTACATATTTTTTTTAAATTTAATAATACAACAGTAAAATAAAAAAAATAAATTATAACAACATTATACAACCCAGAAACACTCTAAATCCACAACACCATAAAAAATTACGATCAACCATGTTTTTTTTAAATTAAACAATTTAATTAATAAAAAAAAACATCATACACTCATCAAAAAAATATTTGCCTACACATTCATACATATCAGGAGTAATCGAATTCGATTATACTGTACTAAAATTGGCTTTGATACCAATTGTTGGAACCTAGGGTTACAGATTGCGCAGCGGAAGGTTTTAAATTTTTTTATGCAATCATTAAACTAACCCATTTGTACAATAATAATCAAATGCAATAATAAAGTGAAGGAATTTATTCATACCTACGTAGGAGGCTCTTTCACTTTGATACGAACTGCTCCTGATTTGAACAACGTGATCTTCCTCGCTATCTCCCGGAACTGGTAACAGCGTGTGAGCGCGTCACGATATTCAGGACCTGTATGGAGGAAGAAGAGAAGAATACACACACAAAAACAAACTCTAGGAATGCAGCACTTTGTGCTCGCCACACCCAATTATTTTTCTTTCTTTAGTTTGCTTTTCTCTTTTGCTGTGCACGACCACTTTTTTCTTCTCTCTTTCAAAAGTAATCTAATTACTTTTTATTTGTTGTGTCAAGTTTTTTTTTTTCGGTTTCCTTAATTTAATTAAGTATATATCTCATATATATATATATATATATATATATATCAAATAAAAACAAACCAAAATCTTATTTGATTTTTAAAACTTTTCAAAAAGATATCTCATATCCTTTTAAAATTAATTAAATATTTATTTTTGAATTCAAACATTTTAAATTCAAATTCAAATATTTAATTTAATAAAATAAAATAATCATATTATCTTATTTTATTCAAAATCAAATATCAACTAACACCCTCCATTTAGTGATTAACAACATAATTAAATAATCTTATTATTTAATTTATTTAATCATCATTATTCATTAATTAAATAATCTCATTATTCAATTAATTCCCGAATAAATATGTGTCACTTTCGTAACACTATTAATTGGACAATCCAATTAATTAACCGCGACCCTTGTTACCTAAATCGATCGGGCTAGCAAGGGGACCGAATGGACCCACAGTATTTTGAGCTCCAATAATCCTTAGAAATTATTAATTAAACTCATTAATTAATATTTCATGATTATTAACTTCGGTGTTATTCCACTAAAAACCCGAAGCTGCACTCTCTCAACTGTAGACGTTTTTACACAAACCAATAACTCTCGGTGTCCATCGATATAGATATTACATATGGTATAATCCTCTACAAGTAGTTCATAATTAGAGCTGGGTCATAATGTCCGTTATACCCCTCTAATCATATCTTTCCATTAAGTACCATTGATTCTCTAATGACAATAAATCCTACATTCCTTACGGAATTAGGAGAGCGCTCGTATTGTTCAAGCCCCGAATCAACCCTTAAGGGAACTACCATATACTTCTCACAAGAAGAAGTGGATTCCACTATTGTGTACAAACCTTCCCAGCCACAAGCCAAACCGCGATCCCAACATACGGAGTATATTGATCGGGAATGCAACTCCGACCTCACCCATGGTATATGAAAGACCACGATCTAACCTGAAGGAGTCGATAAGACACTCAGGATTAAGATCACCCACATATAGCCATCATTAGTTGATATATATGAATCTCATCGTTAAACGGATCTTAGTGAGAGATTCATATAGATCATGGCCCAGTCCTATATGATCACATCATACAAGGTGCCTCCATTCTCATATCTACATATGAATGATCCAGGATAGGATCACCGTACACTACGAAATGGACCGCAACTGTAGATTAACCACAAATAAAGTACCCAGCTTTATTTGCTATCTACGGACTCTTTAGATTGCTCGTTTCAAACTGAATCCATCTATATATGACACTCATATACTCAGTTCGAAATTACATCCGGCAATTTTGGATGTTAAGTGCACATGTTATATAAAGTATGACACAAAATGAATGAATATACTACTTCTTTTATTTATGTTCAAATTACATTTACATATTACAAGCTTTAGGCAAAAACCCCAATAGAGACAAACTAACCTTTTGAGTGGCTTGTCTTTTGGTGGTAGGATTGAGGTGAATCCAGTTGAAGTTAGGATAGGTATCGTTAACTTCTTCAAAGAGCACTACCAAAATGTGTCTTGGCAGAGACCGAGATTAAAAGGTGTAGATTCTAGCGGGATATCTAGTGAGGAGAGTGACATGTTAAAAGTTTAGTTTACTAAAGAAGAAGTGTGGGATGTCGTTTGTAATTGTGATGGCAACAAAGCCCTGTGTCCAGATTGGTTGAATATCAACTTTGTTAAGGCTAATTGGGTGGTGGTTTAGGAAGACTTCATGAATTTTATGCAGAAGTTTCATAAGAATCCAGACATCGTTAATGAGGTAAATCATACGTTCATTACCCTTATCCCCAAATGTGCCAATCCGTCCACAATGTCAGACTTTAGGCCGATTAGTTTGGTGAATGTGATGTACAAAATCTTGGCAAATGTGTTAGCGATTAGGCTAAAAAGGGTCATGGATTCTATCATAGGTGAGTCTCAGATGGCCTTTGTCAAAAATAGGCAGATCACATATAGTTTTATTATTGCCGAAGAGATTATACATTCTTGGAAGACCGCTTATGAAGGAGGTTTTTTTTTTTCTAAAGTTGGACTTTCAAAAAGCCTATGATACGGCCGATCACAGCTTCTTGGATTCTATGTTGGAGGAATTTGGTTTTGGTAAGGTTTGGAGGAGTTGGATATAGGGGTGCATTTCGTCGCTGTTAATGTTAGTGTTGGTGAACAAAAGTCTGACTACTCGATTTGGTGTGGAAATAGGGCTTCGTCAAGGGGACCCTTTGCCGCCATTCCTCTTGAATATAGGGGTGGAAGGTTTAAGTAGACTGCTGCAGAAAGCCACAGGTTTGGGTTGGGTATGTGGAGCTTTGTTTGGACAGAATATAGTGCATATTACACATCTGCAATTTGCAAATGATATGATAGTTTTTCTTAAGCCAAAATTGTAGTATCTCCTCTACACAAGAAGAATATTACGATGATTTGAACTCACATCTGACTTGCGAATTAATTTTCATAAGTCTTGTGTAGTTAAGATTGGGGGATCGGAGGAGGTTCTTGGTGCTTGGGCTGCTGTGTGTAAATGCCAAAAGGCTTCCCTCCTAATATCCTATCTTGGGTTACCTCTTGGTGGGAGGCCGAATGCCGTCGCTTTTTGGAACCCAGTTGTTAGGCGTATGGAGAATAGATTGACTCTATGGAAAAGAAAGTTCTTAACTAAGGGAGGGAGAGTAACGTTTATTAGGGCAGGTCCTCTCTAGCATACCCATCTACTTCATGTCAATTTTTCAGATTCCTATTGGTGTGGCCCAAGAAATAGAGAAAATTCAGAGGACATTTCTTTGGGGTGATGGCACAGCTAAAAGGAAGCTTCATGGGGTCCTGTTGGGAGGGAGGCTGTAAGAGCAAGAGAAACAGTGGGTTAGGGATATAGAGGATTTTAGATAAAAGATAGGTTTGCTTGCTAATTGGATTTGGAGATATGAGGTGGAGGATAAGTCGTTGTGGAAAAGGCTTATTAGTGCGAAATATGGAGTTATGTATAGCTTGAGCTGAAATTGGAAGGAGGCCCCCAACTCACCAGCCTTTGTAAAGGCGGTGGGAAGCTTGTTTAAGGAAGGTTTAGACACTTGTGGTATCCTGAATGAGGGCCGGAAGATTGTGATAGGCAATGGTGAAAGGGCGAGCTTTTGGACTGATTTGTGGTGGGACATCAACTCCTTAAAGATGGCTTGTCCAAGGATTTATGCTTTAGCTGTTTTGAAGAAAGGTTGCGTGCAGAATTTCGGCGACTGGGTGGATTCGAAATGGGAATGGAAGGTTACACTGAGATGCCCTCTTTTAGGATGGGAGCAACACCAATGGAATTGTTTCTGCGCCATTTTGAATAATGTGGTGATCAGGAATGATGTTCAGGATTCCATGGCTTGGATTCATAGCCTGGATGGTCAATTTTTGGTGGGCATTTTCCGTAGATGTTTGGAAGGTGGTAAAGGCAACTTTTTAGACGATAACAGGGTTCTTTGGGCTGGCAGCTGTCCGCCGAAAATCGAGGTCTTTGCATGGCAGGTTTTAAAAGGTAAAATTATGGTGTACGAGGTGTTAAGTAGGTACGGTTTCAACCCAGCTAAAAGTATGGATTGTTCTCTTTGTCATTCCGAGGTGGAGTCTATTAATCATGGTTTTCTTCATTGTCGTTGGACATGGGGGATTTGGCAGAAGTGCATGAAGATGTGGGAGGTGAGCTACTGTCCAAATGCATCAATTGTGGATTGGTTTATCAGTTGGTCTGCCTTATGTCCGATGTCTAAGCATGGAAGGGTCTGGAAATCCCTTTTATTTGCTGTTATATGGACTGTGTGGAAGTCCAGAAATCATGTAATATTTAAGGACAAGATTATTGACATGGATCAAGCCTTTGACATGATAAAGTTCTGTATGGTCTGGTGGTTTAAGTATCTTGGCAGGGGTTCTAGAGAGTCAGTCACATTGCTTCTTCAAGATATTAAGGAGCGATGTGTGGAGACTCATGGTGCCAAGAAGGCTGCTCATGAAGTATGGACCACCCAAGTTTTAGGTTCTTAGAAGTTCAATGTTTATGGTTCCATTAGAGGATATCCAAGTATGGCATGTATTGGTGGTGTGTTAAAAAACAACGATGGAAAGGTTTTATGTATTTTCTCGGAGTGGATCGGTATACAGGATTCTAACACTACAGGAGATCCTTGCTATTCGTAAAGCGTGTAGCTTGTGTGTTTCCAACATTGATTATCGGAACAAGGAGATTGTGATTTGCAGTGATTCTATGGTGGCATGTTCTTGGGTGAAGAATGAAGGTTGCTGGTCTATTAAGTTAGTTAATGTTATCGACACCATCTGTAGCATGCTCAAGTCTTGGGACAACATCTCTATTGTTTTTCATCCTCGAACTTCCAATTCCTTTACGGATATGTTAGCCAAAAAAGGTTCTGGAAGAAGTGGGGACTTCATGGTGTGGAGACTGGGGAGATAGTTGATTTTTGTTCGTTTCGGCTCCAGGTGGTGTTTTGTGTAGTTCTGAGATTGATGATAGAGCAACTAATACTTGTTGAACTTGACATGCAACATCTCTCATTAATCCATTATAGCATTCTATTAATAGTCCAATTATTCACTGAAACTCAAATTAAAAATGTCTTCATGGTCATACGTTCTAAAAGACGAGGAACAAAATGAGAAGTTAAGTTAAAAATACATATGTTCCATCACTTACTAATCAAGAAAACTTTAGGGTTTGTAAAAAAATGAAGAGGAAAATGTTGTATGTGAAATTTACCTGAATCACATGTCATCTGAACCGAGCGGGATAAGTGGGAGAGAGTCCTTGCCACATCAGCAAGAGTCAACCAGTTAATGAAGCGAGTACCCATCTGGGATGAGTCATCAAAGAAACCTGTATGGGAATGGCTCAACTAAAGAGCCCTGACAATGGGGATTCTGCTCGCCCGAATCTACTCAGCCGAATAGGAAATATGTCCATAACATGCCAGTCTTTCACAAGCCAGATTTACTTAGCCTTATAAGGCAAGGCAATCACAAACCGACTCAAACACGTCAACTGAAAAGGAATTTTAACTCCCAACAAGGAAACAAACTGATATTCTCCGAGATATCATGAATCCTAATTACACTATGAATCAACTATCTTAATTGCATAACAATTCCAAACAGGAAAGAGATCAAATCAATCTAGGAAAGACGAGTTTGAGCCGGATTCTGTAATCCACCTCTGACACGTCAGAAACCCTAGAGAATTCTATATAAATATTACTGTAAAATCATTGTAAAGGGAATCGAGAAAATAAGAGAGAAATTGACGAGATAGATCAATGTGTGTAAAAAATATTTTCATAGTGAATCCTTCTCTGTCACCAAGTGGCAACCCTTGGACGTTTCTCCGTTACCGGAGTTTTACCACGTAAAACTGTTCTTCTTATTATTGTGTCACTACTATATTTGTCTTACCGACTGAATCGTTGACCGGTTGACTTCCCAAAAATCACAGTCAACAAAAAAAATACAAAAGAATAAAAACCAATGTTTTCAAAAAACAAAAACTAGGTTGGAGTGTATATAGAATTTTTTATATTGTTTGGTTATTTTAATTAAGATTAAAATTGTCAATAAAAAAAATTAAAATGGAGTTTAAAGAGATAATTTGAGGATTGTAAAGAGAAGTTCTCATTAACTATATATTTTAGTCTGTCTAACACCAAATACACCGTTAAAGATGGGCTGGAACCCTACAGACCGACATGAGACTTTATCGGAAAGACAGGCTCGAGGGCAGAGAGCCGGAAGGAGACATGAGTTCACATGAAAGGCAGGATCGCCACCAAGCCGAATAGAACCCTGACAGACCCATCACGGGCAATCGCCGAAGGAATCGTTCGTCTTCATCTGAAGATAAAGACCGGCACCATCTGACGAGAGCGTTTTTGTCGTTAGAAAATGCCCTTCAAAAGTAATTTTTAAAATCCTCAAAAGCCTCCAAATGTTTACAAAACAAGTGCAATGGCAAGTAAGGGTATCGTTCCTCAGGGATTGGGGGGTATATGATTAGATTATGATTAATAATACTAGAATGCATAAAAGTAAAATGTCATGGTGGTTTGAAGAGGTTAACTACTAAAATGCAATTAAGTTAAGCTAGACTAAATGCAGTTAGAGTAGAATGCAAATTAATGATGGTGAGATGAGTGGGAGTCAATGCAATCATACACGAACAATGGGCAATCCTATCAATCCCTTAAGAACCAATTCAATCTATTAAGGCTAAATCCATCTTTAGGCATGATTCCAAGATCACTCAACTCTCCCTACACAACAATGATTATGTTCCTTTTGGTCAGGTGTTTGCGTTTGAGGCGGAACTTCTTGCAGCTTCGATGGCCATTAATTTGGCTTGGCAGAATGGGTGGTATAAGATCTGGCTTGAGAGTGATTATTCTTATGTGGTTCATCTGCTCGCCTCTCGCTCCGAGCAGGTTCCTTGGCGGATTCGGCAAGCTTGGAAACACTGTATCTATCAGATATCAAAAATGGAGTTTCACGTTTCTCATATCTTTAAAGAGGGGAATTAGGTTGCTGACGCTCTTTCTAAGCATGCTTTGGGGTTGGCGGTTGATTTGTGTTGGACAAACACGCCTTCTTTCTGCTCTTTGTTGGTCGGCAATGATTGCATGAGTCGGGAGTCTTTTCATTTTTCTTTATGTTTTCTATTTCTGTTTCTGTTTTTTATGGCCTGCCAATGTTTTTGTTGGATTGTTTCCCTTGGTTTTTTATGCTTTTCTGGTTTTTGTTACTTTTCATTTTTTATTTGTATAATATGGATGGATACTGCCTAAGGGTTTTTCAACATATGATCGCTTGTGATGCGTTTTCCCTCTAGGTCAGTCCAATTTTATCAACAAAAAAAAACAATTATCGGTGTACTCTATTGAGTGTAGAGAGGGTTTCTCATGAAGCTTAGATAGATTAAGGTAGTCAGGATGGCTTGGATTGGTGTATTCACAATCCACCCCTTCCACACTTTTAGCCGGGATGTGTCGGATTGGTGTACTCACAACACATCCCTCCCATTCAAATTAGCTTGTTTAGGCACCTAAATATGTGCATCTCAACTTAGATTGAGAGTGCATAAACCCAAGGAGATTCTTAATCCGATATCAACTTAAGTGGGGAGTTGGTGTACCTACCCAATCAAGAGAATACCAAATTCTAATTAATAAACATCCAAAACATTCAACATCAATCAATAAACCAAGAGTTGATGTACCTACTTAATTCAAAAAGATGTTAAATACATTAAGAAAAAATGAATGAAACTAAAATAGATTAAATATTCAAAGTATATTAGAAAGCCCAAAATTCAAGTTTAATTACATCAACTCCCATAAGGGGATTAACTACTCATGCTAGATACAAAATAAAATCTAAGAGATGAGAGATAGAGAAGACCCATGTAGAGAAACTCCTCATTTCTTGAAGCTTGATTTCAATCTCCTAGTAGCCTTGAGTAGAAAAGGATGACGATGATGTAAGAAGGTTAAGATTTGGTGGGGAAAGGATTCCTAGATCTAGGGTTAGTAATTAGAGATAAAAATGGGAGAAAATTCGTTCTTGGGAGTGGGTGGTGGTTTTGAAGTGTGGAAGAGAGAGTTTTCAATAAGAAAATGATGTATTTATAGGCTTGGGGGGTTAGGGCATGATCTGGGCATGAAAAGACATCATATCCCTTCTAAACATTGATTAAAACCCGTCATTTTTGGTGCTGGAAGGTGCGGTGCACGGGTAAAAAAACTGGTACTGCAAGGGTAGGTTAACCGTGCAGTTCCCGTGGACAGCCAAACAACAGTTACTAAAATGGCCATAACTTCCTCTAGAAAACTTAAAATCACAATCCATAAAATTGCTAGAAACTAGACTCCCGGGGCTTTCCGAATATATGAAATTCGAAATATGATTCAACTCAAGGAAGGAGATATGATCCTTTGAAGTTGGATGATATGCACACACTATTTTTACAATTTCTACCATTTAGTCACCAAATCTCATTTTTTTTGTCTTCTGATCTGAGTAATATGCACCGGTTGTGCACGGGTAATACCTGTGCAGTTACCCGTGCACTTTGGCCTCCTTAAAATTCCTCTTCCAATGCACAGGTATGCTACCCATGCTATATGTGCACTATGGCCTTCAAAACTCCATTTTTGCACCAATTGTCCTTTTTGTCTCGCTTCTTGATTTTTCACCTAATGCCTGCAATATCAATAAAAAGAGCCATAAATACACATAAAAAACCTAAGAACGAGACAAAGGGAAAGGATATGAGGGCCAAAATGTTTGACATTTTTGGCTTGATCACCATCGTAAAAGGCTCCAGAGACCAGCCAAATTGGACGATGTTGAAGAGGGGACTCATGAGCATAACACATGAAGATGAGGCTTGGGAGTGACCATTCAGCAGAGGTTTAGCCTGAATGGAGAACTAGTCGGTGAACGGGATGTACTCATACAGAAGTTGACCCGGGAGGTCTAGAGCAACAGGCGATAGATGGACGCTTTGGTTAGACGTTATGGGCGCAATGAGCTATCATACGATGAGTCAGATATCCCTTTCACTAATAATATCCTCTGGACACCATTCTCGGAGAGGTTCAGGATGCCTCATGTCGAGCAGTTCAAGAAAGACACCGACCCTAAAAGAGCATGTGAGGAGGTACAGAAGTGCGATGGCCCAATCCACCATAAAATAATAGTTTTTTTTTCGACAAGTGCCATTTTTGTATATTTAATCCGTTTGTTAAAAGAATTTTTAAAGTCCCAAAGTGCACTCAAAATGTATAAAAACAAATTTGTTAACCGAAAATTCGTTTTGGTGTAGAATTTCGATCAACACCCTCGAACTATAATCCGGGAGATCACAATAGGGTAGGTACCTCCTGATACCCTAGTTTGATCACGAATGAAACAATAAGGGGGGGGGGGGGGGGTGTTGTAGAATCTAGTGGAAATAAACGATAGTATGAATTATTTTATTGATGATTCAAGTCACTGATACAAAACTCTTCATACACAGTAGGTGATGGCAAACTTGTGCCAGTCGATAAGTGGAAATCTCACAAATAGGCTATCTCTCGCCCTCTAGCTAGTGTTTTTCTTTCTTTCTCTAATTCTGGATTTTTTTGGATCCCTCTTTTCGTCCTTCGTTGTCGTATTTATGGTTTCCAATTCATCCCGTCAATCTCTCAAAAATCCCGTCCCTTGATCTGCAATCGTCAGAAACCTTATTTTGGCGTTGATTGACGTGATTGAGGATGTAAGTCAGCACGAGAGTTTTTCCCTTGAATCGAGTTGCAGTTACCATTTGTATTAAACTCTGATTTGGCTAACTTCCTTGTCTCATTTATGGTGCTTTAAATAGGGGAAGAGGTCAACTTCCTATCTAGAGACTGAAGTTGGCTTCGTTCCTCCGGACATGGTACTGTCCTAGGTTCCTGGATGTACCGGTCCATTCTTGTTAGGGTGGTTTCCTTTTTAGCGTGGTGGTACCTTTTTGAGGTCATTCTCCATGCTGGGTGGATAGGACATGCTCACTAGATCGGTCCCGAGTAGGCATCGCGGTGCTTGAATTCTAGGTAACTAGTGCTGTGATACTGGTACTCTTTGGTATCAGGGAAATGGCATGCTGTGAAATTGAGATTCTCTATAGATCATGGCATCAAAGTTTCTCGAGACCGAAGAACCGGGGTGGTCCTGATCCAGATCCTACCAGGTGTCAATCTGATGAAAAATTCTTCTTTGGACCATTGCTAAAAAATCTGTTACCAAAAGTAAAGCTGCAAGACTGGTATCGTCCACAGGGATCGAGCGGAAGCTATGACCAAATTAAACTCTAGCACTAATAAGCGATAAAAGTAAAGTGCAATAAAAGTAAATGATTGAATTGGTTTGGAGAAATTGATCAACTAAAGTAAAGCCGACAACTAAACTAATAAAACTAATTAAACTAAGGCTAAAATGCAACTAAGTTAGAGGATAGGAGTGTGTATGAATGATAATAGACTAAGGAGTTAATGGATTCAATATGCTAACAATGGGCAATTAAAAACTCACATGATTGTACATTAATCTATTGTAACAAATCTAAAGTGTATAGAATTGGTTGTATATCCCTTATAAGTGTCCAATCTAGAGTGTATAGTATTGACCACCCACAAGTGATTTTACTTTAATGAACATCTATCAAATTAAGAGATTAATCTCTTTAGAAAGTCACCAACCTAGAGTGTATAGAATTACTGTTTAATCTCTCACAAGTTATCAACATAGAATGTATAGAATTGATTACCCATTTGAGATTAGATAAAAATTGAGATTATTAAGTCTGGATCTCACTTGAGGAGTGTACTCTTGTTTGATCCTTACATTCAATTGAGCTGAAGAAAACCAAATAGAATGTATACCTTGTGATCTACTCAAATCATTTCTTAACAAAAAAGCGAAGAGAGGAGTGTACAATCAAATACCCATTTGTTTTGAAATTAGTTAAATCAAAAAATGAAACATAATTGATTGATTCAAATATAGATAGAGTTTATTACAATGCTCAAAGTCCACAAATGAATCACATCAACCGCTTAGTGGGGATAGCTATTCATGGTTTAATACAAGGCAAAAACTAAATAGAGAATAGACCCATATAGAGATTCTCTTTCCTTGAAGCTTCAAATCCAAGCTCTTAGTGTTCTTAATGAGTAGAAATCAAAGGAAATGATGTAGGTTTTTGGATGATGTTGGGAGAGTTAGATTCCAGGATCTAGAGAGAAAAATGTGATAAAAAGTAAGAGTGGGCTTGTGGGAATAATCACAAGAGAATCTATTTATATCTTCTCCCAAAATGGGCCCGAAAAGCTGATGTAAGTGACTTTTCTAGTGCAGTATGCGGGTCTGATTTCTCGATGTGTGCGGGATGACCTGTACAATGACCTGCACACATTCTTCTGGCCTTCTACGGGTCTTCGGATTACAGGTAGTGTACGGTTTCTTACCCGTACACTAAGCTTATCTTCATGATGTTGATTTACGGATTGCGGGTAATGTGCGGGTCCTTACCCGCACATTGGGGTTAGAAAAGATCCGTCAAAGAATTTATAAAACCACAACAATGCCTCAAATGTTTACAAAACAAGTGCAGTGGCAAATCGAGTATCGTTCACAGGGAAAGGGAAACTAAATGGCTAAAACTAGTTAACTAATATTAAACTAAAACTAAGCATGAAACGTAAATATCAATGGTTGTTTTGAAAGTTAATAACTACTATGCAAACTACAATTATGTTAATTAATCTAAAGTTAAACTAACAATTAGCAAGGATGCGGATGGATAAGATAATGAGATGTGAATGCAGGAGTTGATACAATTCATACATAAATAATGGGTAATCTGTCTTTTAAGACTGATTTGATTCTTTATAGGCTTATCTTCCTAACTTGAGTTTCCAGGATGGCTTGGATTGGAGAGCTCACAATCCACCTTCTACTCTCTCTTTGGATAGATTTAGGTGGCCGGGATGACTTGGATTGAAGAGCTCACAATCCACCTCTTTCACACTAGCCTAGATATATTGGATTGAAGACCTCACAACATATCCCTTCCAATTCAAGTGAGCTTGTTTTAACACCTTTAGTGAAAATGGTTAAAAGCATAAATTGATGTCAAATATGGGTTAAGAGTTGGAGGGCCTACTTGATCAATAAAGACATCACAATTCAACCTCTATAATGAATTGGGAGTTGGAGAGCCTACCCAACCTAAGGTGGGTATCAAATGAATTAAGAGAAAATTCAACCTCTAAGTGAAATGGGAGTTGGAGAGCCTACCCAATTCACAAAGAAATGCAATTAAAGATTAATTACTTTAATAAGTCCAATCAATCAATAAGAATCAAGAGTTGGAGAGTCTACTTAATTCAAGAAAAGCTTAAACACAAGTAAGCACAATGAATGGAACTATTTAATCAAATCTAAAATATGGTGAAGAACCTACAATCCATAATTCATTACATCAACTCCCACATAGGGCTTATCTACTCATGCTAAATACAAAATAAAAGCTAAGAGATGAGAGTAAGAGAAGACCCATGTAGAGAATCCTCTTCTTGAAGCTTGAATCCACTCTGTTAGTAGCCTTTATGAAAGGATGAAGATGATGTAAGATGGTTAGGATTTGGTGAGGAATGAATCCTAGATCTAGGTTAGTGGTTAGTGATGTCTAAAGGGAGAGCAAAAAGGTTTCTTGGAAGAGGGTGGTAGAAAGTGTAAGAATGAAATTTCGAAATTAGAACAAGATATATTTATAGGGTTTCCAAAATTAGGTCTGAAAATGCTGACCTGGGCGAATTTGGCACGTAGTGTGCCGGTAGTGCGTGGGTAGGGTACTCATTCAGTGACCCAAGCACTGACTCTTCAGTTGCTTAATTCTTCGGTTCGTTGGTCATTGCGCTGGTAGGGACCAGGGCAATACTAGCTATCTGGGCACTTTGTCATTTATGGAGGATTTTTGATCTCCGGATCGTGGGTAGGTGCGCTGGTGTGGACCAGCGAAGTTCTGATGACTTGGACCGTGCGGGTAGCGACCCCTGCACTTACCAGCGCACTACAGGCTCCATTTTTGCTTCTTTTAGCTTATTTTTCTCCCGAATTCTCCACTTTCTTCTCCAAGACTGGGATTTCTCCTATCGCCTGTAAAACACAATAAAAGAGCCAATAAGATACAAAACATGCTCGAAAACAAGACTAAAGACAAAGAATGATGGCCAAAATATATAACAATTTTGGTGCGATCAATCAGGATTAGGGATTTTTGGCCAATCATAAACAATTTCATTTTCACTAAATGTTTGAATGCCCTATTTTATTACAATCACCAACGAACTGCTTTTTTTTTCTCTTCAACTGCTCATCCGATCTCTCAATCCATTTGCCATCAAAATATTGAAACTTTGATATACTACGAGATTTGGCAATTTTAAAATTCTCCCTAATTACTTAATTTTTGTTTTCTCAATGGATGACAATAGCCATCACTGCCAAGCTCTTTCCATATCAATTTTTTTCTCGATTTCTTTATCTGTGTGCTTGGAGTTTGGAGTCATTCACACTTTCTCTTTAGCCAGGTTTGAGAAAGTATTTTTCTTCTTCTTGAACAAAAATAAATAATGCTATCTAAATATAAATATATACCACTGGACTGTGAGAAAGTATTTTTTTCTTTTTATTTTATTTTAATTTTATTTTTAAAGAAATTAAATGGGATGATGAAGATTGAAAAGAAATGGGTTTCCTGAATTTGAAGGTGAGAAATCTAACGATTATTGGATGATAAATGAAATGATATAAAGTAAATAAATCCTAACTATTGATCTCTGTAATTGCCACATCTCAATAGACCATTTAAAGAAAAACTTAGGTTAGAAGATGGTCAAAATCAAGAAGGGAAGTGACAGACTTAGAGCATCTCTAATGCAATTATCTAACTTGATTATGGAAGTGATGTGACAAATTTTTTTTAGAGAATATTGAGTTGGGTTTCTAACTTTAGAAACTCTCCTACAAGTGCTGATTATGATTTCTAACTTTTTTCCACCAATAATATTACACCTCATTTAATTATAAAATAAAAAAGGAGAGAGAATGAGATAAATGAAAGGTCAAAATGGATACATATATATTTGATTTGGGGGGATTACAGTTTGGTCCCTATATTTTAAGGAAACATTGTTTTTTTACCTCACTTATGTGTATTAGGGTATTTGGTCATCATCTTTTTGGAAATACATTAAAAAAGTCCTTCTGACCAAAAACTTGATAGTCAACGTTAATAGAAGTGTCAAAAAGACGGTTTTACCTCTAAGTAATGCGAAAACACTAAACTTGATAATTGCATGGGAGATGAATATGCAATTCTTAAATTTTTTTGACAAAGTGGATTCATATTCAATATATATGCTGATGTGTTACTAGTTAGAAAACCAAAAATACATATTTGCATTGGAGATGTTTTTTTTTATTATTATTATTCTTGAACAACTAGTCTCTTATTGTTGTGTAAAAGGTAAAAACCCTTGATATAATACCACTTATAATACTATTAGAAGGGATTAATTTTTTTGTTGTTGAAATAATACAATAATTTGGGGTTTGAGAATGGGTAGAGATCCGAACCCACAACCTCTTGGTATAGGTGTGAGTGGCATACCACTGAACGTCTAAGACAACCTCATCTTGATTTAGAAGGGATTATGTAACCTTTTTTTTTTTTTTTGAAAAGAAGGGATTAATTAACCTGCATCAAATTATCATAATAATTTTTAATTTCAGAAAATATGTACTAGGTCTAATTACCACTCAGGTAATTAAAGTAATATCAATGTTGTCTTAACCTAGTATTTCTAGACTTTACATTATTAATTTTTTTATTTTTCGATACATTATTTTTTGGATGTATATGATTCAAAGTTGCATGCAAGGCTATAATTTGAAAGTAATTTCATTGAATTGCCAAATTTAGAAATAAGAGGCCCTGATATTGTTATAATTCGCAAGCCATATACTAATTACTAATTCCCGGCAAAAGAAAAGCACTTGTTAGCCAATAAAAAGAAAAAGTTTAAATTGATACTGTATGGTGCAAGTGTACAACAGAGACAGACTTTTATTAAGTTCAATAAGACAATTCAAATTATCATATGAACTAAAAAAAGTAAGTTCATATTTTTAAAATTTAAATTTTATGAATATGTGAATTTGTAAATCGGGTGAACTCAGAACTCATATATAACAAAAACCATTTCATGATTAAAGTTTCCATACAAAAGTAGGTTTATTTAATTAATTAGCACTGCCAAGCATCTTATATATATATATATATATATATATATATATATATATATATATAATAAAGTCATAAAAACAATGTTCCCAACATACATGAAAGCTGTCAAGGAACTAATATGCTCACAGCATATTAAAGATTTAAAGAGGAGTTGATTGCAAAGAAAGTAGACAAAATAACAATGTTCCCTACATACATGAAAGCTGTCAAGGAACTAATGCTCACAGCAAATTAAAGAGGAGTTGATTGCAAATAAAGTATACATTTTGTGCACATTGGCGACAGATAACTTTATTATTGGCAACATTCTGCATGTTGCAATATATGATTTTATTATCAACAACATTCATTTATCAACACATATTTTATACGTATTACAATAAATAACTTTATATATTTTACTGTACATATCTTTGTTACATTCTCCTTGTTAGTCGCTCTTTCAAGACTGATTGATGATACGAGCAGGACAAAGAATACAGAATTCTTATATGAATAAGGCATAAAGCTACAAAAAGAATCGGAACTAAGCGTAGTAAGTGTAGAGGCATAATATATAATTTAAGCCTTCGATGAATAATTTAATTAATACCAAGCGTGTTGTGTTGATAAAATCATAAAGCATTCCAACAAAAGTATGTCCATTTAATATATACCAAACTTACAACTTTAATAAAGTACAAATTAATATATACCAAACTTAATATCTTAACAAAATTAAGTAATTAAACTTTCTTGGCATCACTGTCACATATATAATATATTTAAGTTCACACGTTAGATCTTACAAAATCGATAGTCCTAGAATCTCCTCAATCACACACTGAAAAATGTCTGTGGATCAGAAGTTGCGAGGAGGACCGAGTGTTGGCGGCAGCACTGACAGAAGTACTGGAGGAGGCAATAATGAGAGCGAGGAGTACTGTAGCGTTGTGATCGATAAGAATGCAGAATCCGGCCATCAGATCTTCAGTGAAGAGGAAATGAAGCAGTGGGATTCTTTGGCCAAAGCCTTAGTGGAGGAGGCCAGGGCTGGCAAAGCTGATGATGCCAAGCCGAAGATACAACAGGTTCCATTCATGCTCCGGGACAACACTAATTTCAACAAGTATTTAAAACCAAAGGTGATTTCAGTCGGTCCTTACCACTACAAAGATACCAATCTCAAGATCAGTAAACCAATCAAGCTTAAATTAGCTGCCATGTTCATCAAAGAAACTCGAGTTAACAAAGAAGCTCTGTATCTACATATTAAGAATCAGATCAAGAATTTAAGGGACTGCTACGCTAAAGAAGCAACTAAGGGCTATCCGGATCACAAACTCGCCTGGATTTTCCTGGTGGATGGTTGCGCGATTCTGCAGTTCATATTCATTTCTGCTCAACCAAATTCTGAAATGGAATTAAGAAAATTGAGAATAAAAACTGATCATGTAGTGTTCGGACATCAGGATTTGTTCTTGCTTGATAATCAACTTCCCTACCAGCTCCTCCAGCTCATAATGCGATCCACTTCAAAAGAGGGGGCGTTCCTGGAATCGATCCAGTTGTTCATCTTCGATTACATCAAAGCACCAGGACAAAAGTACAAGAGAAATGACGAGATTTTGAAAGATAACCATGTTCATCTCCTCGATCTTATGCGGAAAATACTCATTGATCAGCCTCTTCAAAACAAGAAAAAGCCCGACCTCATGGAGATCATCATCGACTGGACTGTTGAACTGTTTGATAAATGGAGGTGTATCGACAATAAAGCAGAATATTGGCACTCATTTCGCAATATCGAGGAGCTTAAAGCAGCTGGAATCAAATTGAAGCCTAGTAAGACAAGTGGTGTAAAAGACGTCACTTTCAGTGGCGACACATTAAAGCTACCTCCCATATTTGTAGATGACTCAACGGCAGCAAAGTTCTTGAACATGGCAGCTTACGAGATGTGTCCAGATTTTCAGAATGATTTCGAAGTCTCGTCTTACATATCATTCCTGGATTCGCTCATCGATCGTGCACAAGACGTGAAGGAGTTGCGAGAGAAAAACATACTTTACAATGCACTAGGCAGTGATGAAGAGGTGGCTAAGCTGTTCAATGAGATAAGCACAGACTTGGTCCCGAGAGACGAAACATATTCAAAAGTGAGGAAGAATATCCAGAAGTACTGCAACAACATATGGATGACATGGTTGAGTCAATTCAATCACGACCATTTTCAAAGCCCCTGGAGTGTGCTCGCTTTCGTCGGAGCCTTTATTGCACTTGCTTCCAGTATTATTCAGACTGTTTACACAGCTCTGGGTTATCATCCTGATTCAAACAAAGGTAATTAATTTGTTTATATTATTATTATTTATTGTTTGAAGCTTTCTCCATCAGAACAATAAGATTTTTTACATACCCGTTGTAAGAGAATTATGTTGTTTTTTTTTTTTCTGTCATTTTCTTTGCCCTTTCGTAAAATCAATAGTTGTAGATGGGGGATCAGCTCTTGTTGCTCTATATGTACTTTGTTTCACAAATGTTTTTGTTTATTTCGAATGTGGCCAATGTCATGGGGACTGTATTTGGTTGATAAAATGAAATGCAGAATCCTTACACGAATGGTACCTAAACCTTACATGAAAATGTAACACATAAACTTTATATACACGATTAAGTACCTAAACTTTATACGACAATGCAACACATAAACCTTACACGATGGAACTTCAACCTTACAGGAAGAGATAACACAACAACTTTACACGATGGAAACCTTAACAGTTTCACTGTTTAAGATTTGTGGAAAGCAAGATCTGTCTAGAAACGAGCATTCAAGTATTTCAAATGGAGGGAGATGAGAAAGTTATTGAAGAGAGAGAAGTAAAATCTGTCCAGATAAAGTGAACATCAATGGATATATGTTCAAGTTAATAACATTGATTAGGGAGAAAATCTAAAGGGAAAAATATTAATACACAAGGTCCATAATGAGAAAAAATATCACAGCAACAACCGATCAAACAACAAAAATATTACAGAGCACCCCAAAAAGTAATCAACAACGGGAAAAGCTGACAATTACACACCAAAGCAATGGCGAAAATAATTAAAACATACTAGCTTCGCTTGGAGGGGCCATGGACCCATAGAATTATGTAAGATATATAACAGGAGGATTATCAGGCTTATAATAACCTTGAACCGTGTAAACAGTTTGAACAATACTGGAAGCAAGTGCTAAAATAGCTGCAATGAAAGCAAGCACACTCCAGGGGCTATGGAAATGTCGAGCGATAAATTGAGCTATCCAGGTCATCAATTTGTTGTCGTAGTGGCTCTGGATCCTCCGCTGGACCTCTGAATACAACATCTGATTTGGCACCAAATCTGTGCTTATCTTATTGAACAGTTTAGCAACCTCTTTGTCACTCCCCAGTGCATTGAGAAGTATTCCGCTTTCTCTCAGCTCCTTAACATCTTGGGCTCGATCTATCAGCGAATCCATGAAGAATATGTAAGTTGAGACCTCAAATCCATTTTGGAAATCTGGACACATTTCATAAGCTGCCAGATTCAAGAGCTTGGCTGCTGTCGAATCGTCCACTGATGATGGGAGGAATCTTTAATGTTCCCCAACTGAAACTAATACCTCTCATACTACTTGTCTTACTAGGCTTTAAACTGATCCCAGCTGCTTTAAGCTCCTCAATATTGCGAAATGATGAATCCCATATGAGTTTCTTCTTACATGTCAACTTATCAAACACCTTCTCACCCAGGAAGCCTTTCAATATCTTCCGTAATCTCTCTCTGAAGCAGCCGGTGTCTTGCGCAACTGGTTGAATAAGGGTCGTCCGCAAAAGATCTAGAAGATGAAGTGGTTTAGAATCTACCCGGTAATTCTGTTGATTTGCTTTATATAGCTCCGTTGGTGCGTTGATGGAATCCAAGATGAAGTTTTTCATTGAATCTTGGAGATCCTCGTGCTTATTACTCCATTTGCATTAAAAGGTCGAGGAGCTCGTAGGGGAGTTGGTTATCCAACAAGAACAAATCTTGTTGAACAAACATAATGTGATCCATTTTTATCTTCAATTCTTTCAACTTTTCGTATTGATCTTCCGGTGTCTGCTGATTACCCTGATTTCGATCTTCAGGCTTCTGATAATGAGCACAGATTATATAATGCAGAACTGCACAACCATCCACAAGAAACATCCAGGCAAGCTCTGCATTATTATAACACTCTGTGGCTTCATCTGCGTAGCACTCCCTAAATTTTGCTATTTTCTCAATAATTCTTTCATACAATAAAATTCTGTTCATACCACCATATTGGATGAACAAGGCAGCTAATTTAAGCTTAATCCATTTTGTCACCTGGAGATTCGGATTCTTAGCTTGGTAAGGACCAATTGAAACCACTCTTGGTTCGCGGTGTACGTACTTAATGAAATTATCGTTTCCTCGCAGCATGAATGGGATCTTTTGTATTTTCGGCTTGGGATCTTCCGCCTCTTGCAAGGCTTCGTCCATGGATTTGAACTTCTCTTCTAACTCTGCTGTTATCTTGGATTCTGTATTCTGATCGATTACAATGCTCACATTTCCCCCTTCCTCATCAGCCTTCCTTTCTCGCGCCTCTACGGAAACGATATGATCCTTACGTGACATTTTCAGGGTTTGTTTGATTTCTGCTATGGCATTCTAGTGTTGGGAATTTTTGTTTGTAGATGTTTGTGGCTAAGCTGAAATTCGATACAATGAATGTTTGATAATCAAATATAATATAGGTTCAACTTCAACTTACAAGTTACAACTGCCTAATGTGAGAGTGAAAAAGGACATCACTTTCAAACTAATAATGACTAGTATAAAACTAACCGAGCTGGTGTACCAAGTAGCTAATTCATTTGGAAAGGTGCCTCTTATGGTTAAAGAGAAAAAAATTATACACTGAATGCCAAAAAAGTTACACATGAATAACGTATATATCTTTATTCTTTTCCAAGTTACTAAGTTTCGCATATATTTTTTGCTCATACTTTGTTAAAGAACATTTTTTAGGGTTAAATACAAAAATCTCCTTGAACTTTCAACTATTGCCGAATATGTATATTTAAAATCTCTATCAGGTAACAAACCTACGTTACTTCTCATCTAAGACATTAAGGACAAAGTTGAACTTTCACAAATATATCAGAGTTAATATATAATTAGATGACTAAATTGTCAAAATTAGCCTTTCCAAATTATTAATTTTGGTTTAAACCAGTTGCATTGTTTTTAATATGAAAATTTTATTTCACAATTCACACCATAACCTAACCATAACATTTATACCCCGGAACTAAAGAAAATATTGAATAAACCCATAGTTCATAGTTGGTACGTGAAATAGGCTCAAGCCTTTTTCTTTTTTTTTTTCAGAACTGACCCAACTTTTAGAACATGTCATTTTACCTTTTTTCTCTTGGTGACAACTTCTCCTTCTCTGATGTGACAACTTTTTCTTGTTGTCCCTCCTTGCTCTCTTTTCTCTCTTGCTTTCTCTCTCTAAGGGTTGTAGGTGTTTTACATTGGAGGTGGAATTTCAAAAGCTTATAGGTATCAATTTTATTTTGGAGTTTCATACGATTAAAAAAAGAGTGAAATTCATTTTAGTCTCTCTAGTTTGACCTATTACACAAACTGGTCCCCCGGTTTTGAAGATTATCTTGACAGGTCCTTCTAGTTACCAAAAATCTGTATGTTGGTCCCTGCCATCCAATTATGTTAGGGTTCCTGTTAGATCATTAAGGGTATAATGGTAAAATCAGGGTTAAAATTAATAATTTCAATTAAAAACAATTAAAAAATTGATTTCAAAAAATAATGTTTACAAAAATCAAATTAAAAAAATCAACATTCAACAAATCCAATAAATGAAACAACCAATGAAATTAAACCCATATGTAAAAAAGAAAAAAAAATTAACATAGAAACAGCAAATTCCAAACTCAAAAATCCCTCTTTTTTCAAACCCAACCATCACCATCAATAACACCAAACCCAGAAATAACCAAACACCAACCATTATCATCGTCAACCCCAACTGGGTTTGATCGAAACCTTAAAACTCATTGATGTAGCAGGAAATTTAATGCAAACAACAATCGATAAAAGAAAGGGTAGCTGATTCGAATCTGTTGATTCACACACGAATACCGAAAACAAACCCTACTATTAATCTGTTGATCC
Source organism: Dipteronia sinensis (assembly GCA_033220585.1). Classification (NCBI taxonomy): domain Eukaryota; kingdom Viridiplantae; phylum Streptophyta; class Magnoliopsida; order Sapindales; family Sapindaceae; genus Dipteronia; species Dipteronia sinensis. Next base: position 21,137,440 of record CM065639.1, read on the forward strand.
GCGCACGAATACCAGAATAATAATCTTCAAATTCGTTGACCTTCGCAAAGGTACAGAAAATGGATAAAAAAGAGATGCTCTCTCTCAAATTTTTATTAATCATCAAAAACAGAAATCCCTGTTAGGGTACATCGTCTTTAAATAGGAAAATAAAATCCTAAAAGAAACCTAAAATAACTAGTAAAGCAATTAAATTATCAATTTCCCTATAAAAGGGATAATTGAGATAACAATGGAAATTAAAAATACTATAATCCTAAAACATTAAAAACCTATCTAATAAGGAAATAAGATTTGATTTAATAAAATCAAATCATAAAATAAGTAACTACCTAATTAGATACATAATAAATTATTAACTATTGAAATATTTTTGAAATCTAAAATCTTCAAGAATATCTTCAATAATATCTCCTGCATCATTCTCTCCCGGTTGGAGAAAATTCGGCCTTGAATTTTGACTGTCTTCATCCCACAAGCCTGCATAGATTTTTGAGTGACTAATAGCCGAGATCGCATTCGATGAACTTCAAATCTTTCGATTCTTGTCATGATGTCCATCCAATCACTCCAATAGATGGAAGCAAATTCATGAATCATCAAATCCTGCAACAAAAGATAAACTGAAGTATTTTTATGGTGAAGATCGTGTGACTCGTAAAAACAATCCACAAAATATGAATTGTTCTCATATGGTACTTTCTCAAACACATCTTCATCATATATCGGTGGTTTATCAAAATCGACAAAAACCTCCGTCGATACATATGTATCATCGAAAAACACCGCAGGATAAGAGGCTAATTGTGTTTGAGGGTTCATCTAATTTATTTTTTTTTTGTATAGGGAAATATGAAGGTGAAGAGATAGTAGTCAGGAAAGTAATTGGTTATGATATGTGGATCGATGAGCCTAGCACAACGGTAGAGTCAAAGGCTTTGATACCAAGTGATCTTGGGTTTCTTGAATATCGTTGTGCACTAGCAACTGATAAAACTCTGTGGTATACTCATCGACTGATCGCAATCCGTGCCTTAAATTCTACAATTTCTGATACAACAACCTCTGAAAATTATGGGGAAAAAATTCTGATCTCATCTTCCTCTTCATCTTCTCCTAATCGGAAATCTTCACCTTTCCAGAGCGATTCCGGGTGAGTTTGAGCTGCTGCCACCATACAGATGCTCGTCCTCGAAGCCGAGTCTCCACCAAGGCTACTCTTGCATTATCTAGAACGTTTTTGAACTCCAAAATCTCTTCCACAACTCCGAGCCACTCTAGGAACTCCTCCAGTTTTAGGTTTCCTTGGAATTCCAGGACTTCAGTCCTCATCCCCATCTCCCACCGTCGATTCTCATCAATTTCTTACACTGGTTGTCTACGGCGTGGAACTTCTTCCTCCGGGTAACTCTCCTCATCGCTTTCCTCCTCATCTCCACTCATGCAAGGGTTTCGATTTGGTCCGTTTAAGGTTTCTAGGTTGACGATTACTTGTGCCATCTGCTCGGTTAAATTCACCATCTGCTGCTTCAACTGCGTCATACGGTCACATTCGACGGCTTCTTCTACAGGGATCCGGTTAGATTGTCGTCTCTTCGGCGGCATATTGATGTCCCGAACAAACACGGCTCTGATACCAACTGATGTAGCGGGAAATTCAACGCAAAGAACAATCGATAAAAGAAAGGGTAACTGATTCGAATCCGTTGATTCAAGCACGAATACTGGAAAAAAAATCCTACTATTAATTTGTTGATCCACACACGGATACCATAATAATAGGCTTCAAATTCGTTGACCCTCGCAAAGATACCGAAAATGGATAAAAAAGAGATGCTCTCTCTCAAATTTTTATTAATCATCAAAAACTGAAATCCCTGTTAGGGTGCATCATCTTTAAATAGGAAAATAAAATCCTAAAAGAAACCTAAATTAACTAGTAAAGCAATTAAATTATCAATTTCCCTATAAAAGGGATAATTGAGATAACAATGGAAATTAAAAATACTATAATCTTAAAACATTAAAAACCTATCTAATAAGTGTTAGGATTATGCTCAATAGCAAGAGTGTAATATTGTAATTGACAATCTTTTCATATAAATAAAGTGATTTCTGATTCTGCAAAATCTTATAGCATTTATAAATATAATTGTCAAGGTAAATAATCATAAGGTTAAAAGACTATGAGATATGAAAAATTGTTTGTACATCCGGATATGTATGAGGTAGACACAATTCTTTAGTTAGTCTTGAATAACGTTCACAACTTAAGTTAAAGGTTGGGCACCTCTATCTTAATAAAGTTGTAGAATTCTTTTACTAGCATTTGAGTGGGATCAAATGAGTTATGATGAGTCTAAAATCATCGAAAGGTTTTCGAGTAAAAGAATCTAGTGCACTGGGTGCATTGAACTGGATCACAATGAAATACTTTATCTAGAACCGTCACTAGATATAAGTCTTTTCATTATCAGGATAATCTGAGAGTCTATCTAAATCCTGAGATAAATGATGGACTTATAGTTGCAAGTGTTATCATTTGAGCTATCAATGAGTACGATTATATAGCATAGTTTATCCTCTAGTTTGGTGGTATTCATTTGTTAATCGATAGAGGACTTCATTTATAGATATGGATATCGTGGCTCCATTTATTAAATGAGAGTATAATATCATCATATGGATGTTTTGAGGTATTGGATACTAAATCTCAACGTTGAGTTTTCAATAATGATTATTGAAGACATGGCTTCTGGACAAGTCAAAATATCCAAGTTCAAAATGTGGTCATATGAGGAAATATGGTAACTTGGAGAGCTATAGGCGGTCTATGAGCTCTTGGCGATTACTGATATTATTCACGAGGATACACCATCTCCTATAAGATTGTCTAGGGTATGAATGAGAAACATCTCCTTATTCTATCTTTATTTAAGAGTTCAATTTTAGCTCTTTAGTGGAATGAGTTAAAATTAATAGATCGGACCTAAGTGAATCATTTGTTGATTGTGATTAGGTTATGTCTATTGAAACTTAAATTTAGATAGCCCGCCAAGATCTACAATCCACACGTACTTGCATGGATCACTTGATATATTCTACCGGACCAATTTATGGGTCCATCTAGAATTGCATTTAATATATTAAGAATATAATATGTCTATTATTTATTTAATGGGCTGCACTATTATATTAATATATTAAAAGGAGATATGTAGGCTTGTTTCTTTTAGTAAGAATAAGTCTGGTTCACATGTGGGCTTTTATTTAAAGTCTAATGGATTAAATAAAATAAGAAAAATAATATTGGGCCCATATATACATGGTGTGGGCGGCAAGGCTAAATAAAATAGCCCAAAATATTATTATTTTTTATTGTTTTGATTAAATGGGAATTAATTAATTATTTAATTAATTAATAGTTTAAATCAAAATCTTTTCCTGATCAGTAAATTAAATACTATGTGTTGGATTAGGGTTGAAATTCTTTTAAGTGATAGGAGTCCTAATATGGTAAGGATTAAGTCCACATACTCTCCTTATTATACAAAGAATTCGGCCACCACTAGTCCTACAAGGGTTAGGATTCTTGAATTGATAGGAATTAGGGAAAAGGATAATTCCTTTTCAAGTAGGGAAATTAACCAACCCTAGATTTCCTATTCAATGAATTCGGCCAACCCTACTTGGTGAAGGAGAAAATTCGGCCAACCTATAAATATAAGGTTATGAATTTTCGGCTACCTTGAAGCAAAATAGAGAGAGATTTTTGTTTGTTTTGAAAATAAAAAATCCTACTCTATACACATAGATTTTCGGTCAAGAGAGAAAAAGAAAATAAGTTCTCATTCGATAGTGCACTTACAAGCCTTTAACATCAAAAGGTTTTGTGCACACTTTCGATTTAGGGTTACGCGAGTTTCAATCATATTGATTGTGAATTCAAAAGTGACCAGAACTATTTTTTTAGGCTCTTGGTGTTTTACTATTAAAGATCAAGATCAGAAATTCCATACATCCATTCTAAGGTAAGCAATTCAAAGAAAAAGGGAGACCACGCTCCTAGGTGATTCACGTACGTGCTAGGATTGAAGATCTTGCGGATTACCATCGACTTAAGTCAATCGGATCACGCTACAAGAGGTATTTAACTCTAACCGTATATTTGAGTTTAATTAATTAAAGGGTTTAGGTTCAAATCTTTAGAAAAATTTTAAACTATACGAAAATTATTTTTTCGCCTTCTGCTCCGGTTTTAAGCAATTTTTCCCTACAATAAGGAAATAAGATTTGATTTAATAAAATCAAATCATAAAATAAGTAACTACCTAATTAGATACATAATAAATTATTAAGTATAGAAATATTTTTGAAATCTAAAATCTTCAAGAATATCTTCAATAATATTTCCTGCATCACTCATCCAAAAAAATCTTCTCACACTATCTCTCTCTTTAATCTCTCTCTCTCTCTTGATCCTTCACTCTCTATTCATCAGATCTCTCACTCTCTCGATCCCTCGCTCACTCTCTCTCTCTCTCTCTCTCTCTCTCGATCCCTCACACTCTCTTTCTCTCTCCTGAATGGTTCGATATTCGCAGCTCCGTTCTGGGTTTGGATGTTGGGAGGTTTGATGAACTGGGTTGGGTTTCTGGGTTTGGGCGTTTGGAGGTTCGATCTCTCTCTCTCTCTCTCTCTCTCTCACTTCTTTTCGGTTTCTGGGTTGGGTTTTTGAGTTTGGGTGTTTGGGTTTAGGTTACTTGAATCTAGGTGTGATTGATGTTGAATGTGGTTGGTATGGGTTTGTGATGATGGTGATTTCTGGAAAAATGAAGAGGTGGTGGCTGGTTGTGAAGAAAGAGAAAAGAGAAGGAAGTGGGAGATCGATGATGGTGATTGGGACTGGGTTTGTGTTTGGATTTGGCTTTGGGTTGATGAATTTGAGGGTTAGGGTTAGGTGATTGGAGATGGATGGTGGTGTGGTTATGGTCTAATGATGAATATGATCATGGTCGAATTTTTATTATTATTATTTGGTGAATTTTTTATATTTTTGTTTGTTTTATTTTTTAATCAGGGGTAGCAAGGTCATTTGACCCTTGTCAATCAACACTTTTTCAACGGAAGTTTTAACATAAGGACCAAACGAGACAATTCTGAAAACTGAGGGACTTGTTTGTGTATTAAGTCGAACTAGAGGGATTAAAATGAATTTCACCCTTAAAAAAAATAAAAATCATTGCATGTGGGTCAAAATTAAATTGGGGTTTTATCATTGTGGTCCCTATGTTTTTTGACGCTTTATGACTTTTCTAACTGTTCTTCCATTTTCACTGGCATGTTCCCTATACTTTTAAAATTTCATCAATTTAGTCCCTATGACTAGGAGTGGGCGTTAATTGGATCGGTTCAATTTTCACTAAAATCGATAAATCTCGGTTTTTGAAAAAGCGAACCGATCCAACTAAATTTACTAATATCAACCGATCAAAAACCAACCGAATTGGACCGGTTCAATTCGTTTCGATTTTTTCACTTTGGACCTATTGGGCCAAACTTCTGGACTTTAATTATTACACATTTTGTTCATTTTCTTGAACCTACTGAGCCGAATTTATCTACATTACAACAAAAACACACTAAAAACCTACAGATCTTATTTAAAATTTATGATGATAGCTTCATACAAAACAAAACAAAGTGAAATTACATTTCAAAATCCAATACGATATACCTAATAAAGTAACAAAAATAACAACAATCCACAACATAATACCTAATAAGAGTTCATAAACCACATATTAACGATCCACAACATAATAATAGTTGTGAATAATGTTTTCATATTTGTATGCCTAGATTAAGCCTTGCTAGTTACACTAACCAGCTGCCTCTTTCTATTCACACAGTGACAACATTAAGACAACATCAGAGGACAAAAATATGAGGACAACATCAGATTTTTTGTCCAAACAATAGGCATCAATATTCAACATAAACAAGACAACAAACACAAACCCTAAAAAGATTGATACGTCTAAGGAAGAGCGGCCGGAGGATGACACGAGCAGATGACGAACGACTATAGAACGTCTAATGAAACAAAAGAACAAAGAAAAACGAAACAAATAAGTGAAATCAACCAACCAACCAGCAGATTGTTTTTATGACATAAATTCAACAAACAAAACAACAGACAAACAGAGATCAATAAAATCAACAAACAAGAAATTTAAATAAAAATATTTACAAAAATAGAAATTTAAAGAGTTTAAATCAAAGCTGAAACGAATGAAGATGATTGATGGAGTAAATCAAAATGTGGAAAGATTTGAGATATCAGAGTAGATTTAGAGAAGGTATTTTGTTTAACCAACCTGAGCAAAAAGCCAAAAGCCAAAAACAACGAAGCAGGACGGCGGACAAAAGAGACAAATGGCGGACGAAGACTGTGGACTGCGTAGTTGACAGATTTAGGGTTATTGGGTTAGGGATTAAATGAAGACGAGAGAGAGAGAGAGGCATCAGGCTTCATTAAAAAAATTAGGGATTTTTGTTTATATACACCGGTTCTTGGTTCGGTTCTCGGTTCGAACCATAGAAACTGAACCATAGAATCAGAAACCGAACCGGAAAATCCGGTTTTAAAAAAAAATGAACCGAACCGGTAAACAATAAAAAAATGGGAAAAAACCAGTTGAACCAGTTCGGTCCAGCAGTTCGGTTCGGTCCAGTGGTTTTTTGCCCACCCCTACCTATGACAACAAATATAACAATCAGATGTTACAAAAAATTTAAATTGACTCACTTACCCTTCACTTAAATTAAAAGGTTTAAATGTACGATTTTACCCTCTAACCTTATATGTTTTACAGTTTAACTTATATTATAATCCATTAAAAATTTGACATGTGACATCAAATTTTAAAAATTAAAATTAAAATAATGGTTAAATAATAATAAAATTATGACTTTTTTTATAAAGAAAATAAAAAAATAATTAAATAAAATAAAAAAATTTAAACTTAATTTAACATTCAATCTAATTTCTTTTAAAAAGAAAATTACAAAATTACAAAACAAAAAATGGGATCTCCACCATCCATTTATGAGATGATCGGTAGAGATCAAACTTTAAAAAAAAATTAAAAGAAAACTGGAAAAAAAAAAGTTGATGGGGTGGAGATCCAGATTGGATCTCCACCGTCCATCACAAAAGATGGATGGTGGATCTCCACCCCATCAATCATCAACCCCAAACCCAGAATAATCAAATCAGAACACCATCAAACCCAAACCGCAATCATCCACCATCATACCAAACTAGATCATATCCTCCAATCTCATGTCCACCATCATCACTCATCAACCATCAACCATCAACCATCATCACCAAATCACCATTATTAGCTATATATATATATATATATATATATATATATATATATATATATGTATATATCGATCTCATCCATTTAAAGACTCAAATTTTAAATTATTTCTTATCCCAAATATCTCAAAAACCAAAGAAAATGTACCACCAAATCAAGGTTCCTATACTAATTCAAAACTTTCTCCTCATTTCCCTTCCCATAATTTTTCTCAGGAACCAAAAAGAATTCATCCAACTATACCAAATACAAACACTAAATGAAGTTAAAAACATTCACCATTTCTTAACAACACAGAGCAAGTAATCAATCAATAAACAAAAAGGCATTTTGTTTTCATTTCATATCCAAAAAAAAAATTGAACAAACAAAAGAGTATTCAAAACAACAACTGACCACCATCATCACCAAATCACCATTATCATCTCTCCAGACCACCATCATCACCACCACACAAGGAATAAGATTTGCGGATTTAGGGAGGCGTCGAGATCGGCCATCACCAGCTCGATTTACTGGTGGTTGGATTCGGGGAGGTGTCGAGATTTGCGATTTCAGATTTGGGGTTGAAAGAGAAGAAGAAGCTTGGTCAAGATTTGGGGTTGTGTCTCTGAACTAGTTCTTGTTTAGTTGTTTTGTGGGATTTTTTTTTTTTGGTTGGATTGATGGAGTTCCAGATTTGATCTCCACCGTCCATACTTTGAGATGGATGGTGGAGATCCACCCCCATCATTTTTTTTTTCCGTTTTCTTTCATTTCTTTTTAAAATTTTGATCTCCAAATCCATTTTTTGTTTTGAAACTTTTTTTTTCTTATTTTTTTTTAATTTGATCACCCCCATCCATATATGAGATGGATGGTGGAGATCAATCTAATTATCTACCTATTTTTTTAAAAGAAAAAAAATTATATATAAATAGACCTCCACCAACCCACCGTCCATCAATGATTTGGATGGTGGAGACTTATAATTTTTTTTTATATTATATAAATATTTTTTAAAATTGTTATCTATCGTTTGGTGTTGACATGTGTCATCTTCTTTGTTCAAAGATAAAAATACCCTAGGATCCGTTAACTTTAACTAACATCTAACTCACAAAATGACCAAATTGATGGGTTTTTAAAAACATAGGGTACGTTTGGTAAGCGGGATGGGACATGACAACGTGAGACAGTTTCCCCTTGTCCCACATTTGGCGCGACCTTAACATGGGACAGGACGGGACAAGGTTGAACAAAAATCACAAAAATCTGTCACACCCAAAACCCTAGGACAACTTGTCCCATGACATGGGACAAGTGTCAAAAAGACCAATTTACCTTTTAAATTTTTAAACAATTACAAACATATCTAATATATTATATATTATATATTAAGAATATATATTATAATTACTTATATATTATTATATATATAATAATAATATTTAATATTTATTATATCATATATATATTATAATCTTTAATATATTATATATTTTTATATATAATAATATATAATATATTAAATATTATTACTTATATAATAATATTATTACCTATACAATAATATATATTACTGTACATGTAATAATATTTAATATAGCATATATATTATATTATTATTTTTATATATTATATATATAATAATATTTAATATATCATATATATAGGATACATATATATATAAGATATATATAATATAATATATATTAATATATATTATTATATATAACAGGGGTAATATGGTCATTTGAACCTCTTGTTCTATCTTGTCCCAGCCATACCAAACGTATAACAGTACAGTTTACAGTTCTGTCCCATACATTTCAAACACTATACGGAACAACTGTCATGTCCTTTCATGTCCTATCCTGTCTCATCTCGTCATGTCCCGTCTTCGTACCACACACACCCATAAGGACCACGTCGGTGAAAAATAGAAAGACAATTAAAAAAGTCATAAAGTGCCAAAACATAGGGACCAAAATGATAAAACCACAATTAAATTTCCTTAATTTATGTGGTTAGCTTTGCGAATTCCCCTACCTTAATAATATTTGAAATAAATAAACTAGGCTAAATAAAAAATGAAAAATGAAAATAAAATATATTATTGGCGGAATTACAACTTGACTTACGTGTATTAGAGTATTTGGTCCTTATTTTTTTAGAAATACATTAAAATATCCATCCGTCAGTCAAATGGTTAGTCAAGATTAATGGAAAGAAGCGTAGTTGCGTTTTTATAAACAAATACACAGTTAGTATACAATTGTGACATGTGTACCAATTAAAATTTTAAGAAAAAAATCAAATGAAAAAAACTAGTTTCATTTTTTTTTTCAAATGAATCGGAAAAAAAAAATTGAAAAACAAAAAGAAAAAAATTTATACAAATTAAAATAAAAAAACAATTTTTAAATATATAAATATATATATATATATTTATAGAAATCCATCACATGGAGGTCCACTGATAGATCTCCATTTTGGTCAAGATCTCAAAGAACCATTTTGGTGTATTTCAGAAAAAAAAAAAAAAAAAACAAATACCCTAATATTAGATAAGAATATCATCTTTATCCTCCTCGACTCCGACACCTCTCTCTCTCTCTCTCTTCCCTTTATTTGTCTTTTAATCTCTGAAATCCCAACAACCCCAGATTGCATAGAAATCTTATCAAAGCAATGTTGTTAAAGCCGAGTCCGAGTGTCAGCACGATATCTCTAGCTTAATAAAATAAAATAAAAAAGCTAACAGGCACCGCCATACGCGTACTGTAAAACTAAAGTTCAAATATTGATGCCATGATCTGCAAACAAAATTCGAAACTTCTTCATTTACACGGACAAAATCATATTCTGCTGCCTTTTCGTGCAACACATGTGATTCGTCTGTTGTAGAAGTAAATTAAAGTTTTATTCTCATTTTATATCAAATTCAATAAAAAAAAATACGATTACTAAAAAGATAATAAAATTGTTTGTATATAGTTTTTTGGATTGTATGATAGCTGGGAAACATATTTTTGACTGGTCTTCAGATTTAGATACAATCCTAAAAGGTAAGTAAGAATTAAATAATCGTAAAAGGTCATAATATTTATATTTTTGTCGAATTGTATTTAAATGTTGTCTATTACATTTTATTTTTTATTAATATTATAATACTTTATTTATTTATAAAATATGAGGTTGGTCCGACAGTAAACCTCTCACATTAAAATATAAGAAAAAAAAAAAAAAAAAACCGCTTTGTTTCCTTATTCAAACATTTCTTTATTCGGTCTCTTTCTCAATGTTGCTTCTCTCTCCTATAATGTTCCATCATTTTAATTTTATTTTATTTTAAAAATTAATCGATATAACTTGGCATAAACTTACCTTGTGTTTTGCCTTTGTAGCAAAAATTTTAACAAATGACCTTAATTACACGAACAACCCCTGCTATTAGTGGTGAAACGTTAAATTTAACACTTGAGTTGAAAAAGACTTACATACCCCTATTGTATATTTTATTATTTTTATGTATTTTATTTACGTAATAAAAAAAGTAATTAAATAAAAAAAAATCTACATTTTTTCTTCAATCTGAAACAAAGTTCTTTATCACTCCATTTTTTATTTAATCTGGAAACAAAAAAGTTAATCCATAATCTTCATCAATCGAATTCCAAATTAAAGAAAAAAAAAGAGAAAATAGCACTAGACACCATTAATTGGTGGGTCAAGTTCCAAAAAGGTCATTCATTGTTTAAATTGTTCCAAAATCACCATTTTGACAAAATATTGTTTCAAAATTACCATTTTAACAAAACATTGTTCACTTGGCTGTCATTCTGTTAAAATCTAACAGAAAGCTACCGTTATGTATGATATGACGCCCATAAAGAATTTTATGGGCAATATTTTATGTATTTTGATTATTTAATTATATATAAAAATTAATGATTTGATTAATTTATTATTTTTATGGATAATACTTCCTATTTATGGGTGACATAAAACTTATTATTATTCCCTGATTAATTTGGGGTGACATCAAACTTATTTCATGATTAATTTATTATTTAATTATATATAAAAAGTAATGATTTGCTTATAAGAATTTATGAGCAATATTTTCTGTTTTATAAAGTAATCATGGTCAAAAAATAGTCAAAATACAAGTAAAAAAACCAGTTTAAATCCTTTTAAAAACAATTTCAAAAACCGGTGCAAAACATGTTTTACTATTTTGACACGTATTCTAATAATTTATGATATAAGCAAACGGACTTCAAACAATAAATGGTTAAAGTGGCAACAATTGATACTTTTTTTTTCTATAAAATGGCTAATTTGAGCCATTTTGAAAAATTAATGGTGATTTTGGGACTGCCTCACCAAATTAGTGGCTCTAAATATCACTGACCCAAAAAAAAATTCCATCAATCCAATTGTTCTTCTTTAAAAATATTTCCACTGTTTTCAAAAACCTCAACCAATCTCAGCTTGTCACTGTTATTCTCTTCTACAACCTCCCTCATTTTGTCTGCAACTACACGTCCCACACACAACACTCAACATCCAACGCCTCTTCTTCATCTCCATCTCACAACAAAACAAAAACAAAACCATTTTTGGGTTTTGTTTTCCAGTAAGAAAAAAACAAATATATATATATATATATATATATATATATTACAAAATAAATAAAAACATAAACACAACTGGATTGGATTGCCCAATCCATCTTAGATGGATTCAGTGAAAACAAAAACATAGAAAAACAGATGGAACCATGACTCCATCTTACTCCGGTGGACAGAGAGCCGTGAATATTGAAGGAAAGAAATCACATGAGCTGGAAACCTGCACCATTTGTATTGTGATTCTAAGCATGATATTGGGATTATATGATTGAGAGTGATTTATGTAATTATCTGCCCGTTAGAAGATATTACCTAGAATAGCTTCTCTTCTCTTGTATAAATTAGTTGTAATTGTACAGTTTCAATACACATAACAGAATACATTTTATTTTAGCTTTTTCTCTTTGATTTCCACCATTTTAACATGGTATCAGAGCGCCGATTCCGGTGACTCTTGAATCCTAATATCTTCCGCTACAAATACACATCTAGATAAGTACAAAAAAAATGACAGAAACTTCCATTAACGTTTCAGATCCACTCACTTTACATCATTCGAATCATCCGGGAATCGTACTAGTTTCCAAACTTCTTGAGGGAGACAACTATGGGCAATGGAGTCGAGCCATGCGCATCAGTCTCAGTGCGAAGAACAAACTGGGATTAATTAACGGATCCATCAAAGCTCCAGAATCTACTGATGCAAAATACTCCATTTGGCAGCGATGCAATCACATGGTGCCGTCATGGATTGTAAACGCGGTCCATCCGTGTATTAGCGGTAGCGTGATCTATTCCGACACGGCAGTTGATGCTTGGAATGACCTTAAAGATCGGTTCTCACACGGAAACGACTCTAGAATCTATCAAATTCGATAAGAAATAGTCGAGCATCGACAGGGACAACAATCTGTCTCCGCTTACTACACCAAAATGAAAGCATTGTGGGATGAATTGGCTTCGTATCATGATCCTCTAAGCTGTAAATATGGAGGATTAAAGATCCTCACTGATAGAGAGGAGAAAGAAAGAGTGATGCAGTTCCTAATGGGGCTAAACGAATCCTATGCTATCATCCGAGGGTCAATCTTGATGATGAATCCACTTCCAGACACTCGCAAGGCTCATGCCTTGGTTCTTCAACAAGAGTGACAGATTGATGTAGCCTCCAAACGAGAAACCAGCACCAATCATCATGCAATGCAATTGAATCACCCACAACAGATCACACAAAATGTCCAGACAAACAGATCTCACATGACTCAGGAAAACAATGCTCCGAGAAGGCAACTCAAGTGCAGCTATTGTGATAGAGACGGCCATCTCGTTGATCGTTGTTTTTACTTGAATGGATTCCCTGTGGGCCACAAGTTCCACGGGAAGAATATAAAACCGAAAGGGAAGAGGTCCAATGCTCACAACACTAGAACTAGTGGGATCGAGCAGGCTGATACACCAACTGTAGAAGCAGCGACTTTTACCACTAAGGAATACAATCAAATCATGGCTCTCCTTCGTAAAGGAAATGGTAATGAACAGTTCTGTGCAAACACCACAGGTACAATTACTTGCAATAACATTCAACATAATTACAATTCAAACTTATATTGGATTGTGGATAGTGGAGCCACAGATCATATATCCAAATTCTCACCAACACATAATAAATATGACTCTTTTTGTGATTTTGTGGAGTTGCCCAACGGTGGTAAAGTGGAGATTAAATCCACTGGATCTATTAAATTGTCACCCTATTTAATGCTTGATGAAGTACTACATGTTCCTAAATTTCAAGTTAACTTGTTATCGGTTAGCAAACTCACTCGAGCATTGAGATGTAATGTGATATTTTATCCCGATTTTGTGTGGTACATGACGTGGTTACGAAGAAGACGATTGCCTGGGCAAGCAATGTAACGGGTTGTACTACCTCACACCAAAACAGAATCCTCGTCTTGCCCACACGGTAAATCACACATCCAATCTTTGGCATCAACGATTAGGACATCCTTCATCCGCACCTCTACAGGCACAGTCCAAAAATATACCAGAAATATTTTTTGATTCTCAGCATATCTGTGATGTTTGTCCTTTAGCTAAACAAACACGATTATCATTTTCTCGTAGTTCAATATCATTAGTTGCACCTTTTGATTTAATTCACTGTGATATTTGGGGCTCTCATAGAGTTAATTCACACTCAGGAGCGCGATATTTTTTAACTATTGTAGATGATTTTTCACGCTTCACATGGATTCACCTTATGAGTTTTAAATCCGAGACACAATCATTGTTAAAATATTTTTTTTCTTGGGTTAAAACTCAATTTGATTGTGAGATTAAAGCTCTTCGTGCAGATAATGGGAGTGAATTTACATCCATGAAATGTTTTTTTAATGACCATGGCACTTTGTTTCAACATTCTTACTCTTACACGCCTCAACAAAATGGGGTTGTGGAGCGCAAACATCGTCACCTACTAAATGTAGGCTGTGCACTTCGTTTTCAAGCCAATTTACCTTTAAAATTTTGGGGAGAAAGTATACAAACAGCATGTTATCTTATAAATCACCTACCAACACCTCTTTTATCTCAAAAATCCCCATATGAGATTTTACACATTAAGTCACCCAACTACTCTCATATTAGAGTTTTCGGATGCCTTTGCTATGCAACTAATCTCACACCCTCACATAAATTTGATATATGTGCTCGAAGGTGTATATTTGTTGGTTACCCACTTGGTCAAAAGGGTTATCATGTTTATGACTTAGCCACCAAGAAATTTTTTACTTCTCGTGATGTCATTTTCCACGAACATCTATTTCCATTTTCAGCCTCACCATAAGAAAATCAATCAGATTCTCCAGTTTTATCAATACTCATTGATAGCAGTATGCCTTCATTTTCTTCCAATTCACAACCAACACTAGACACTCAAAATAATTCCCAACAGGCCCACCCATTAGAAACCCACTCACCCAACTCAAATTCCCCTTTTCCAATAGAAGCCCACACACAACTAGCCTATAGCCCCCACATTAATCCAACCGACTACACATCATCCTCCCCAATCAATTCACCAACAGATATAATTCCCACTTCCTCTGCTCACATTCTAGATTCACAAGATACTCAACATACTCTTCGCCGTTCTAGCCGACCCACACAAGCTCCGAAATATCTTCAAGACTACAAAGTCAACCACACCAAATTGCTTGCTTCGGGATCATCTTCTTCTTCCATATCCGGCACAAGGTACCTCATCAATCAATTTATCTCATATTCACAATTTTCCCCTACTCATAGAAAATTTGTACACAACATATCTCACTTGGTCGAACTAGTTTCTTATGAACAGGCTTGTCAAGATCCTAAGTGGGTTGAAGCTATGCAGGCGGAAATTCAGGCTCTTGAGGACAATAATACTTGGACCATGATCTCTCTTCCCTCCGATCATCAACCCATTGGATGCATATGGGTTTTCCGAATCAAGTACAATTCTGATGGCTCTATCGAACGTTACAAGGCCAGACTCGTCGCAAAAGGCTTCACCCAACGAGAATGCATCGATTACACCGAGACATTTGCGCCGGTTGCCAAACTCATCACTGTTCGTTGCCTATTAGCCGTAGCCACTGTTCGCAACTGGAATCTTCATCAAATGGATGTCCAAAATGCTTTTCTCTATGGTGATTTATCTGAAGAAGTCTGTATGTCCCCACCTCTTGGCTATCGTCTACAGAGGGAGAATCTTGTATGTCGACTCAACAAATCCTTATACGGCCTCAAGCAAGCTTCTCGCAGTTGGATCCAAAAAATTTCTTCTGCAATTAGTGATGATGGTTTCACACAATCAAATGCAGACTATTCTCTGTTCACTAAGATCCGAGGTAATTCCTTTATTGCCATATTGCTTTACGTTGACGACATGATTATCACAGGGAATGTTGAAAAGATGATTAGTGACCTTAAAGAATTTTTGAGCAGTCATTTTCGAATTAAAGATCTAGGACACTTGAAATTCTTCCTTGGAGTTAAAGTTGCACGATCTAAAGCAGGTATCTCTATATGTCAACGAAAATACACTCTTGACATATTGGAAGAAGCTGGCTTACTTGGTGTGAAACCTGCGAAATTTCCAATGGAACAAAACTTGAAGCTAACTCCAACTGATGGGGATCTCCTCAAAGATCCAACTCATTACCGCAGGCTGATAGGAAAGTTAATTTACCTTACTATCACCAGGCCAGAGATCACATATTATGTGTCAACACTCAGTCAATTTATGCAACAACCAAGAAAACCACATCTTGTTGCAGCCCACCGCCTTCTCAGGTATCTAAAGGGAGCTCCAGGCCAAGGTTTGTTCTTTCCGTCACATGGAAAATTGAGGTTGGTTAGCTATTGCGATGCGGATTGGGCTGGATGCCCAACTACTCGAAGGTCAGTCATGAGCTACTGTGTGTTTCTTGGAAAAGCTCTTGTGTCATGGAAAAGCAAGAAACAATCCACAGTGTCCAGATCCTCTACAGAAGCCGAATATAGGGCAATGGCAGCTGCCACTTGCGAACTCACTTGGCTCAGATACCTCTTGCAAGATCTGCATGTTGAACACCATGAACCGGCAATATTATTTTGTGACAATCAAGCAGCCATCTACATTGCAGCAAACCCAGTATACCATGAACGGACAAAGCACATTGAATTGGATTGCCACACAGTGCATGAGCGAATACGAAATGGAGAAATCGAAACAACATATGTGCAAAGTGGACAACAAACCGCTGACATTTTCACAAAATCATTGGGACAAGTTGTTTTTCAATCACATCTTAGCAAGTTGAGAGTTCTTGATATTCACAAACCAACTTGAGGGGGAGTATTGAAGGAAAGAAATCACATGAGTTGGAAACCTGCATCATTTGTATTGTGATTCTAGGCATGATATTGGGATTATATGATTGAGAGTGATTTATGTAATTATCTGCCCATTAGAAGATATTACCTAGAATAGCTTCTCTTCTCTTGTATAAATTAGTTGTAATTGTACAGTTTCAATACACATAACAGAATACATTTTATCTCAAATTTTTCTCTTTGATTTCCACCATTTTAACAGTGAATCCATCAACGCCGGCAGACGGAGCACCGTGGATCTATCAAACGTCGACGGACAAATTGCCGCTCCACCTAGAATAGAGCAGGCGGGCCATTAGTTGAAAATTTTGCTAAAAGGTAAAACACACAATAAGTTTGTGTAATTAACTTTAAATTTAATTTCATATTGGTTATAAAAACATTGTAATAACTAATAATATTGTTATGTGTTACAAAAGGATGTTTCTAGAAAGTCATATATATATATATATATATATTTTCAAATTAGTACGCAGTGATATAATTTCATCGGTGCACTTGACTCAAAGTGTATGCACTTGTCAAAACTTCTCCATAATCAGTGGTCCACATGCAACGCACTGATATAAGTTATATCAGTGCGCACTAAGGAGAAAATGACTATATATATACATACAGGGGCGGCCCTGGGCCAGGGCACCATGGGCGCCTGCCCAGGGCCCGTCATTTCTAGGGGCCTTCAATTGCATATTTTGAGTGTTTGTATATAGGCTGAATTCTAAAATAAAAAAATGGCCCAATACAAATAATTTACTACATAAAAAAGGCCCATAATTTTAAAAAGCCCATGCATTACAAAAACAACAAAATGAGGGTTCTGATGCCCAATTGGTTTTATTGATTTTTTTTTTCAGACTATACCTAATTTTTCTAGGGTTTGATCATTTTTGCAAATTCTATTATTTCTGCACTATAGTGGGTGAGGATTTTATACTTTAAAAGTGTCAAAGCAGTCATAGTCTTGTAGATATACACATTTTTTGCTAGATAATGTTTATTTTCTTCAATTTTCTGTTCTATTGAGTAATTTCTTTTCAGGTGAAAAAATAAACGTTGAAGCAATTCTCACCAGTTGATGTAGGAAATCGTGTGTATCAATCGTTCCTTTGGATGTGAATGCAACCTTGTTGAAGGTGTATTTGTGTCAGTAATGAATTAGGCTCGTTTGTTTTTCTGATTTGGTATTGATTTGTTTTAATAAAGTTATTATTTTCGAGCTAAATAAATGAAAACAAGTTATATATTTGTATATATATTGAAAAAATAATGAATATACGAAGGGGCCTATTTTTTAGATTTCGCCCAGGGGCCTCAGAAAAGTCAAGACTTGCTTATGACCTTTAGAAGGGGCTCTGTATATATATATATATATATATATATATATATACAATTTTTCTATTATTAACTCTCCACTTGCTTATGACCTTTAGGGCCGGCCCATGGGAACAGCAAACCCAGCATTTTGTTCGACCCCATTGAACTAAAACAATAAAACAAAAACAACTTCAGGCCCAATAAACTTGTCATTGTGATTCTGAGACTCCATCACTGTACTATTTAAAACAAAACCAAATAGTTAATTAATTAAGGGATATAATCATTCCCCCCACCCCCACCCCCCATTCTTCTCTTTAGTTTGTTATATTAGACATTTTATTCTCTCTAGTTTTAGTAATGGTCATTTTTCCCTATGTAGTATATCATATTCGTCATTTTCCCCTTACCGTTAGATTTTCCATTCAAAAAGTTAAATTTCATGTTAAAAGACATTGTTGCCCTTCAATAATTGTGAATGAATGGGATTTTTTTTTAAATTAATCAAAAAAAAAATTTCTTAAATGGATCTCCACCATCATCATAAAAATTAATCATAAAGCATAAAAGAAAACAAAAATTAATTCATCATCATCAACACCAAACCAATAATAAAAATCAAACCCATCATCAACACCATCACTAGTCCAGATTCAACAACACCAGTCTCGATTTGAATCAATCACTCCTAGCAACCTATCTCCCACAAACCTATCTCCCACAAACCTATCCACCATCAACACCACAAACCCGAACCCCACCACCACCAGGAATCCAATAAAAAAAACTAGTAAAAAAAAACCTTCTCTTCTCTTCTCTCCCCCTAACACCCACACCGAAATCCAAACAAAAATCCATTCTTTTTTTTTTCTCCAAATCCAAAAAACAACTCAAAAATCAACATAAACCCAGAAATCCCTTCTCTTTGAAACCAAACCTAGAAATCCCTATAAACCCAGAAAATCAACCTCAAAAATCACCATAAACCCATAAATCTCTTCTCTTCTCTCTCTCTCTCCAAATCCAAAAATCAACCCAAAAATCACCATAACCCCATAAATCCCGTCTCTTCGAAACCAAACCTAGAAAAATCAACCTCAAAAATCACCATCAAATTTTATGTTAATGATAATAATTTTATATAGGGCCCTAATTTTTGTTAATATCATAAAATCGCTCGGGCCACAAAATGTCTGGGGACGGCCCTGATGACCTTATCTCTCATTTTCTCTCCACGTGATTTTTATCGCATCCTCTTGTAAAAGTCTATAAATAAGACTCGTCTTTCGTTTGTAATTTTTTTACTTGAAATGAATACAGAGAAACAGAAGCTGTCTCTCTTGTCTCTCTCTCATCTCACTTTATTTCTTTATTTCTTCATATGTTCTTCATAAATTATTCAATTTATTTACAAAACGTTATCAGCATGATTGCAATTATGTAAAAAGCATCCCAAATCTTTGGTTTTCGAAAAACTCATAAAATTTGAAATACTCAAATCGCTGTTCCGAGGATACCGTTATGTTCCTCTCGAAAATATGATTCCAAAGCCACTGGTCGCATCTCAAACGGAGCTGTAACGAACTCTCTAGCTCCGGTCAACGCCAATTTTTTTCCCCAGAAATTTTTCTATAGTTTTTTCCAAGGAAGAAGATGACCACGTTAGCCAACACGATCGTCGTCCAGTCAGCAGTGGTAAGCTCCACGTCAACGCCACATCAGCGGTACGCCTTGTCAGCGTCATGTCGCAAAGCAGGGAATATTCTATTTCCATCAGAGAATATTCTATTACCTTTAGAATATTTCGTTAGCCTGACGGAATATTCCCGAGTCAACTCAGTCCAAAGTGTTTTTTGCCCGACTCAGTGCAATTTTCGCCCGTTTTCAACCGAGATGGACCTATTTCGACCATTCCGAACGCAACCGTGCCATTAGTTTCAGCTAATTCCGCTTGTAAATATTGTTTTGATTTATTCAAACTTTATTAACTCTGTTTTCAAGTGTAATGGAAGATCCTGATCTCCAGCACGATTGCGTATAAGTAAAAAGGATCCCCTGATGGGTGATTTACTTACATCTCAACATTCTGGATATATATATATAGTTTCGTATAACAAGATGGCTTACACCGTCAACGGAACCTATATATTATAGTTCTGGATTTTATTTTTATGCACATATCAGGTGATCTCATGACCCTGAAATCAATTATTTTTATGCACATATCAGGTGATCTCGTGACCCTAAAATCATTTATCTTTATGCACATATCAGGTGAACTCATGTTCGTGAAATGTTTATTTTTGTGCAATATATCGGGCTGGATTATACTCATGACAAAACATGAAGATCTGGATCCAGTGTTATATACATGTCATACAGCACGGTTTTAACAACCGATGAGAACCTGGAGTTCTAGATCCAGTGTTATATATATGATTGATGCTCATGAAGAGCAATATTTAGAAAATGATTTAAGATCCTAACGTATAATGAAATTGGAATAATATTTTATCTATTTCATACATATCTGAAAATACAAGCTCAAGCATGTGTTTAATAACCTAGATGATGGGTGAATAGGTTTTAATCAAGTTAATTACCAATTTTTCTTGATTAGTCAATATTAAAAATCCACCCCATAAACAAACAAATAAAAATCAAGTATAAAATGCGGAAATATAAAGAACACTTGATTTTTACGTGGAAACCCTTCAACAAGGGAAACACCACGGGCTATCCTTCTAGCCACACACGATCACAGAAATCCACTATATGAATAAAAGGTTACACCCTCAAGTGATACTCGGACTCTCACTTTCGACAACCTCAGGCTATGGACACTACCACTCGCCACTCGCCACTCTTGGTTCAATCCCTATTGATAACCCTTGATTCACTATTCTTGTCGTAAGCACCTCCTACTCTACCTCGCGGGCCTTTTATAGTGGCACTTGACCTAATGCTTGTCAACCCACCCTTGGTTACAAGACTTTACTTGCTTGTGCAACTTCACCTAGAAGCCACAAGACTTTGACTCATGAAGAGTATATGGTCTAAGTGTGTATATGACACTATGCTCAAAATGCAATAATGTGCAAGACCAAATACAAAATGCAATAATGTGCAAGACCAAATACAAAATGCTTAACTAGATGCTATAATGTAATTAAACAATCTAGTTATCAAACAATGCCTACATGCCTATATATAAGGACTCAATTGGATGTATAGATAAAATCTAACAACCTAATTCTAGGGCAATAATCAAGTTGTCACAACATATAATCAAGGGCAATAAATGTGCAATCAAGAAATGCAATCAATGAGGCATAATATCAAGGTCTATATGCAAAGTATAAAGACTTAGCTAGAAGGGCAATATGGTCATAAATTCTAGCTATCAACAAACAAACCCAATGATGCAATAAAGACTCATAAATATATGCAATAAGTAGAATCTAGGTATTTAATCAAGCAATAAATACATAATTTAGAGTAAGAAGAACAATAAATGATATTCAAAGAAGTTCTAACTTACCTAGTCATGAAACTAAGAAGACCCATGCTCAAATGATGATGAGTGATGCAATATGGAGATGGGTTTTGGGTTGGAGAGTTAATGAAGCTTAAGGAAGCTTTCTCTCTCAAGACTCTCTCTTTCTCTTTCTAGGGTTTCTGTAAATGTAGGAGAGTTGGGGAAGAAGAAGAGAAATAGAGGATTTTATAGTAGGGAAAATGAGCTGATGGGAAAAGACAAAATTGCCCCTAAAAAACACGTTGTTCGCGGGACAGGTTTTCATCTTGTTCCTCCCGAGACCTCTCCCGTGACCACACTTCCAGTGGTTTTCACGGGACAGTTTTCGTCTCTCCTCTAGCGACCTCTCCCGCGACACGTAGACACAGCTCTGCAGCTTGAACCTCAAGCGGCTCAAAACATGATCAAACGACATCGAAATTTATTAAATAATATACCACTGGAAAGGTATGGATGTCGATTTTCTATTACAGTTTACAAAACAAAGTTTCGATGTCAACAGAAAAAGTTATGGTCATTTGAGTGACCAAATGTCAAAAACAGACAGCACCAGAGTTGTCCAGTTTTGGTAGTCAGTTTGGAGATTTGAAAACCAATCCAAGCAGTCATGAAATATTACGAATAATATACCGTTGGAAAGGTATAGGTGTCTAGTTTGTACAGAAATTTTCAAAACTCATTTTGAAGCTTTGTATAAAACGTTATGGTCACAAGACCATACAAATTTCAGTTTTGAAAAACATTTAAATCATTGAAATTCACTCTTTTGAAACTAGACACTTTACTCAAAACAACCAAACCAAAACAAGAGAAGAATAAGACCTTCTCAAATGGTCACTCAACGCGCTAAGACAAGCACACCATCATGCAAGCGCATACAACACAAGCACACAGACAAAGCCACACTTAAATCTAGAAATGAAGTGCGAGTGTGATTGTGAAAAGGATGCACACATATAAACAATAAAGAACACAAATGCAAGATGAACAAAGCATGCATGAAGTGTGTGTGTGTGTGTGTGTGTGTGTGTGTGTGTGTGTGTGTGTGTGTGTGTGTGTGTGTGTATGTGTGTGTGTGCACCTAAACTCTTCAAGAGACAAAGTCAAGTGAATATACATTTTGCTCTTGAAGTTATGGAGATGCTTGGAAGCTTGCCAATGAGGACCTAAGCTACCCATTACAAAAACATCCCCAATGTGGTGTGGTTTGTCATGAAATAAGTCAATCATAAAATAGATTTTAACCTCTTGAAGTTATGGAGATGCTTGGAAGCTTGCCAATGAGGACCTAAGCTACCCATTACAAAAACATTCTCAATGTGGTGTGGTTTGTCATGAAATAAGTCAATCATAAAATAGATCTTAACCTCTAATGAAATTGGAATAATATTTTGTTCATTTCATACAAATCCAATAGGATGTTGTGAGTATCATAAAATGATTTAAGATTCTAACCTATAATGAAATTGGAATAATATTTTATCCATTCATACAAATCCAATAGGATGTTGTAAGTATCATAAAAGGATTTAAGATACTAAAGAAATTGAAAATATTATTTTATCAATTTCATACACATTCAATAGGATGTTGTGAGTATCATAAAAGGATTTAAGATCCTAACGTATAATGATATTGTAAATGATATGTTATCCATTTTATACTTGCTTCTGAATGAGCAATATCAAGAGAATAAATTTGGATATATTTATATTCATGAGATATCAAAACATACACTAGGAGTGGATGTTTGTAAATGACAAGAGAAAAGGTTTATAGAATAAACCTATTGAAAAGATTATTATCATTTCAGAGGAGATATAAAATGGCATTACACATAATGTTCATAAAATTCTAAAAAGGGAAATATATGTTTTGCCGAGAGTGCAACGACTCATACATTTCTACGGAGTTAGATGTATTTTATGAATTTGACTTTGCTCTAAGAAAATGTTAATACTGTATCAGGTCCACCGGATCTGATAGAAAGCTCTGGAAGAATCAGGATATTCAAACAATACTAAATTATATATCAATGATACTTGATATTATTCCAGCAGAAAGAAATATGCTTAGTTCAAAGACATATAAAGTTAATACCAGATCAGATATAACGAATTTGATTAAAGGCTCTAGAAGAGCTAGAATCTTATTACCATATGGTATTAAATTTTGTATCGATGATACTTTATACCATTCAAACAGAATATAAAGGAATCTGCTTAGTTTCAAAGATAGACGGAGGATTGGATATTATATTGAAACTATGAGTAATAAGAATGATTAATACATATGCATTACTTCTCATGATTCAGACCAGAAACTCATTATAGAAAAGTTGTGTGCTTTATCATCTGAATTATGTTACACTATTATAAAAAGTGTAGATGTTTATGTAGTTATGAATCAAAAGTTCCCAGATCCAAAAATATTTGTACTTTGGCATGACCGTATCGGTCACCCAGGATCTACAATGATGTGTATAATCATTGAAAATTCTCATAGATATCCATTAAAGAACCAGAAGATTCTTCATCAAATGAGAATTTATGTACTGCATGTCCACCGGGGAAACTAGTAATAAAACCATCTTATTCTAAAAATTGGTTTTGAATCCTCATCATTCTTACAAAGAATTCAAAGGGATATATGTGGACATATACATCCACCAAATGATCCATTTCATTATTATATGGTTCTAATAGATGCATCTGTTGGAACCCCGTTCACTAGTAACGCAGCGGAAATAGGTTTTAAAAATTTTATACAGATCATAAACGATCTGGAACCAGTGAACTTAGGATCGTAATTCTTTTTCCGGAACTAATACATATAATATGTAAACACAGGAAATTGTAATCAAAATATTAAAAGAAAATTTAGAACCTTGCCAATGTTGGGAGGCTCCTTCACTTTACGATATGCTCTTGGTCTGTACCACTGATCTTCGTAACTATTCCCGGAACTGGTAACTGCGTGTAGGCGCGTCACGTACTCAGGAACTTAGGAGGATGTAGAGAGAATGAAGAAGAAACAATTTCTTCCAAGAGAAAACAAAACTAGAACAACTCTTGTTCTTTAAAAAAATAACTTTATATTCTTTTTTTAATTTTTTTTTCTACAATAGTGCACGCCAGCACTCTTTGCTCTCTTTTATCATTCACGCACACCAGTGCTCTTTTTTTTTTCTTTATAACATGCACAGCAAAAAAATCTTGTTTTCTCTTTTTGTTTCTCTAGTATTTTAACGCACACATAATGAGTTTGTATCAAATACAAACACTTGATGTATATTTCTTCTGTGTGCTTTATTTTTGTTATCAATATATAGCCTATATATATTATTATAACTAAAACTCTTTAATTGATATCTCTTTAGATTCTAAAACTAAATCTTTTAAAAATGATATCTCATATCTTTTATTTTAAAAGATAATTAAATATTTATTTTGAATTTAAACATTTTAAATTCAATTTCAAATATTTAATTTAATAAAATAAAATAATCATATTATCTTATTCTATTTCAAATCAAATATCAACTAACATCCTCCATTAAGTGATTAATAACAAAATTAAATAATCTTATTATTTAATCACCATTATTCATTAATCAAATAATCTCATTATTCAATTAATTCCCGAATAAATATGTGTCACTTTCGTAACACAACTAATTAGACAATCCAATTAATCAACTGTGACCCTTGTTACCTAAATCGATCGGGCTAGCAAGGGGAACTAATGGTCCTACAGTATTTTGAGCTCCAATAATCCTCTGAATCATTAATTAAACTCTTTAATTAATATTCCTTGATTATTAACTCCGGTGTTATTCCACTAAAAATCCGAAGCTGCACTCTCTCAACTGTATACGCTTTTACACAGACCGATACAACTTAGTGTCCATCGATATAGCTATTACACATGGTGTGATCCTCCACAGTAGTTCATAATTAGAGCTGTGTCATAATGTCCGTTATACCCCTCTTATTACATATATCCTTCAAGTACCGTTGATTCTCTAATGAACAATAAATCCTATTTCCTCACGGAATTAGGAGAGCGCTCATATTGTCCAAGCTCTGAATCAACCCTTAAGGGAACTACCATCTACTTCTTACAAGAAGGAGTGGATTCCACTATTGTGTACATACATTCCCAGCCACAAGCCAAACCGCAATCCCAACATACGGAGTATATTGATCAGGAATTGCATCTGACCTCACCCATGGTATATCAAAGACCACGATCTAACCTGAAGGATTCGATAAGACACTCAGGATTAAGATCACCCACATATAGCCATCATTAGTTGATATATATGAATCTCATCAGTAAACGGATCTTGGTGAGAGATTCATATAGATCATGGCCCAGTCCTATATGTTCACATCATACAAGGTGTCTCCATTCCCATATCTCATATGAATGATTCAGGATAGAATCACCTTACATTAAGGAATGGACCGCAGCTATAGATTAATCCACAAATAAAGTACCCAGCTTTATTTGCTATCTATGGACTCTTTAGATTGCACGTCTCTTACTGTATTCATCCGTATATGACACTCATATACACAGTTCGAGATTACATCCGGCAATCTAGGATGTTAATATATGCACAAGTTATAAAATAAACAGCACAACAAGAATGAATTGAACTTTTCTTTTTATTTATTTCATAAATCCATTTACAAATTACATCTTTAGGGCATAAACCCCAACAATCTCCCACTTGCACTAAAGCATGTGAGGCATGTCTCGTAACCCTAGACCATCTAGGTGACCCGAAAACACTTTAGCCGGTAAGGTCTTCGTAAATGGATCAGCATGATTGTCTTGTGAGGCTATCTTGGTGACAATCACATCTCCTCTCTGCACTATCTCTCTAATGAGATGATACTTTCTCTCTATATGCTTCCCTCTCTTGTGGCTTCTTGGTTCCTTGGAATTAGCCACAGCACCACTGTTATCACAATAAAGTGTGATGGGCTTATCCAGATCTGAAACAACTTTCAGATCACTCAAGAACTTACGGAGCCAAACAGCCTCTTTAGTAGCTTCACAAGCGGCTACATATTTCGCTTCCATGGTGGAGTCAGCAATGCAAGATTGCTTAATACTTCTTCACACAATGGCTCCACCACCTTGGGTGAAAACTGATCTAGACGTGGATTTCCTAGAATCCCTATCTGACTGAAAATCAGAATCTGTGTATCCTAACGGGATCAAATCCTGTCCAGAATACACTAACATATAGTTTCTCATTCTCCGAAGATACTTGAGAATAGTCTTGACAGCAACCCAATGATCCAATCCTGGGTTGGACTGGTACCTGCTGACTACTCCCACTGCATAGCAGATGTCCGGTCTCATGCATAACATAGCATACATGAGACTACCTACTGCCGATACATAGGGTACACGTCTCATATCCTCAATTTCTTGAGGTGTCTTAGGACACTGTTCCTTAGACAAGTGAACTCCATGCCTAGAAGGTAAATTACCTTTCTTGGAGTTCTGCATCGAAAATCGCACAAGAATCTTGTCGATATACGATGCCTGAGACAGTGCTATGAGTTTGTTCTTACGATCCCTTATAAGTTGAAACCCTAGAACATAACTTGCCTATCCCAAATCTTTCAATTGGAATTGGCTAGCCAGCCAGCCCTTTACATCAGATAACATTCCCACATCATTCCCAATGAGTAGGATGTCGTCCACGTATAGGACTAAGAAAACTTCCTTTTTTTTCTTTATCAGGATCTTTCATTGCATTCTTAAATGTCAATGGATCATCCACACTATCAGCAGAGACAATACTTTAGTCCCTCACCTATACCTAAATAGCGTTCAGGTTGTCTTACAACCCTCCCAATACGTCTAAGTGATAATGTATCCTGATCACGGACCATCTGACTCTCAGATGTTTGTGGATCAACAACTCTTGTTGATGAAGCACTAGTCTTACCAGGCTCCAACTCATTCAATACAATCTTAGAACGAGGTTTATGGTCACTAATATAATTGTCCTCAAGAAACGTTGCATTTGTCGATACAAATACTTTGTTATCTTTGAGACTATAGAAGTGTCCACTTCTGGTCTCCTTGGAGTATCCTACAAACAGGTAGACCACAGACTTGGAGTCTAGCTTTCCACTTCTGTTCTTCAGCACGCGTGCTGGACACCCCCATATGCGAAAATGTCTCAAACTAGCTTTACAATCATTCCACAACTCTAGGGGAGTCTGAGAAACAGATTTGGATGGCACTACATTCAAAATGTATGCCGCTGTTTGTAACGCATATCCCCAGAAGGAATTTGGTAATGATCAGAAACTAATCATAGATCTCACCATTTCCATCAGGGTTCTATTTCTCCTCTCTGCTACACCATTTTTCTGAGGTGTACCGGGAGCTGTGAGTTAGGAAACTATCCCATGCTCGACCATGAAGTCTTCAAACTCTTGGTCAAGGTACTCACCTCTGCGATCTGATCGTAGTGACTTGATAGTCCTACCTAATTAATTCTCAACTTCAGCTCGGAATTCTTTGAACTTTTCAAATGTTTTCGACTTTCGTTGCATCAGGTAGACATATCCGTATCTTGAGTAGTCATCTATAAAGGTGACATAATACTCATAGCCGCCCTTAGCTCTAACATTCATCGGTCCGCAGACGTCTGTATGTATGAGTTCTAGTGGCTCTATAGCTCTAAGCCATTTTCCAGTAAAAGGTCTCTTAGTCATCTTACCTTCTAAACAGGATTCGCAGACAGGTAAGGTGCCAACCTTTAACTCACTTAAAGGTCCGCTTTTTACTAGTCTGTCTATCCGGTCAAGGTTGATATGACCAAACCTTAGATGCAAGAGATACATGTCATTATCTAGGACAAATCTTATGTCGTTTAGTTTTTGGTTTTTCAACCTTAAACATTTCAGTGTTAAGCAGTGTAGTATGTATTAACGGTCTTAACACATACAAATTGTTTTCATTAATTACTGAACAAATATTCAGACCACTCTTTCCAATACTAACAAACTTATTATTAAAAGAAACAGAATATGATTGTTCTAACAACTTAGAAACGGAAATCAAATTCCGTGTAAATCCAGGAATATAAAAAACATTGTTCAGTAATAAAAAACAAAATTGCAATCGTATTGCTCCCACTACTTTTGCTGACACGACATCCCCCGACCCCACACGCATTGAGAAGGCTCCCTCCTCTAGCTGTGTCCAAGAATCAGTCCACTGCAAAGAAGAACAAACATGGTTAGTGGCCCCTGAATCAACTATCCAGGGTAAAGAATCATCTTCCACTAAACAAGATTCAAGAACAAGTAAATCATATTTACCTTTCTTCTTCTTCTTGACTACCTCCTCCAGATACTGAGGGACAGTTCCTCTTCCAGTGCCCGACCTTGTCGTAATGGAAACATTTTCCTTTGCCTTGGTAGGTGGAGGTGCCCTTCTTTTTGCTCTGGGCTTTCTTGGGTTTGGGCTTACCCCGCACCTTCCCAGCAGACCTCTTCCTCTTCTTATTATTGGAGGAAGATGGTTCAGCAACATTTGCCTCACCAGTCTTACTTTTGCTATCCTTAGTCAAGGACTCAAAAGTAACGAGCTCATTGAGCAACTGTGTGAGACTGAACTTTAACTTGTTCATCCCGTAGTTGCTCTTAAACTGATCGAAACTCTTCGGAAGAGTCGTCAGTATAATGCTCACTTGACTGGGTTCGTCAATGGCCCCGCCATTGACTTCTGCGATGTTGAAGTAGGACATCATGCTCAGGACATGTTCCGGAACTGATGTACCTTCCTTCATGCGAGCGAGCATAGCGGAACGAACAGCTTCGTGTCGCTTTTGCTAGGAGGGCTGCCCGAACATAGCTTGCAATAACTCCATAATTTCGAATGTTGTAGTCATTACTTCGTGCTTTGTGACAAGCACGTCTGTCATAGAAGCCAACAGATATGTTCGGGCCTTTTCATCAAATGAGACCCATCGCTGGTATGCCTCAAGAACAATTCGTGTGGCATTGGCAGTAGGCACCGGAGGACATTCCTCCGTAAGCACAAAATTGAGGTCTTTGGTGACCAATATTGCATTAATATTAAGTTTCCACTTAGTGTAGTTATCTCCAGTTAATCTGTCGTTTGCAAGAATTTGAAGTAATGTAGAAGACATAATTGCTGAAATAAATAAAACATTCATTCAATTATTTATTAAAACAAGTGCGAGTGCTTTGGCATAAATTTAAACATGATGCATGAACATGTTTAACGAACTAGAAATACCCAAAAATAGTTACTATACCACGACAATCCAACATACCACAAAGAAGTGCCGCCTTAGGGTCGGTCAAGTCTTTGCATGTTGGACCGAGACATTCTCAATCAAATGATATTCTAGAATAACTCTTATTCCATATCATTCAACCATCGTTTATTCAGTCAGGTTTTTAATTAACAAAACTTAATCAAAACCTTTGTGAGTGTAACCCACCATTTCAGATCTCATAAGCTTAACTCGAAAATTGCCGCCTTAGGGTCGGTCAATCCCGAAATACCCTCAGAAATCCTATCCGTTAGGAAGTCAACCTTGGTATTGATCTTTGTGGAAACCCTTCTTAGGGAGGACGAAAGCAAAGCCGTCAC
Source organism: Dipteronia sinensis (assembly GCA_033220585.1). Classification (NCBI taxonomy): domain Eukaryota; kingdom Viridiplantae; phylum Streptophyta; class Magnoliopsida; order Sapindales; family Sapindaceae; genus Dipteronia; species Dipteronia sinensis. The sequence goes on from CM065639.1 coordinate 21,167,889, forward strand.
AAGGCCCCACTCGGATCTCACGGTGTTGAGCTAATGATGGAGACTGCGGGATATATATGTCACATATCCATCTCCCACTCACTATTTAAAAAATAAGGTTTTCTATTATCCGTTAATGCACCTAAACTCTATAGGATCAAACGGCTAACTTTAATCAAGTTATCTAGCTCATTAACAAATTCATTATTAGAAATAAATTATAATTAACTAATAAATTATTAATGATTTTTAACAATTAAAAATCTAATCTATTAGTGAATAATCTAAGTCTTTGTAAACTTTTTACTAAGGTCGGATTATTATGTAAGCGTTTACCAAGTTTTAACTATAAAAACTCTAACACTTTATGCGGTCCATTTATTATTAGGTTATTAATCATATTAATCCTAATTACAATAAATGACCCTATTAATCTAACTTATTAAACACTTTAATAACCAGATTAATATTAATAAGAATTAACAAGTTTTCTAACAATTAAAAAACTAATCTCATTTTCATAGCCAATAATGTATTTACTGAATTTAATCATATTAAAAAAAATACATAAAAATTAGTCTATGATGCATGTATGACATTTCAAATATATTTTTGTAGGCACATCTAATCTAAATGACATACATAAGCATGGCAATGCTTTTATCATCACATAATATAAAGCATACATGAATTGACTGAGTACTGTGGATTATTTAACCTAAAAAAATTTGAACCTAAAAAAATTTGAATCTAAAATTACAAAAATACGCCCAAGGCATTCCTTGGTCTTCTTGTAATTTTCGAGTCTTCTAGTAATTTTCGAGTCTTCTAGTCACTCTGATTCATCTCATGAATCCGAAATAGGAAATCTGCACGGAACGCACTAGGCAACACTTGCCAGCGGAACCGTGCAAGACGACGTGAATAGTCCCCGACATGAACAGTACCTGTACTAATAGTACCACGCATGAACAGTACATGTCACGCGTATTTCCGATTTCACCCTTCCGACTTCGCGATTTTTCCAGGTCTTCAATATAGGTTACATTTTTTTAAATACAATAACAGAAAAAAAAATTAAAAATTAAAAAAAAAATTTATATAACCCATGAACCATAAATCCTCAGTACCATATAATTAACGATCAATCATGTTTTTGTAAATTAACACATTTAATGTACATACAAAAATAACATACAGTCAATTTAAACATTGCCTACACAATCATACATACAGGAGCATCGAAAACAATTTCATGTTCCAAAAAAAAATTGGCTCTGATACCAATTGTTGGAACCCCGTTCACTGGTAACACAGCGGAAATAGGTTTTAAAAATTGTATACAGATCATAAACGATCTGGAACCTATGAACTTAGGAATCGCAATTCTTTTTCCGGAACTAATACATACAATATATAAACACAGGAAATTGTAATCAATATATTAAAAGAAAATTTAGAACCTTACCAACGTTTGGAGGTTCCTTCACTTTACGATATGCTCCTGGTCTGTACCACTGATCTTCCTAGCTATTCCCGGAACTGGTAACTGCGTGTGGACATGTCATGTACTCAGGAACTTAAGAGGATGTAGAGAGAATGAAGAAGAAACAATTTCTTCCAAGAGAAAACAAAACTAGAACAATTCTTGTTCTTTAAAAAAATAACTTTATATTCTTTTTTTTTTTAAATTTCTTCAATAGTGCACGCCTGCACTCTTTGTTCTCTTCCATCATTCACGCACACTAGTGCTCTTTTTTTTTCTTTATAACATACACAGCAAAAAAATCTTGTTTTCTCTTTTTGTTTCTCTAGTATTTTAACGCACACATAATGAGTTTGTATCATATACAAACACTTGTGTATATTTTTTTTGTGTGCTTTATTTTTGTTATCAATATATAGCCTATATATTATTATAACTAAAACTCTTTAATTGATATCTCTTTAGATTTTAAAACTAAATCTTTTAAAAATGATATCTCATATCTTTTATTTTAAAAGATAATTAAATATTTATTTTGAATTTAAACATTTTAAATTCAATTTCAAATATTTAATTTAATAAAATAAAATAATCATATTATCTTATTCTATTTCAAATCAAATATCAACTAACATCCTCCATTAAGTGATTAATAACAAAATTAAATAATCTTATTATTTAATCACCATTATTCATTAATCAAATAATCTCATTATTCAATTAATTCCTGAATAAATACCTGTCACTTTCGTAACACAACTAATCGGACAATCCAATTAATCAACCGTGACCCTTGTTACCTAAATCGATCGGGCTAGCAAGGGGACCTAATGGTCCTACAGTATTTTGAGCTCCAATAATCCTCGGAATCATTAATTAAACTCTTTAATTAATATTCCTTGATTATTAACTCCGGTGTTATTCCACTAAAAACCCGAAGCTGCACTCTCTCAACTGTAGACGCTTTTACACAGGCCGATACAACTTGGTGTCCATCGATATAGCTATTACACATGGTGTGATCCTCCACAGTAGTTCATAATTAGAGCTGTGTCATAATGTCCGTTATACCCCTCTTATTACATATATCCTTCAAGTACCGTTGATTCTCTAATGAACAATAAATCCTATTTCCTCACGGAATTAGGAGAGCGCTCATATTGTCCAAGCTCTGAATCAACCCTTAAGGGAACTACCATCTACTTCTTACAAGAAGGAGTGGATTCCACTATTGTGTACATACATTCCCAGCCACAAGCCAAACAGCAATCCCAACATACGGAGTATATTGATCAGGAATTGCATCTGACCTCACTCATGGTATATCAAAGACCACGATCTAACCTGAAGGATTAGATAAGACACTCAGGATTAAGATCACCCACATATAGCCATCATTAGTTGATATATATGAATCTCATCAGTAAACGGATCTTGGTGAGAGATTCATATAGATCATGGCCCAGTCCTATATGATCACATCATACAAGGTGTCTCCATTCTCATATCTCATATGAATGATTCAGGATAGAATCACCTTACATTACGGAATAGGACCGCAGCTATAGATTAATCCACAAATAAAGTACCCAGCTTTATTTGCTATCTATGGACTCTTTAGATTGCACGTCTCTTATTGTATCCATCCGTATATGACACTCATATACAAAGTTCGAGATTACATCCGGCAATCTAGGATGTTAATTTATGCACAAGTTATAAAATAAACAACACAACAAGAATGAATTGAACTTTTCTTTTTATTTATTTCATAAATCCATTTACAAATTACATCTTTAGGGCATAAACCCCAACAGCATCTACGAGATGATCACATATTTGTTTATTATCAAACATTTTCATTTTACTTGCACTGATTATTAGTTTTTTCGATATACTCCTAATCAAAATTGATCAGGAGAATCACTTATCAAACTTCTCCAGGTAAATTGTGAGAACTTTATTATTTCGATACAGTTACTAATTTCTTTATTGGGACTTACTCACTTTTTAAGATATTTAATTGTGTTGTATATCTCCTTATTACATCTCTGGCATGATCTAAGATAAGGCTTCTATATCATTATGAGATTAATATTGATTTTGATTAATCTGCTATTATATCATTTAAACTTCTGATAGTTTATATTTTTACACACAAACGGCATATTATCATATTGATTAATTTCCAAATGGGAAAGTTTCTCTAGAAGAGAAAAGTAAATGAACAGTTACTTATATACAAAATAGAGATACTAGTTCGGTTATATATATATATATATATATATATATATATATATATGTCTCATTTCAATCTTCGTATCTCTCAAATACGAAAGATAATTGATCATCAGATAATTATTAATCTATTACCTGATATATTAATGGTAACAAGATTTTATAAGTTGTCATTTCATAAACCCCTGCCGGGTGATTGTCCTTGAAGAACGATTAGAGTGAAGGGCAACAAATAAATCATCGGATGCATATTATAAGCTTATGAACCTGTTTAAAAGGTATTGTTATTAGGGTCTCAAAGATAAACAAAACTCGAGTTATACATAAATCAACATTCTGTAAATCTACTCTATAAGAATCTGATATATCTAAAGAGACACAAGTCTATAAAATGACTAAATCCATCGAAATGGAAGAAATCTCTACAGAGATACAAGAATATAGAAATTGAGAGAATTTATATAAATCATACAAGTCTATGAAATAATCAAATCCATTAAAATGGAAGTAATCTCAATAGAGATAAAAGAATATAGAAATTAAGAAAAATTCTATAAATCATATGAGAGAAATGTGGAATCATAAGGAAACAATCATTGATTATGTATTTTTATACATAGTAGGGCTACTGAAATTATAAATGATAATTATGATATTCATAATATCAGTTATTGTAGTTAAAAGGCATGATTAGCCTAAATAAAAGGAATCAATTCAGGAAGAATTGACTTCATAAGCTAGACATAAAGTATTTAGACCAATAGTACTCCGGACACCTGGAGATATCAAACTAGTTGGATACTAATGGGTCTTTATAGGGAAACGTAATGAGAAAAAAGAGATCGTGAGATATGAGGCACGACTTGTAGTACAAGGTTTCTTATAGAAACTTGGTATTCATTATTGATGAATACAACTACGTCCCGAATTTTTGATAAATTTGGTTGTCTTTGAAAGGCTTGAAATACGTCTTCTAAACGTAGAAATCATTTACCTATATGATTCACTCAATACAGATATTTATAAAACCTGAAAGATTTAAATTGCTAGAAGCATGTAAATCGAGATCTCGTAATCTGTAATTGATGAACATACAAAAATCCTTATATGGATTAAAAAAAATATGAACGGATGTGGTATAACCGTCTCAGTTAATATCCGATAAGATAAGGATATAATAATCATATTATATACTCATGTGTCTTCATAAAGAAATGAGAAAGAAAACATTGTCTCAACCTGAAGGTCGAGCATAGATCAATGGAATATTTGTCCATCAATCAGAATATGTTGAAAAGATTCTGAAAAGATTCCATATGGATATTACTCCATAAAGCAAGTCTTTGCCCATACTCCCTCCAATCATTTATGATGTTATTGCATTTTATGAAATAAACATTAGTGTGCTTTAGTTCTGCAATCTAGAAGATTGCTTCAAAAGAACTTTTATCAGGAGAAGCGTCCCATCAGGGGGAGCGTCCCACTAGGGGGAGTATATCAAATGAAGTATATTAATTATATTGGGGCATATGTGCATTGTACTCTTTTTCCTTCCAATCATGTTTTTGTCCCATTAAGGTTTTCCTAAAAAGGTTTTAATGAGGCAATTTTATAAGCACACCCAAAAATTATCTGATCCATAAAGATCATCATAAATATTACATTTATCCAGTTGATCATCGTATATATGTTGTCTTGATCAAGAAGATCATTGTAAATATTACTTTGATCTTACTAATCATCGTATATATGTTATCTTGATCAAGAAGATCATCATAAATATTACTTTGATCCGATAGATCAATGGATATCATTGCTAAGGTTTTTATCCCACTTGGTTTTTCATAGCAAAGTATAAATGTGAGAAATGTTTTGAAGAAAACAATAAATTCTGGACATATGTACACTATACTCTTTTTCCCTTCGATTAGGTTTTATCCCACTGGGTTTTCTTGACAAGGTTCTTAACGAAATAGTTTTGAGAACGTCCAGCACCACAGGATCCAGAGGATCATTACATATATTGTTGTCGAGGTTTTTGTCTCAATGGGTTTTTATTAACAAATTAAAATACAAGATGTGGAACTTCAAGGGGGAGTGTTGTAAAAAGGTGGATTTCCACCACCGCCTAACTCTCCACTTGTTTATGACCTTATCTCTCATTTTCTCTCCACTTGCTTTTGATCACATCCTTTGTAGTACTCTATAAACAAGACTCATCTTTCATTTGTAATTTTTTTTTACTTGAAATGAATACAGAGAAGCAGAAGCTCTCTCTCTCTCTCTCTCTCTCTCTCTCTCTCTCTGTCTCTCTCTCATCTCACTTTATTTCTTTATTTCTTTATTTCTTTATTTCTTTATTTGTTCTTCATATGTTATTCAATTTATTTACAAAAGACTTCAAGAATTTTGAGGGTTCTTCACAGTTTTTAGGAAATTCTAGTACAGTGAATTGTGCCTCTTTCAAAGTCTGAGACAAGGACCTCTTTGACTATTTGTGATGCCACAATGCGCTAAGATTTTCAATAAGTTTGGGATGGGATTAACAATTCTGGAGATAGAAGAGGAAATATTAGAGGCTGTCTGGTACCCATTTTTTGGGTGTTTTTATTTTTGATTTTCGAAAACGATTTCGAATTCACAATCGTTAGTTGTTTTTCATTTTATTTTTAAAAAATAAAAAATTTGGGTGTTTTCGTTTTCGTTTTTCGAAAACGATTTCGAATTCGTATTTGTTAACCGTTTTTTTTTTAATTGAAAATCATGGAAAACTTCATAAACACATTTTTTTTTATTCGCATTCTTTAACCGTTTTTCATTTTGTTTTCAAAAGAATTGAAAATCATGGAAAACTTCATAAACATGAATCTTTTTCTTCTTCTGCTTCTTCAAACTATTTCGAATTCGCGTTTCTTAAATTTTTTTCATATTGTTTTCAAAAAATTTGAAAATTACTGTTTTCATTTTGTTTTCAAAAAAAATTGAAAATCATGGAAAATAACATAAACATGTTTTTTATTCACGTTCGTTAACCGTTTTTCATTTTGTTTTCAAAAAAACTGAAAATCATGTTTTGTTTTCAAAAAAATTGAAATCATGGAAAACATCATAAACAAGTGCTTCTTCTTCTTCTTCTTCATGAACGTGTTTTTTTTCGGGCTTGTTAACAAACACATGTTTTTTATTCGCGTTCATTAACTGTTTTCGTTAATGTACTGTTTTTCATTTTTTTGGATAACCATTTTCGTTAACCGTTTTCATTTTGTTTTCAAAAAATTTAAAATCATGGTTTTCATAAACATGTTCTTCTTCTTCTTCTTCTTCTTCTTCTTCTTCTTCTTCTTCTTCATAAACATGTTTTTTTATTCACGTTTGTTAACCGTTTTTCATTTTATTTTCAAAAAAATTGAAAATCATGGTTTTAATACTTCTTCTTCTTCTCAACCGACGCCATAGGAGGTGAGATCCTCCTCCGGCCCAGATTGGTGTCATGAGATCTGCTCCTCCATCCACGACTCGCATGTCTTTTTATTATTTTTTTCTTTTTTCTGTTTTTCTTTTTAAAAGATTTAAGATAATTTATAATTAATAAAAAATTATAATTTATAATTAATGTGATTTTCTTTAAAAATAATTTATGTTAAATAAATTGTTTAATCAAATTGTTTTTAGATTATAATGTGAAATAAAAAATTCTGACTTAGTTGATAATTATTTGAGATGAATTATTGTTAAATTTTGATATTTTTGGGTTAACCCACCAAACAAATTTTTAGTGTTTTTATTTTCAAAATACAACTTTCAGCATATACTACCATATGGGTTTTCAGATTTCGAAATTGAAACTAAAAAACATTAGTTTTAAGTTCTTACTTTTCTTTTCGAAAAACAGCAAATGAAAAATGTTTACACGACATGCCCTTAGTTTGAAGAAAATATTACAAGACCAAGATATTAATGCTTCAAATTATAATCATGGTTAAGTGAACCCCATGCTACAACAAGAAATGGATCATGTGATTGACGATAATTGGATTCGTAAAGAAAAGTGCTTTTAAACTTTTACGTACAATTAGTTTCAAGCCTCAAGTGAATAACGCAAGATATTCTAAGCACCTCAAATGATATTGATATGCATGCATTTCAACAAGTTTTAGTATGTGTTTGTTTTCTTCACTGTCTTTGTATTTCTTTTTCTTCTCTTTGAATAAATTTCTCCCGAGTTCTTATCCTCCTAGTTTTAACTTGGTGCAGGAAAAAAAAAATACTCTATTGCCAACAAAAAAACTTCTCCTAACACCATTCTTTCTAATCAAATTACTAAAATAACCATGCATAAAGCTTAATTTAATTTACGGTGAATTAACATAAACCCCAATTTTCAAATTCCTCCCATTTAATTCAAAGCACAATTAATTATCAGAAACCCTAATATTATCTATGGTACAGTAATGAAATTTTGTTTGAAAAATTCTAAAACTAACTCAATAGAAAATCTAAAATCTCATATATCAAATGTTACTTACAAAAACTATGAAAGTAATTAATAATTTTGCATATACACATATATTGTGTATATTGAAAAGTATAAGTAAGAATTTACAATGTAAAAGAAACTATATTCCATAAAAAGACAATTGAAATAAGAAATCAAAAAAAGAGAATGATGAAGAAAATGGAGAACAAATGGAAAAAAAAAAAAAAAAAGTCTCTGATTGGTGATGATAAAGAATGGGTGTCAAGAGCGTTATATCGCATTTATGTTTGTTTAAGGATGTTTCAGACAGTTTAAAGGGTTTAGAAAGTAAAAAATTAAAATAAATTAATCTAATACCGAGTGTAATAAGTAAATGGGTGTAGGAAGAAATTTTTTGGATACCTATATATATATATATATATATATATATATATATATAAAGGATCAGGCTATAGAACACCGATATACACATACACCATGTAGAAAATATTGTGATCGTAATTTGAAAAAATGTAATTCAACCTTTGATCTCACTATTTTCTACACGGTATACGAATACATCGGTGTTCTAAAGATTGTCCCATATATATATATATATATATATATATATATATATATATATATGCTTTGATTTAGTTAAAATTCAATTATGATTAATCATATACTCTTATTTTAATATTTCAGTGGGTACTAAGTACTAACTACTAAGGAGTCGACAATGAAAGTATGCACAGATGTAATTCCAGATAATCTTTCCTTCACCCTCATGACTACTTGCACTTTTAATACATCAGATCGAGTATCAAATCCTTTACTTGATGACATATTGAAGGTAACATAGGGCATTATGTTTTTCGATTCTAAAAAAAACGACTTAGCTTGAAGGACTCACACAGCGATGAAACAGGGCTCCATTCATTTGCCTCTTTATATGGTCACAAGCACGTACATGGTACATGTTACAGTGGAGTAATTCTAACAAATAGAATGTATGTCAAAATCTTAATAAACACTGTACAAACCATAGTCTAGTCGCTAGCTATACAGGCGCCTAGCCCGAGTTCCTCGGTTGCTTGTCATTCAAAAACAACGTCAAAAGTCAAAAATTACGATCGCATATGGCTTTCAGCATCACAGATAGATCTATTTTATTATTACCTGAAATGCTATCTTGACATATTTTTCAGGTATTGATAGCTAATTTCTAACAACAATATCATAGTTTTCCAACTCCCTTAAAAAAAAAAGGTAATCAAAATGATCAAATGAATCAAAACTTCCGTGGAATCAAGAGTATCATTATCAAACATGGATAAATGCGAGATGATCGCCAACATATGCTTACCTAAATATATGGACTATCCAATAAATTTGAAACACATATATCTCATAAGAAAATTATCACAAGCTATTTAAAAAAATAATAATTATCACAAGCTGTGGATCATATCTGTAATAAGGTATAAACATTGAAACTAATTTCAAGTGTTATATTGACAATTTCGGCAAGAGCAAGTAAACTTTAATTCACATTAAGCGTTATGATCAATCGATATTCCAGTAAACTTAATCTTTATCCTGCACCAAGTTGTTTGCCATTTTAACTAAAGGAACGGTTCCCTTTGCCATGATCTCTATCCTAGAAGCATTAGAAGCACGGGAAAATAGAGCGAACCCAAAAAATAGAAGCTCGGGTAGAAACAGTCTTGATGACAAGAATCCATGCCAATAATGAGGTTCCAGATCAAAAAACGCATTAAAAAACCTTCTAGTGCCTTGTAAGTCAAGCTTGAGCAGAATATCCATACCAAAACAGAAGAATTCCCTTTGTCTCCTCCTCTCTATGGGCCATAAATCTTTCCAGACTTCAGCAGATAAATCATCTCCCGAAAGGCTTCTTCTATCAGAACCAAGGCATCGAACTATAGAGTTTGCAACAATAGGAGCCGCTGCTAAAGTCCTTGCTACCATATACCCAGTTGAAGGGTGAACCATTCCAGCAGTACCACCTATTCCGACAACTCTTTGAGGAAGCACTGGGAGTGGCCCACCCATTGGGATGACACAATGCTCGTCTTCTTCGATGCTTTTAACTTTTACGCCTAAATGCTTTAATCTAGCCACCATTCTTTCCTGGATATCTTTCATGGACACTCCAGGCCGCGCTACTAGTGAAGTTTCTTCAAGAAATATTCTGGTTGACGAAAAGGGCATCGCATAAAGAAAAGTGGGAATGCTACTATTTCTCTCTTTGAGCTCCATATTGTTGTTCAGATGTGAATCTCGCCAGTCCATGAAAAGCATCTTGTCTACATCAAATGGATGCTCTTCAACCTCAGCTAAAATTCCATATGCCACTTGGTAACCAGGATTATAGGGTTTATCATACTGAACAAGGCACCTTGAGAACCCGGTAGCATCAAGAACCACAGCAGCTTGAATTGTAACACCGTCACTGCAGATCAACAAAGATTTAGACTCTTCATGAATAACCTTAATAACTTTAGCTTGGTGAAACTTAACACCATTGGATATGCACTTATGCAGCATTTTTGACTTCAGCTGCTTCCTATTTACCCTTCCATAAGGTCTATCGAGATATTTCTTTGTATTATCATCGGTGTAAACAACAGCACCCGACCAGGTAGTGTCAAGGCAATCAAGCAAATCCATGGCCTCAAATTCATCCACCCAAACACCATAATTATTAGGCCAAATCAATTTGGGCGACGGGTCAATTGAGCAAACAGAAAGCCCTGCCTCGGATACTTGCTGCGCAACAGCGAGCCCAGCTGGGCCACCACCTACAACTGCTAAATCCACAACAATCCCCTTTGTTGGGTCATACATGGGAAGCTCAAACTCAAGATTTTCCTTCTTGGTTTCTGGAACAAGCTCCAAAAGAGCACTCCTACTGGCCTTAACACAAAGATTCCTAGCCCTCTTCAGATTATTAGACTTCTTCAAACCAAACCTAAAATCCCTGTTCTGAATCTTTGATGAGCTTAAATTAAAATTACTCGATTTATCCAAAACCCCATGAAGTTGTGGCAAGAATTCAAGCTTATTATGCGTTTTAAGTAAAGTATCCATGGATTTCCTACAAGGGTTTCAACTATCTTCTCAAAATATGAACAGGGTCACCACAAATTCCTTAAAACACAATCTGGGTATAAAGTATAAACAAATAAATATAACAAAATTAACAACCGATCACAAATAAATTCTAAGAACAAACTAGAGATAATAGATTTAGTCTACAGGAAACAGAAAGTGGACAACTTACCATAGAACAGAGAGAAGAGTGATAGAAGAAGCATTTTCAGCCCAGGTTGTTGAAGCTAAGAAGATTTAGTAAAGCTGAGGTCAAGCTTGTGTTGTGTGTGTGGTCTCTCCTCCACGACAAACTAAAGTAAAAATTAAATAATTATAAAAATAATAATAACAGCTTTAAATTATATCAAAAATAATAATAATAACAGCTTTAAAAGAAGAGAAAATATATTCTGCCAATAATATAATATTTTGAGAAAATCGTATTTCAATCCCTATAGTTTACCTTAATCTGCGTTTAGTCCACCATTTTTTAGAATTGTAATTTTTTGTCTATCCTTTCTCTGACAAAGTGACAATACGTATTTTAGTCCCTATCGTCCAATTTTGTTAGGGTTTCGTCAAGTCAACGAGGGTCAATGAGGGTAAAAAGGGAAAATAACATCAGATTTCCTAGAATCTTATATTACCAAAGGGTATAATAGTAATTTATAAATTAATTTAAAAAAAACAAATAAATATTATTAAATTAAATCATTTTTATTATTATCAAAAAATTAAAAAAAATTATTAAAATAACTAATATTACTAATAATTAAAAACAAAAACAGAAATTAAACTTTTTTATTTTAAAATCTCTCAATTCAAACGTTCTCTCTCCTCATCTCATCTCTCTCACAGATAAAAAAACGTGCACATTGAAGAGATCAACACAACTTGTTCATCTTTGTTCATCAAATCAAATCTATAAATCAATTCCAAAGAAAAAAACAAATATATTACACTAATCTAGATTTTCTACTTCAACCAAAGCCACATCAATTTCAAAACAAATTTAAAAAAAAAAACACCAGAACTTGTTCATCCTTTGTCTATGCCCCGCCCTTTTGTCTTCGTCTTCTTCATCGTTGTCATCACCGAAGATGACGACGCTAATCTCCACCACAGATCAAACTCAAACACAAACCCTAACCCTAGTCGACGCCGCCGACACCACCACCACCACCCAAACACCATCTTTCTCGCTGACACCACAAATCTTTTGCTCTCTCGATCGATATAATCTTTCTTTCAATCCTAATCTCGATCTCGTGTCTTTGATTTGGTCGTCGTGGTTTGACAATGGGGCCATGGGGGTGCTTGGTGGGTTTGATCTAGGCGGTGGGTTTCGACGGCAGCACTGGTGGTTGGTTTCGATCTAATGGTTTGTGCGTGGTTGGATTTTGATATAGATGTTATGTGGGATTTTGGTGGGCTATATGGAGTTTTAATGTTTTTTTTTTTTTGGATTTTTGTGTTTGGATCTTCATCTCCATTGGGGGTGTTCACGTATTGAAATAGTGTTAGATCGATATCGCAACTAGTGTCCAGAAACTCGAATCGGTTGTTATTAATGTTGATGTTGAAGGTCAGACTGTAATTTTTATTGGAAGTTGAAGAAGCTTGTAGTGTCTGGAAAAAAAAATCGAGATCCAAACACACATACATGATTAATCCAAAATCCCCTCTTCAATCTACTCCAAATAAAATCGATTTTGTGAAGTTGAAAAATTGAAAAATCGATTTTGTGAAGTTGAAATGTTGATTGAGAATTTGATTGATAATTTGAGATAGAATATGTTTGATCAAATATTCAAATCACATATTGAATTTCATCTGTTCTTTACTTCTTTTTACCTTAATTGTTTCATTTATGTTTTGAAAATTACTATTTTTTATTTTAAAAATTACTATTTTATTTATTTTTCATTCATAAGGGTATTATAGTCTTTTCAGAGGATCAGGGGTAGCAGAGTCATTTTACACACCTAACATGTCAAATTCTGTCTTTTTAACAGATTCTGCAACCGAATGACTAAAAACTACAATTCCAGAAAACCATGGACTATATGTAAATTAAAACAAACTACGGGGACTAAAATACAATTTTCCCTAATTTTTTTTGTGTAAAATAGTTGATTCAGTGTCAGACAGCCTCAACCATATGCCCATATGCATCAAGTGGTCCACTGGTCGAAACCTTGAAAGCACAGCGGTAAATAAAAATGGTAAAAGCTCACTAAAATCCATAACTTGGCTTTTTTAGTGTGCGGGATAGGATAATGAATGATACAAAGGGATAAGATAGAATTATTTTTATGGAATTGAATTGGATTGATGAAATGAGATTGGACTAAAATTAGTGATGCGATGTGTTTGGTGCTGTATGGGATTTGATTAAAATAGTCTCCTCTCTTGTTTGATGAAGGACCTATCTCCATCCACATCTCTATTTTCATTTAGGGATGACATTCATCTAGAAAATTGCCTTGGAAGAAAGCCTGAAACACAGAGTAGCTAGCGGAGAAATCTAGAAGGTTCACGTGGTGCAAATCGTTCAGGAATATGTGCGAACTGCGGTGCCAACCGCGAATATTTCCAGTGAGTTTACCGATGTGTAGACCTTGGTCAAAGAAGGTTCACAAACCGTGACACGAACCGCGGGAAGGAAGAATTTCAGCCAGTGCAGAACACTCAAGTTGTGGGGCTTATATCTCACTCCTCAAATAGAATCATGTTGCATGATACCTATGGTTGGAAAGCCCCGGAAGTCTAGTTTTTGATTGATGTGTAAAATCGTGTTATAAAATACTCACTCGCAAGTGCACTAATCGTGAAGATAAGTATATCGGCAAGTAGAGATCGTTCCCATGAGGAAAAGAGATTTATTGATTGAAAACTAATTTTAATTAAAGTTAAATTAAAAAGTAACAAAAGATTGATTTGATTGATTAAACTAAAACTAAATTAAGAAAGCAACTAAGAAGAATTTGTTGTGATCAATGGATGGAAAACTAGGTCATCAATGCTCTCATATTATGTATACTCAATGTTTCGAATCGACTTGTGAAAGAGATATTAATCAAGTTAAGGTTTCGTTCTTATCTTAAGTATGATTGTTACCGTATGATCCTGGGTTGAATCAAGTGTTCTCAATCATAATTTACCCATAAATCAATGGCGCAAACTACAACCAAGAACCCATTAAGTGCAAGAACAAATGAACCAAAACCTACTAGCATAAATCAATGCTATGATCAGTTTTACTTATTCAATTGAATATTAATTAAGATTGTGAGTAAATCAACACTCCAAACTCAATTGTTAAATTATCATAACCTTAAATTTATGGCAGCGTATAATCATGCATTAACACAAATAAAGAACTAAGATATAAAATGAATTGAATGAATCGAAACTTGAATTAATTAAAATATAGTCAATTCTAACAAAGAGCATTCATAGAGGTTCACATTGATTCCCTAGTATGAAATTAGTTACACATCATGAAAATAAAAAGAGAAGAGAAATAATAAATAAAACACATTGTGGTCTTCAATGAATTCTTTAAGTCTTCAATGGTTAAATCTTCTTCGTCTTCAAATCTTCAATATGTAATGATGGATGAAAGAATAGAATTGAGTGTAAGGAATTATATGGAACTGTAGGTTATGTCTGTGGAACTTTTTTCTTAAAGAAACTCATGGTATTTATAGGAGATAATTCCTTGTAGACTCCCAAAAATTGCTTTGTTGTAGGAAACTTACAAAGTAGGAAAGTAGAATGAAACAAGGAAATGGAATCTTTTCCTAAATTGGATTTTCTCTCTTGATAATTGACTCCTAATTTGAGTTTAGGAAGCTTCTCAAACATGTCTTGGTCTTCTAAAGTCATTAGAATTTGATTTGGGAAGTTTTGGAACAGTTCTGGACCAATTCGGAGTAGAATCCGTCAAAAATACGTCAAAACCGCGGCCTAGGTCGCTCTTTAGTCACCCGCTGGTCTACACCGATGTGCTGTTCTGTTTTTTACCGCTACGTAGACCTGCTATGTAGGCTGCTTGCACAAACCGCGGTCTAGCCCACGGTTGACTGCTCCAGCTCGACTTTCAGTTACTAAATTGGGCATATAACTTCTTCTAAGAATATCGAAATTGCGATCCAAAAAATGTGCCGAAAACTAGACCTCCGGGGCTTTTCAGCCATATGTGGTAGGACACACAATTCAATTGGAGCTGCGAGTTATGGTCCCTGCAATATGAGTGATCTGTACAGCCCAAAATTTATCTTTTTGCTCATTTTCTCCAAAATAACTTCTAACACCTTTTCCATGGAATATGACCTACAAATGCTCAATAAACACATAAAATACCTAATTTCACCCAAGAACAAAGCATAAATAATAGGAAATGGGGACCTAAAACTGATATAAAAATAGACCGAACATTGATGCACTTTATTACCCGTTGACCCGAATTTTTTAGAAGAAGTTATGCCCATTTTAGTGCCCCGAAGATCAAATCAGTGAAAATTCCAGTGAATAGCCACGAGATTTGTTTTGAAAGTTGTCAGAACGGAAAATTTACCTTTTTGGACAGCAAGGTTACACTTAATCCTTGTCTTACATCATGAAGATTCAATTTTGATATATTAGGAAAGAAATAGAATTCCAAAAAGGCAAGGATTCTCAAAGGAGTCAATATCCTTATTGGTTAAAAACTTGGTCTAGCATCTAAAGCCTATTTGAACCATGTTTAAGTCATAATTTCGAAAAACAAGCCAATGGAGGTCCCAAGCCACGAAGGGCAGCCGTCCCCCCATCAAATCACCACTCCATTACCACACACAACTTCAAGACCCATCCATCCATTGTTGGGAGGAAGAACAAGAAGATTTGGAGGAGCTAATTGGTGTTCATCTCGGGTTTTCTCTACTCAAATTCTCTTCTTTTTTCTTTGTACAATGTGTAACTAATACAATAGCTAGGTAATCGATGTGAATCTCTTGTGAATGCTCGTGTTTGGATTAATTATTATTTTATCAATTCAATTCTTGATTTATTCATTATGCTTAACTTCTTAATTCCTTATTTGTGTTAAGATTATTTGAGAATTAAGGTTAGAGTATAGACCAGACCTAATCTTGATTAATGCTCACAAGAATGAATGAATTTTATCTTTAGTATAGGCTAGGCAAATCATAGAATTTGGTTCTTATTTGCAGCGCTTAAGGGATTTCGATTGTTGTTTACACCATAGGCTGAGGGTGAATAATACTTTTGAATACGTTACTCATCCCGTAGCCATACGGTAATATTCATAACTAAGATAAGAATGAAACCTTGAATTGATTGAATTTTGTTTGCAAGGTGAATTCCATATGTTGAGTACTCATAATTGGAAACCATTTATGACCTATTCTTCTAGTATCTTGATCATAATTCTTAGTTTAAATTAATTTAGTTTTAGTTTAATCCATCATCAATCAAACTTGGTTCCTTAAAATTTAGCTTTAATTAGAATTAGTTATATTCGGTATATCACTTTTTCTCGTGGGAACGATCTCTACTTGTCGTTGTACTTATCTCTTCAATGCGTGCACTTGCGATGGAGATCCCAACGTGGGATCCCCATCGTGGAGATTGATCTCCATCATAGAGATATATCTATAGAGTTCGATCTCAATCACGGAGATGGAATAGTGGAGATCGATTTGTGGATCTTTGATCGAGATCAAAGTCCATTGCAGAGATCGATCTCCATCTCTGGATCTCGAAATAGAGATCTACGACTTAGATCATGGAGATCTCCATGGATCTTTACGGAGATCCAATATGGAGATTGGATCTCTAACTTTTATTTCTTTTTTTTTTCTTTAAAAACAAATTTACACCATCCATCTAAAAGATAGACGGTGGAGATCCATCAACCAAATATTTAAAAAATAAAATTTTTAAAAAATAAATAGATCTCCACCGTCTAACTAAGATTTGGATGGTGGAGATTTAAAACAGTTTTTTTTTTGTATTACTTTTCTAAGATTTCATTTATGGTTTTGACATGTGGCAGGTTTTTTATTTAAAGATGAAAATAACAATGTTTCCATTAACTCAAAATGACGTCTGACTCACAAAGGAACCAAATTGATATGTTTTTAAAAACATAGGCCCACGGGAACTAAACATGGAAAGATAGTTAAAAACATCATAATTCATGAAACATTAGGGACCAAAATGACAATACCCCAATTTTGTTTACAAAGTGACCAGTTGTCTAGTTGAACAAGAATTTTCACTTTTTCCTATTTCCTTTTTCTAATAGGATTTGTAAATTTAAAATTAATAAAAGCCATTGGATCTATTTTAAAATGATCCATCCTTACTATTCACTCACCCTGAATGATAAAGGCATGCATAGTTTATTATATATATAATTTCTGTAATAATCTATTTCTGTATATGCGTTTCCAAGCTAGAAACTTGTGTCTATTTTGGGTTGGATAAACTCATCTTCTGGTAAAATAATCATGATTTAATCGTAAATTCTCTGTTTTTAAGGTTGATAGATTGTGTGTTTGGCTGTGATGAAATATCTGGGTCAATAGGCTACCTTTTTCTTTGTTTTGATTTGGATTGAGGAAAATTTATCTCATACAGACAAAACCTTTTCAGAATTCACGTTTCCATCTTTTTAAGATCTAAAGCTTGAAACTTGAGTGGAGACCAAATCACAACGGGATGCAAATTTTGTTATATAAATTGATTTGGATTCATTCTAATACAATTAATTCTATTCCTAATTTGACTGTCTTACATTGTCCCGGTGACAGTAGACTTAATTGGGTTTGTTTAAGGATTAAGGATTAGAATTTGGTTTGTTTATTTAAGGCCGTATTTGTTAAATCCTTTACCAAAACTCGCATATTAAGTTTAGGTTTGTGCCCTCGTTTTCTAGTTTTAGCTTATATGTCTTACCAGTTTGTACAACATTGTTTTTTTTTTTTTTGTTTCTTGTTACAGCCTATAATTATTATACTGGGCATGTGCAGGAACTATGCATTGAGCTTGTTATGGATATGAGAAGGGTCAAGCAGCACAAGGACCAGGTTCGAGATTGGTCAAGTCTCCCGGGAGGATTGGTTGAAAAAATCTCAGATAATCTATGCCTCTATGATTATTTATGTTTCAGTAACGTCTGCAAGTCTTGGAGAAGTTATCAGGAAGAAACACTCCAACTCCATTGTAATCGATCAAGTGGATTTCCATGTCTTGTGATGTCTAAGGAAACCGAATCCGAAACAGCATGTTGCATCAGTTTACTGGAGAAAAATAAACTTTTGCAGTTGGAGATGCCTACTTCTTCCGGAGGACTCTTTTTGGGATGCATTAAAGATTGGTTGATTATAGTAAAACCTTTTATCAAGTTTTCCATTACAAGGATGTTACTCCTGAACCCGTTCACAGGATCCAAGGTTGATCTACCTAACACATTTTCTGTCAATAGTAAGGTGGTGTTCTCAGGAGATCCTGGTAAACAAAATTGTGTTTACATGTTATTTAATTAGAAAAGAAACTGGATACGCAGTATGAATTCCGGAAGCTAAAGATTGGTGTGGATGTTGTCTTGAGGAAGGGACCGATGATGTCCTTATCGATTTGATTTGCTTTAAGGGTTGTTTCTATCTTCTGACGAAGGAATATAATATTCGGGTTCTGGATGCTGCATATGCTTATTCTGCAATTCAAAGACAGGGTTATAAGGAACAAATAGACACTCGATTTTATAAAATCGAAACGTCTTCTAATATACCAAGAGAAAATATTCGCTACCTTGATGTTCAAATCTTTCGCTATCTGATGGAGTTTGGTGATGAGATTTTGCTTGTTATACGCTTTTTAAGGAATTTTTTCGAAAAAACTTAGGATCTGTCCTGTAAGCGTTTTTCAGTGACTGTTTTTCGAAAATAAAAATGAAAATGAAAATAGTGTTTTTTTTTTGTTTTTCGAATTCTGAAAACACGTCTGGTAGCATATACGGAAAACTGTATCCTGAAATTGAAAACAGTAAAAATGCGTCTGGTAGCTTCACTGAAAGCTGAATTCTGAAAATAAAAACAGTAAAAACACGTCCGGTAGAATAACTGAAAACATCAAAAACTGAAGAACTTTTACATATGTAATTTGACATTCCCATATCTTTAAAATATCCTCATAGGTTGTAATATTTATTTTCATCCACTTAAATTTATAATTTATAGTTTAAAACTAATATATATATATATATATATATGAAATATTTGTACAACTGTTTATAATAATATAATAATTTGAATTTAATCATTTTTTATGGACCATTCAATCATTTTTAATTGAATTATAAAAAGGATTGTAGATATTAGATTTGTTAGCATTAACAAAAAATACATAACTATCAATTATGGAAATATTTCATTAAAATTGTCATAACATAACATTGACATAATTTAATTATATAAGATCACGAATAAATTACAGAAGACACCACCTCCTATTACAAAACATCACCTCCTATTGCGTGAGCAATCTGTCCACATTTTTTTTACAATTTCATTTCTAACATTAGTCATTACTGCTACATTTGATGGAGATAAGTCAATATTAGGAATTGGTCTACTTTCTCCTTCTCCTTCTCCTTCTCTGTCAATTAACATATATTCATTCTCATATTCCCTAAACATCCTATCACCACGACTTTGTGATCGAATAAAGTTATGTAGGACACAACATGCTATATCCCAGACTTTTGATCAATGCTTCCGGTCTTCCACAGCTATTTTCCTCGATAATCACTGCAAATTTTTTTTAACAATTACTGGAAATTAAATTTCGGTTTAACAAAGACAATTAATTGAAAAGTTACTTAGATCTACATATATCCAAGTAAATCAACAATAATTTCAGTTTATGAAAATTAGAAAATTGAGAAATAAAAGATAACAGAATGTTGATCTGAAGAAGAGGAAGAAGATGAAAAAGAAGAAGGAGGAGGAGATCGGTCTGAGGAACAGCACGAAAAAGAAGAAGAAGTTGAAGGAGATCTGAAGCTAATGAGCTTGCTCCGGCAAAGAAGAAGAAGATCCGACGAAGGAGCAGCGACGAAGAAGAAGACCAGCTCCGGCAGCGACGAAGAAAAAGATGAGCAGCGACGAAGAAGAAGACCAGTTCCGGCGGCGAAGAAGAAGAGCAGCTCCGGCGAAGAAGAAGAGCAGCTCCGGCGAAGAAGAGCAGCTCCGGCGAAGAAGAAGATCCGACGAAGAAGGAGAAAGAGAAGAAGAAGAACATCTGCAGAAGAAGAACAGAGCGACGAAGAAGAAGTCCAGCTCCGGCGAAGAAGAAGACCAGCTCCGGCGAAGAAGAATAGCAGCTACGGTGAAGAAGAAGAAGAAGATCAGACGAAGAATGAGAAAGAGAAGAAGAAGATCTGCAGAAGAAGCACAACAGCGAAGAAGAAGATCGGTACCTGAGTTGAGAGTTGAGAGTTGAGAGTTGAGAGTGTTGGGTACAAATCAACATAGAGGAACTGTGATTTTGTGAGAAACTCGGGAAAACATATGATAATATTGACTTCTTTTTTTTTTCAAATTCAGAAAACAACTTTCAAACGTTTTTCAAATTTTTCACTTTTAAAACTAAATGTGTTTTTCAAATTTTTTTTGTTTTTCGAAAATAAAATGAAAAATTGTTAAACGAACGCGAATTCAAAATCGTTTTTGGAAAACAAAAACGAAAAAAAAAAAACAGCTGCAGGACGGGGCCTTACGATTTTAAAGTATTTCGGTTGGACTTGTGTAAAAAAGAGTAGGTCAAGTTGGATAATTTAGGAGATTGTGTTATATTTGTAGGTAGGAACTGTTCAAGATGTTATTCTGCCAAGGAATTGGGAGGTGGCATGGGCAATTGCATCTATTTTACCAATAGATCTGGCCTTCTAAGCGAGATGTTCCCTAGAAAATGATGATTGGGGTATTTTCAGGCTAAACAGTGATGGGTCAGAGAGATTTTCATATCTAGCCAAAAAAGGGAAGAGGCCTCCTATTTGGTTAATAACTGCACCTTTGTGGTGGTATTTTAACAGGTTTAAGCCTTAATTTGGGATTTGGAATATATTAATGTTAATTTCTGTTGTTATTATTCCAGAACTGCGATTCTGGACTTGGTTTCCTGAAACTCGTTTATTATTGTAATAATAAGCATTTTATTTTATGGATTATGTGATGTACTTATGTGTATATCTTTTTATCCTTTTATGTGATAACAAATTGGTCAACTTATTAATCAGGATTTATCTACTGTACATCAGTGCCGGTTTAACAATATTGGAGACCCTAGGTGAAAACTTCGAATGAGACCTTTTATATTTATCATAAAATCAATTTTTTATTAAAAAAATGACTTAATATTTATTTTTCTTTCTTTATGTGATACAAAAATGTTAATTATAGGACTCGGAAAGTGTCAAAGTAGAAAGAATGATCTTTCTAAACAAGTCTTCAAATAACTCAAAATATTAAGATTTGATTTTAAAGAAATTTGTTGAAACAACTTCGAGCTAAAACCATCTCCAACCCAAAAAAAACTCTAATTTGGTGTAACTTTTACACTAAAATGGTACAACTTTCACACTATTTATTTTTTCTATCTCCAGCCCATTGCACCAAATGTTACGCTAAAAAGAATATTCCCTTAAATATTCCTTTTCTTTCCCTTTTTTTTACTATTTCTTAGCAATTAACATTTCACCCAATATTTAACATAATATTGCAATAACTTAAGAAATTATGAAATTAGTACATTAAGAAATTAAATTTAATTAATTAAAATATTGCATTTATTATTAAATTAACTTAAACATTACATTTCATAAACTAAAATAAAAACATAAAAATAGAAGTACATATTGATCGACATTTAATTATCTAAATTTAAAATAGAAAGTATTTTGCTTTTAATTTTAGTGTTTTCAAATTTGTTAACGGAAAAATCTATTCGGGGAGCGAAATTTCAGTTAACACCCTCAACTCGCTACCCCGGAGGTCGCAGCGGGTAGGGTAGGTACTTCGTACCGTGGTTCTGGTAAGATGAAAGTGAGATAGATGTCATGGTAGGAGAAACAGTCATCCATCACATCTGATGCAGTAGGCTGGTACCCGATCTTGGTATCTGATCCTGGTACCTAGTCACCTCTCTAGGTGCCTTCAATATTCCCCCGACCTAGATAATGAGTCAGGAGAGGTACATGAGAGCTAGGACCAGCATGGTCGGTGCCTAGCACGCATACATGCATTCATACCGTGGTTCTGATAAGATGAAAGCGAGATAGATGTCATGGTAGGAGAAACAGGCATCCATCACATCTGGTGCAGTAGGCTGGTACCCGGTCTTAGTATCTGATCCTGGTACCTAGTCACCTCTCTAGGTGCCTTCAATATTCCCCCGACCTAGATAATGAGCCAGGAGAGGTATATGAGAGCTAGGACCAGCATGGTCGGTGCCTAGCACGCATACATGCATTCATAAAAAGGAGATAGATGGGAGAATGACAACTCTTTTAATAGTGGTGGACTGACCTAGGGGAAAAAGCATCACGATTGATCACATGCTAAAAAACCCTCAGGCAGTATCCATTGGAAGAGAGAAAGACCCTTCTTTATATTTATATATCTCGAGAGGTGCTCCAGAGAGCTTACATTAATACAAACTGAGTCCTGGTAGGTCACAGTTAGAGGGGTACCATTTGGTACCGGTACATTCATGGCGAAAACTGACATACATAGCAGTTGATACAATGGTGGTGTAGAGGGAATTCGGGCAAGGTCCCTTTTACACTCCAGACGATGGTGAACTCATATATTCCTAGTAGAGAAGTGAGCGAAATCTGGGATCGGAGACATGGAGATATTGGAGAGCTGTTGGAGATATGGAGATACTGGAGGGCTGTTGGACTGTGTCTATTGTTCGAACCCCATGTTGGAGAAATGTGTGACTGGAGAAATATTGGGGAATCGACCATCTTCTTGGAGAGTGACTTGTTATATTTATATCTGTTCATCCTTGTTGCCCACTCCATTGGTTTATCGACATTGATGGAGTTGAATATCCTCATTGATGGAGTTGAATCTTCTCATTGATGGAGTTGAATATCTTCTCATTAATATAGTTGAATATCTTCTCATTAATGGAGTCTGATTATCTTCATTAATGAAGTTAACTCCCTCATTAATGGCGTTGTGAATGGTCATTAATGGAGTTGACTGATTCCCTTATTAATGGAGTTGTGAATGACCATTAATGGAAGTTGACTGATTCCCTCATTAATGGTATTGATTATCTCCATTAATTTACTAGAGAGGTCAACTTTCCCTTTTACGTTGCTTGAAAGAGAATTCTGACTCTGTATCCCGGTGGTATGGTACACTGGTGTACCGGAGTGCTCGCTGGCGTGGCGCTTGTTCTAGCATGCTGGTACCTCTTCCTGGTTCTATTCTTCTTACTTGGCGGGTAGGATACACATTCTGGTTAGATCCTAGACTGATATCGCGGTACTTGGGTACCAGGTAGATGTCGCGGTACCTAGGTACCAGGTAGGAGGTATCGTGGTACCTAGGAACCAGGTATGAGGTATCGTGGTACCTAGGAACCAGGTATGAGGTATCATGGTATAGTCTTGCTTGATACCTAGTAGACTGTGAGACGTGGTACTGACTTCTTTCCGATTCATGGTATACAGCATCCCCGGTATCTAGGTATCGGTCCCAATCTAGGTCCTACCAGGTACTTACCGGATGAAAAATTCTTCTTTGGACCCTTGCCAAAAATGACTGTTAACAAAATTATTGATTTTAAAAAAAAATGGGTAAAATTTTTGTATTATATACTTAATTTTAGTTTATTATAAATGTTACCATGAATAATAATTAAACTAAAACAAATATAAATTAAACAAAATCATTAAATAATAAAAATGAATACGATCGGAGAAAACATGGTTACAAATAGTGAGTACAAAGCTAGTAGAAAATAAATAAATGAATAAGATAGATATAAGATAAAGATTTTATCCTAATGTTCATAAATATGTCATTAAAAAAAGATTAAAAACCATGTGTTTTAACGAAGTATTTTTGAATTAAAAAATCAGATTGTTTGAAACCAGGTAATAATTAAACTTTATATAGAGTTGTTTTGGAATTAGAAAACAATTAAATTATAAATAAATAATAATAATTGTAGGAGAAAAAAAAGATACTTATAAAAAATAATTATAAAAGATGTTAATATATATTAAAAAGGAGTTTTTATCCTTTATATAAAAGATGTCAATATATATTAAAAAGAGCTTTTATCCTTAACTTTAGG
Source organism: Dipteronia sinensis (assembly GCA_033220585.1). NCBI lineage: Eukaryota > Viridiplantae > Streptophyta > Magnoliopsida > Sapindales > Sapindaceae > Dipteronia > Dipteronia sinensis. The sequence goes on from CM065639.1 coordinate 21,192,554, forward strand.
AGATGTTATATTAATGGCCAGATATTGGAAGGCGTTTTAATTTAATATTATCTTTAAGCAATTTAAAGGAAGAAAAAAAAATACTGAAGCCCTTAAATTTTGGAGAAATTTGGAGGCCCTAAGCCACAGTCTTGCTTGCCCAGTGCTTCAGCTAGCTCTGTTTCATATATCAAGATTTTCCAGAAATGCAGCATTCATGTTACGACAAAATAAAATCCGCCAACAAATCACCATAAGCTCTTTGAATTTTACCTCCTGTAATCTGATGAAAGCAGGCCAAGATAAAATCCAAGAATCTCATCCGAGCAGAGTTTTCAAGCCCTTCACAAAACCACAATTCCCTCATATATCGGCAAGAGAAGAAATGCCCCATAAAGAAAAGTATTCTCCATGAAGTTAAAACAGGGGACAAACCTCACTTTGTTGGAACCTTATGAATTAAGATAAGCTAAGTAAGGGATCCAGTCGTGACAAGCTCTACAAAGCAAGCGCTCAACTTTCGAGGGAATCTTCAACTTCCAGATAGAACTCCACCAGGAAGATAGCACAACAGTATCATAGCAGCTAGGGTAGCCTTTAAGCTGAGATGCAACCCAATAGCTGCTTTTGTCACTATAATTCTCAAGTTTGTCATAACACCAACTAAGAACTTTCGGGGTATTTGCCGTTGAAGATGGCATGTGCAAAATCATAGTCACTTAGTCAAGTCACTTATATGAGATTATATAATATATCCCATGAATTTTCTGACTACCAAAAGTAGTATAGTCCATTTATAATCTCCCGCTTTAGAGCACTATGAGAAAAAAGGAAATAAAACCCAAAATACAAAATGTTAATGTAAGTTGACTTGCTTTATATTAGGTACCTAACCTTTTCCCCAGCAGACGTTAAGGAAAAAAAAAAAGGATACAGCTCCAAATATTTATACAACATATTACGAATTCTTATATACTCAATAGAACATTTGTTGCCACGTACTGACAGAATAGTAGTAAATTCAGTTTGTCTGATCATTAGCCCAACAAACTCATCCCATCCTAACTCATCCACGGACAAGAAACCTAAGCATACAGAAAGAAATAATGTACCGAGAAATAAGAGTCGAGTCTCCAGCACATCAATCATTGGTGGCAAGGGCTGAATGCAATACTTCTTCAAGATATTTTTCAGCGGCAGCATACTGCCTTTTTTTGTCCTCAATTGCTAAAGCAGCCAAAGCTTTATCCTGCACAAACAGGAAGAATCTGAATCATATTTCACCGAGAAATAAGAAACTACAAGTATGATAATTATGTTGAGTTAACTAAAATACAAAATTACCGGAGGCAAGTCTTGGTAGCTTCGTAATGTATCCAGGATGGGCTTTGTCTTCTTCTCCAACTCCTTCCTATACTCAGCCATTTCAACCAACACCCCATGGCTAATCTCCGGGGTGTAACCAACACGATTCAGTAAAGCCTGTACAGAAAAGGTATTAGTGCAGATTATACACCAAAAGTAAGAGAAAATGTGGATTATAAATTAATCAACTAATTGCTCCACTCAAGTACCCTTGAGGCTTCATATAATAAAAGACAGTGTCAACTCTCGAAATCTTTAGAGTCTGAGTGGCTCCTATGTAATTCTTGAAATAAGAAATCGTGTACACATAAATTTTAATCATTTTTTGTTTTCTAGTTCCATAATTTACACCTCATATGCATAAATTATGAACATTAAAAAAGTCAAACAAAGACATGTAATTCTTGAAATAGAAATCGTGTACACAAATAAAATTTACTTATTTTTGTTTTTTAGTTCCATAATCTACACCTCATATACATAAATTATGAACCTTAAAAAAGCCAAACAAAGACAAGCAACTGAATACATAACAAGTAAAAACAAAAAAGGGTGTGATTTAATAAAGAAATTGTCTTTGAGTAGCCATATTGCCTCTCTCAGCTATTTGGTTCAGCTTTCTACGCCATATCTTCACAGGTATTAATAAGGCTTCTATAATTTATTAACATTAAATTAAGCACGTCGAAGCTTGGTCCACAATATACTGACAGGTCACGGTGGAATCCACCCTCTCAAACACTAAATTCAAACTTTTTGCAAATTAAATCCCAGCACATGGACCTCGGTGAATTTTACATCTTAGATCTAAACCCAATGTCTCTCTTACATTTGTAGTTACAGACCCTTTTAGAGCTCGTTGAATGTGAGAAAAAATAAATAAGGAGGCAGAGGTCAAGTTTCACAAACTACCTTCAACTAATCAAACAAACTCAGCTGAATTGATAAGGAACACAGAGAAACTTAAAAATATATATATATATATATATATTTTTTTTTTTACTTTTCCAAGGTTAAAAAAAATAATCCTTCAGGCGTAAGATCTATCCAGCCACAGCTGATATTCCAAACATCATCTCCCAAAAACTGAACTACCATATTCATCATGATAAATCAAGTTTCTTGAAAGGAAAATTCTGTTTATCTTGAAAGCGAATTTAAAAAGAGGATCTTCTATCTAAAGATAAAAGAATGCTATCCCTAAACCTTCTGCAGCCACCTTCATTTGATTCCTAGGATTTTTTATAAACCCAAGTTCTGTAAATGATCTTGATAACCTCATCTTTGTAAATCATTCATGATATTAATTTGTTACTTGGGTCTATTAGCCTTGGACTCTAATACAAGCAATCTCTAGAATTAAAGAGCTCATAATCTTAGAAACAGATCAATACATTCATCTCATTCAACATCACATCTGGTTCATTTCCTCCATATACAATCTTCAGAATTCAGATAATCCTCTCTTGCCTCTAAAGCTTGTTCTAGCAATCAAGAATTGTGTAGTCCAATCAAAATCAATCTTGAAGGAAGCAATGTCGTAAATATTCATGGTACCAAAATCAGTGGAAGCATGATTTCTTCATACACCCTTCCAAGTTCCAAATATATCTCTAGGCAACTTCTTTCCTTCTTTTTTCCCCTCAAAACTCGCTGGATATTCCTACTCACAAAATTCAAGCTTACGGTGATATTTATGTTTGAGACACCCAAACACATTCCATATGATCAAAACAAATAATGTGAAGCTCCAGTCAATAAACATTCTCTTGGTCCAACAGCAAAATTCAGGGATTGTAACACTGGCCTAAATTCAAGAATTCCAGAAAGTATTAAAAGAAACCCCTAGAGTCTAATCCAGACCTGCTTAATTTGTCTTTTTTTACCAACTGAGCATTATGGAGTCTTCCATTTAGTGACACTCCATCAAGAGCACGTATTTGGCATGATATGAGAAGGTAAACACTTCACCCAAAAAAACCTTTGAGATACCAAAAACAGAAAAACGTGAGAAATTTCCTGTTAGCATATCAAAACTACTGCATATTTGTAAGTAACCCATTGAAAGGTACACCTGTGACTGTGACCTACTGACCTGTCCATAAAAAAGTCCCTATTCTTCAAATCATATCATGAGTTTTAATTTAACATGTGGAGGTCATATTAACTGAAATAACAGCCAGACATTTTAATGGCACCTTAGCTATGAAACAATAACAATATTAATAGAAAAAAAAGGATTGAAACCTTATAGTTGTTATATTGCTGCAAGTATTGTCGCTCCTTTGATCCCATTACAGCCAAACTTGTTTTCCAATCTTCCATTTGTTTTTGACAAGGAGCTACATCATCTTCTAACTGTTTATGTATGCTGCCAAAGATAAACAAAAACAAACGCCTCTTTCATATATCTACAGAGTAACAGAAAGGCACACATAAATACAAAGATGTAGCATGGAGATTCTTCAATGGAAAAACTAGAAATTTAAAAAACAAAACCCAATTTTAAAGTTCTACCTTTTCAAATAGGTTAACCGAGCTATTGCCTTGCGGGTGTAATCAAGAAGAATTTTGGACTCTTTCTCCACTTTAGCCCTTTTCTCCTCTACCGCAGTTTTTCTTAGTGATATATCACCCATTGCTACAAGGAAACTGAATGAATTCCTCCCAATTAAACTCAAAACTTAAAAAAATTAAAGAAACCTAGTGATTGAATATATGTATATATATATATATATATATATATATATACACACACACACACGAATGAGACCCACCTACTAAGTTCTGTGTCTCTAATATTCAACAAATTGGCTACATTAGCAAGAACATGTGCCGATGAAACCACATTAGATGTCAAACTCTCTTGAGCCAAACCCATATTCTCTAATATCTCCTTAATCCTTGCAGCTAGAGCCGATAGAATCAAACAATCATTAAATTAACAAATTAAACAAAAACAGAAATTATAACAAGTATAGTAGTAGACAATTACCTTGTGATCGATACTCGGAGGCTTTTTGGCGAAAATCGGCAGCAATGATGTTTGCAGCTTGTGTCTTGGCTTGCGAAACAGTCGCTAGATTGTACAAATGACCGACACTTAGAGGCGTGTATTCAAAATCGGGAACTTCTTTCCCGGCCGCTTCGAACTGCGACGCCAGCCACGCCTTCACCTCCGCGATTCGCGCCGCGTCGCTTCCTCCGCTCTTTGCGGCGTCCGTTACCGGAGTGTCGACCGCTCCCGAGACTGTGTCGCTCATTTTTTATTTTTATTTTTAAAAGTGAATCTGAGTTAGAGAAACGAATGTCGATCTACTGATTTCTAATTTTGACTCACTGAGTTGGAGGCTTCTCAAGCGACCTTGTTGCTCGGTAGTTACAATTCTATTTTCAAATGAATCGGCGCTGGAATCGTCTAATTTTTTGAGAAAAAAATGACTTCTGTTGATTGAAACCTGATAGATAAAACTGTTGCAGACAAAAAAGTACCTTCACCCAAAAAATATACCTCTTTATTTTAAGAGGAATGCTGGAATCAGTACCTCCATTTACTATCAACCCACTCTCTCTTCCTTTGTATTATCATAACATCAAATTTAGAATCATATAAATATATTGTTTTCTTTTTTAATATTACTTACTATTCAAATCTATTTTCTCAAATTGCCTTTTTTCTTCTTTGATATATAAAATCAGAATTATTATGTTAAAAATTACTTAAAATTAATATATTTTATATATATATATATATAAATTAACAGTACATTCAAAACCATAAAAAGAGATATTTTAAAACTTTTCTAAAACAACTATTTTATTCTACATGTAAAATAAATAATTTAATTAATATTTAATATAATAAAATAAAATTACAATAGTGAGAAGACTAATTAATATGTAATTATAATATACAATTTAATTAGTACAATATGTATTTATTTATTTATATATTGTTGTTTTTTAATATTACAATATTTATATAATGTTAAAGTTATTAATTCTGATTTTTTTAAGCATTTAATTTTAGGTTTTATTTATTGAAGAAGAAAAAGGGTAATTTGGGTTGATGTTAGTTGATTTGAATAGTAAATAACATTAAAAAACAGTGCATTTATATGGCTTTAAATTTAATGTCAAAAAAGTAGAATATGTACACATGTCATCACATGAAGAGAGAGTGGATTGAGAGAGTGAGTTAAGAGAGTGAGTTAAGAGAGTGATTTTAGCATCCCTCTTATTTTAATTAGAGCAAATTGCAAACAATGTCCTGAGATTTGGCCTCTTGTAGAAACAATTTTATTATTAATTGACACTCATACTTCTTGTTGTTAAGTCAAATTTAGCGGTTGACTTACTATTACTATTAAAAGACGAAACTAACCCCGATCCCTAAATTAAATTAATAAAAAAAATATTTTATTAGAAAATTTAAAAAAAAACAAAAATAAATGATTTCCAGATTTGAAGAACTGAGTTCCCAAATTAAAAAAACAAATGATTTCTAGATTTGAAGAACTAAGTTCCCAAATAAAAAAAAACAAATGATTTCCAAATTGAAAAACAAGCGGAACATGAAAGTCTTATACATAAAGGAGAAAGTTTTTGCATGGAATACGAAGTCTTGTGCATGAAGAAAAAGTGTTTCCTTGTAGGATTCAAAGTTCCCTAGTACACTAATATAAATACATGTAATATTTGTCTATTTAGTATGGAGTAAAAAAGAAACACATGTGACATCAAAGAGTAGGGTGATCCGGGGGGGGGGAGACCCTTGGAATATCTAGGGAGGGATCCAGGGAATATCTGGGGATCAATAGAGAGATCTGTGGGTGACATTCAGAGGAAACCTATGGAAATATTCGGGGGGTGTACTCGAAGGATAACCCAATTAGCGTTAAGAGCTGAGAGCTGTCGGTAAGGTTCAATTGTTTAGGGTTTAGGGTTAGAGAGAGAATCATGAGAGTGTGAAGTTGTACAAATTTACTATATATTGGATCTTTTCTCTGTCGTCCTGATTGCCCGTGGTTTTTTTCTGATTTAGGGTTTCCACATATATTTTGTATTCATGTGTGATCCGTTTATTTCTCTCCTCTTACTTTCTGCTAGTAGATGTTACAAATACACCCTGCATTTTACCGAATTATCCTTACTCTGTAAAATTTTTATAAGTATCGTAAATAATAAAATAATTAACAGAAAAAAATGTAAAAGTACTGAAGAAGGCTCCACTACGAAGTCGCAGCCTCCTCATTGGGTTTGCATTTGAGTGTTTCGTTTTCCAAAAATACTTGAGAGAGAAAATGACAAGCAAAACTAGAATATGAGAAATGAAAAATATCAAATAGATTTTAAAATAGTCAAAACTTTAATTCAAAGAACCAAAAACTAACTTTAAGGGAAAAAAAATCTTCCAACCTTAATCAACTAGCAAAGAAATAGAAAAGATAAATCTAAATTTACTTGAAAACAAAATAATAAATCTTGGAACTGGATTCAGAGATTTAAGGTGCTACAGAGGATGAATTTTGATTTAAACCAATACCAAAATCAAACTCACTCTGTAGTCTTTTAATAAATAAAAAAACCTCTAGTTTTTTGGTTTTTAAGCCTCTCTTTCTAGTGTAGTTTTTTTTAGTTGTTTTTCGTATAGTTTTTTAATAATCAAAAATCTGGTTTTCTAGTTTTTAATTATCATAACAGCGAAATAATAACTATTTTATTATTTTCAGTTAATACAAATAATATTATGATTGAAATATAGTTAATTATGTACGTTTGTTAAAATGTTCAAAATATTAACTATTGTATTAATAATCATATACAAATATATTTATAATTATTTACCCCTTTTAACAGTTTTACTTAAAGGGTAATGTTGGAATTTCAAACAAACTACTAATATGAGGTGCACATACAGTTTTATAAGGGTGCAAATATCATCACTCTTTTATAAAAGCTTAAGATCATTCGGGTCCAAGGCGTGTTGATGCCCTTTTCCTTTCTAATTGGGTCTGACCCAGCATAAAAACACATTAATTTTGGGATGGGCTTATCGATAGGTCTGATACTGTTTATCCGGCTCGGCTTGGTTCGAACAATAACAGGTCTAAGCCCTTATCCGGTCCGAAATCTGAAATGGCTCAAGAATTTCAAGCCCAGCTGGCCCCGCTTGACCCTTTTGATACCTCTACACCAATTTGACAATGGAAATTGAGGGCCGGTGTGCTCTATGGATGTAGGCTTACGCCGAACCAAGTAAAATATCATGTCTCTTTTATTTTTACACTAATGCTAGAAAACTCAAAAAAGTAAGCTCAAAAATCAACCCAAATGATGCGTCATTCACCACATCATTTCATGATTTTACGGTTATGACAAGTGTCTTGCCACATCATTTGGTTTAAATTTTGAGCTAATTTTTTTATTGTATTAATCTTATTTATATTTGTTTTTTATTATTATTATGTTGGGTTTGCATATTCCGTAACAAACTGAACTAGCAAGTGTCAAAAAAAGATTTGGATACCATATTTATGTAAAGCATAACATCCCAAGTTGTAATTTTAGCTCGAAAATTAAACCTAGCTTTCGAGCTAGTAATGTACTCAAGCTAATGGTCTTCAAGTCAATGATTAAGATTTTGATCTTATAATTCAACAATCAAATCTAGCTAAAAGAAAAATGGAGGCCAACACTATCAAGAGTGCAACATAACTTGACAGAGTGGCTATCTTGAAGTCTAATAAGCAATTGAAGTTAGTTAGCAAAGGAATCTTAGCTAACATCGATCATTGCTAAGCTAGTTGAAGTCAGTTTTATTTGTTTGGAAAATTAGTTAATCATCGTGATTGTCGTGATCATAATTCAAAAATCATCGATTACTGTGAACGCTTAACCTTGTATATATAGTGTTGTATAGTAGAATATTCTAGATTGTTTTCTCTTTTATTCTTTCTCAATTTTCAACCGCCATTAGAAAAGCTCGAAGTTCTTCTCAAGCTTCTCGAGCATTTAATCAAACATACAGCTACTTCTGTCAAACACTTTTATTTATCAAAGCCTATTGACTAAACGTCAACAATCCTACCGATTCTTCTTCAAGCCAAACCTATCACAATTTACCTACATTCAAATCCTCCATGGGCTTTGCTTCACTTGTCACGATAGCCTTATGATCATGAAATTATCATTAGTGTGTTGAATGGTCTTGGTCATGAATATGATCCATTCATAATTTTAGTTTCATCACAAGTAGAGTCAATGAGTTTGCAAGATCTTCAATATATACTCATACATCATGAGCAGAGAAAATGAAACCTTTCAAGATGATCTGTCAACTTCTTCTACAAACTTTGTTTCTCATTATGATGTAAATAGAAGTCAGAGAGGTGGAAGTCAACAAAAAATATATAGTTTATTTTCACATTTGTTTTCATGCAAATGCAACGATGCTAAATTAAGTATACAAATTTACTTAAGAAAGGCCGATCTCTCTTTACGAGCAGAGACTTATATCCATGTGTTTCTCTCGCTCTAATAAATTTATGTTTAATGAAATTTTACAGCCATTTGTGCCTGAAAATAATAAAAGCGTGTCTAAACTAACCTAGACGGGTGAATAGGTTTTAATCAAGTTAATTACCAACTTTTCTTGATTAGTCAATATTAAAAAAAAATTACCCCATATTAGCAAGCACTGTACAAATTAATATAATGAGGAAAACAATAAAAACACTCGAGTTGTTTTACGTGAGAAACTCTTCAACTGGGCAAAACTCACGGACTATCCTTCTAGCCACACACGGTCCTCAAAATGCAATATTTGAATGAAAGATTACAACCTAGGTTGACCTCAAGTCACACCATTCATGGTCACTACCCCTTTCACTCTACCCAACGGGACTTTAATAGTGATCTTATACCAACTACCTTGTGCACTAATCCACTTAGTCACAAAACGTAACAATCAATGGAGAGATATAACAACCTATGTGAATATGTAAAAATATTCTAACATGCAATTAATATTAGACTACACTAAATGCTTATCTAGGATTAAATGATGGCAGTTAATACAAACTTAGATATCAATATCTATTAGCAAAGTAAAAAGATTTAGGTAGAGGGCAAAATGGTCATAAATGCTAGCTATCAAAGAACAATCAAACTCAACCAACAAATAAGCTCACAAACATATTACAAACATGTTTAATCAAGAAACCAAGTAATTAATCAACAAAATAATTGTTAAACCTATGCAAATATGAACAAATGATGGAACAATGAGTTATAGGACATGTTCAACTTACCAAAATATGAAAGCATCAAGACCTATGAGAGGATGATGCATAAAAAATGCTAGATGCACATAGGTTTAGTGTTTGGTTGAGTAAATATGAGTTCTTGGGAGTTTCTCTCACTTAAAAATCAATCTCTCTCAAAAAACCTATTCCGAACTCACAAAGACGAAGTGTAGAGAAAATGGGTTATATATATGAGCCATAAATGAAGCTACGTCATTTTGGAAACGAGAAAACCAAAACAGGGCATTTCCGCGATACGTTCCGCGGTACACTTAGACGAGCGTACCGCGGTCGCAAAATGATACAGCACTGTGATAGATCGCGGTTCACATTCTGCGGTTCGCTTCAATGAGCGTACTGCGTAGACAAAAAAACACACATTACTGTGATAAAGTTACGGTACACATTCCGCGGTTCGCTTCGACGAGCATATCGCTGAGACAACTCTGAGCCAATTCTGCGGTTCACAGAAACAACTGGCGCAGTTCGCTTAGACAAAGCGTACTGCGAAAATCTAAAAACTCTAAATTTTTAAGGGAAAGTTTGACCATCTTCCATGGACCAAACCCCTATGACCTAAGACCAATTCAAGAGAAGAATGTGACATTCTTAAGTGGTCTAACAAATGCAAGAATAATTATTCATGAAGTGCAAGTGTGTGATGTGAAATGCAAGAATACATATAAGCATAGAACACAACTGCAAGATGATTAAAACATGCATGAAAGGTGAATGTGTGCAACTAAGTCTCTTCAAAGAGTTAAGGACAAGTGATATACCTTTTAGGTGCTCTTGAGCTTGAGGATGTCATTGAAGCTTGATCAGGAACAAGGTTACCTAATCTACCCTTACAAGCAAATCTTCAATGTGGTATGTCAACGAAATGAGCCAATCAAAATATGAGAAACTTACAGTGCTAAAGAGGGAGCTCAATTTAGAATAATATAATCTCTTTAAGGTTTAAAGAGATTATGTTGTTGAATATACGTATGTTTTCATGCAAATGCGATGATGCTGAATAACATCAAGAAATGCTCGGGTTGTCAGGCTGTGTGGTATTATGGCAGCACTTGCCAGATATATCTAACATGTTATCAAAGTTTAATTCACTAAGATGTTTTGTGTTCGAATTTGAAAAAGGCCTTGTTCAATTTTTAAAACCATGTTTGAGTTTTTGGTTCTCAATTATAACTAGGGTACGGTTCATTAATATATGGTTCTTCATAGTAGTGGATTATATGATTACAACATGCACAAAAGGAGATTATTGTGGTGGTTTGTATGGAGGTTCTAGCATGTATGGTCGGGGAATTTATAATGGTGGTTTTGAAAGATCCAAATAATCCATATGTTGGTCTACCATCTCTTCCGGGATTTTGGATGTAGTTCCTTAGGGTTGTAAGGAAGCACTTTTTTCTTTTCCTTTTTCTTTGTCTAATGATCTTCTGATTGACTTTAAAGGCGTGGATGTAAGCAGGTTAGGCAAACCACGTAAAAATTATTGTATTTAATCTCTTTGTCTTTTTTTTTTTAATTGTGCAATTTACTTATATCAGTCGTTTATTTACATTTTCACAAACATCTTAGATTTGCATACCGTGGCTATAAAAATACTTTAATTTTGTTTAGAACCAAATTCCCTCCCATTCTATGGTTGTCTTTGGGTATAACAATTTTGACTTCATATATTACAACTTTTTTTTAAAGGTAAACTTTATTAACACTAGAAAACTAGAAAGGAGATCTTTCATAAAACAATTGTCCACACAAGGTGGATAATATTCTAACCAAAACCTATCCATATCAATGGTCAGAGCCATCTTTGCCAGATTATGAGCTACCATGTTTGCTTGTCTTGGCACATGTTGAACCCTCATAACTAAGCCCTCACAAAGCAGCGTAGCAATGTCGCTGCAAACCAATCCCAGCTCTATCCAGTTTGGATCCTTTGAATTGATTGAATTTACAACTCCTAAGGCATCTGATTCTACAACCGCTGGTACAAGACCGGTTTCAATAGTGAACTCAATCCCTCTTCTTATAGCCACTGCCTCAGCCAACTTTGGCATATAACTAGCCTCTAACTTCTGAACGAATGTACCCATGACTTGCCCCAAATGGTCACGAATGACCACACCCATCCCCAAAATACTTCTCTCAACTGGAAGAGCTGCATCTGTATTTATTTTATAAAAGTTAGCGCCTGGTGGATGCCATTTCACAAGGTCAGACACTGTTGCAGTAGGCAGAGAGGCCTCAACCACATTTGTTGACACAAACTCTTCCAAGTAATTCCTTGACCAAGGAGCTATCGCCTCCATATCACAACTAACAACCCCATGACCAATCTGGTTCCTCAAATACCAAATATGCTAGAATATAATGCACAAAAGAAACAAGTCCTCCATCATCAAGGACCTATAGCAGAGAACAAGCCACTCCCTTCATAAAACTACACCCAGCTCAGACCATCTTCAAACAATTGCAGTCCCATAAAGCTTAAAGAATTGACCCATGCTCCTTCAGACACACATGAAAAACATCTTCCACATGAATATGCCTACTAGCCAAACCTGCCATAGTAGGAAGCCACTGTTTGCAGGTGCGCCAAATGAAGACTTTCACTTTCAACATGATTTTCAGACGCCATAAAGAACTCCAACAACCATCTGAACTTGATCCTGACGATCCTGGATAGTGGGTGTCATCCAAGAACACACCCAGCTTATAACCACTTTTAACTATATAATTACCATCAGAGGTATAATGCCAACATAAGATATCCTTGCTCTGGTTTACACTCGATGGAATGGCCAAGATTTCCCTCACATCATCTTCCAAGAAGATCTCATGAATTAATTGTGCATTCCAGCTACCCGAAACGGCTCGCAATTGACTTACATGGACAATGTCATCTCTAACATTTGGAGAAATTATCTTGAAGGATACCGGATAGGGAATCCATTTGTTGTCAAAAATACATATTTTGTTACCGTCACTGACACGCCACCTACTACTCGCATCGATCAAACCCCTCCCCTAAAACAGACTTTGCCATAAGAGAGATCCTTTTCTTTTCACATATGCCTCCATAACAGAACATGAAGGAAAATAGCATCATTTAAGAACCTTTGCCGCCAAAGAATCCCCAGTGTTTCTCAAGCCGCCAAATTTGTTTATCAAGTAAAGCTTTGTTAAAGACCATTAGATTCATGAACCCCAAGCCTCTATCATCCTTACCTTTACATAGCTTAACCCAACTCCCTCAATGGATTTTTTGCTTAGTATTATTACTACCCCACCAGAATTTGTTGTACATTTTGTGAATCTCATTCAACAATCCATTAAGCAGCCTAAAACGATTCATGGAATAGGTTTAGATTGATTGGATGACTGCCATAATAAGTACCTCTTTTCCACCTGTAGAAAGCAGTTTTCCATTCCATCCTCTGACTTTCTTCCAGATTCGGTCCTTCAAATTATTAAACAACTCCCTCTTGTTACGACCAGCAAATCCCGGCAAACCCAGATACCGATCATGGCAGTGTACGAGCCGAATACATAGGACTCCGGTAAGCCGGTCAGCTTCTCTTTTAAAAACACTCTTACTCACACATATACTAGACTTGTTAAAATTAACCCGCTGTCCAGAGGCCATGTGATACACATCCAAGATATCGTGAATGGCTAAACAATCCTTCTAAGAAGCACCTGAGAAGATCAAGTTGTCATCGGCAAAAAATAAGTGTGAGATCAGAGGCACTGATCTACTGCAATGATAGCCCGAATAGTCCTCACTCTTCACTGCCCAACTAGTCATGCTAGACAGTCCTTCTGCTATAATAAGGTACAAGTATGGGGACATGGGGTCCCCTTAGCGAAGACCTCTAGTTGGCCTCAGATTGTTGCAAGCAACACCATTAAGTAAGAAGGAATACGAAATCATTGTCACATAATTCATAACTCGACCAATCCAGTTATCCGAAAAACCTAGTTTCACCATCATCTTTGCCAAAAACATCTCACTCCACTCTGTCGTAAGCTTTCCACATATCCAACTTTAACGCCATAGAACCCTTCTTCCGATTTCTGGTCCGTGGCGCATGAATACATTCATACCCAATGATAGCATTATCAGTTATAAGCCTCCCCGGTATGAAAGCACTCTAAGGTTAAGAGATCACTTCACCAAGCACTAATAGAAGCCTATTAGAAAGAGCTTTTGCTATAATTTTCTATACCACATTACAGAGACTTATCGACCGATACTCACTTATTTGTTGAACCAAAACTCCCTTTGGGATTAGGCAAATTAAGGTATCATTCACTGGTCGAAGAGAAACTCCTTCGTTCAAACACTTTAGACTTGCTGCCACCACACTATCCCCTACAATTTCCTAATATTATTGGTAAAAGAGTGTCGGTAATCCATCCGGTCCCGGCACCTTACAGGGAGACATGTCAAATACAGCCTTCCAGATCTCCATACCTGAGAAAGGCACATCCAAAACGTCACACGACAATTGCAAAAGTCTCGACTGCACACTATCCAACACTTGAGCCACCTCCACATCATGACTTACCGTCAAAGTAAAAAGGTTCCTAAAATATTCAACGATAATTTGTTCCATATCTGCATTCCATACAAAGTTACACACCAATTGCCCTTATCATCATACAGACTAATTATCTCATTCTTCCTTTTTCTTGCTGAGGCTTTCCAATGAAAAAACTTTGTATTTTTATCATCACCTTTCAACCATTCAATTCTATTGTGTTGTTTCCAATACCCCTCCTCCTCATCTTCCTCTAAGACCCCATCAAGCTTGTTCTCAATATCCATTATCAACTTCCACGCCCCCGGTTGACCACTATCAGACACCATACACAATTCCCTTTAATACCTCTGAATCTCATTGTGCAATCCAATTCGCTTCTTTTTATTCCACCCAGCTGTTTCGTGCAGTTCTGAATTTCCAGAACCACTCTATCCACCTCGTTTTCCCCATTCGCCACATCCCAACTACGATCCACCAACTCCCGGCACTCAACTCTTTCCGCCCAACAAGACTCAAAGTGGAAACGATGACCACGCTTCCCGCTTCCCTCTCCCCTCTGGTTTCCTCTCCAAAGCAGACAACACATCCACAAATAAAGGCCTATGATCAGAATGCCAGAAATCTAGATGTTGAATAAAAGTGTTTGGGAAAAGCCGCTACATTCAAAACAACAAACAACACGGTCCAGGCGTTCCTGAATCTGCTCCACCCCCACCCCCACCCCCACCCCCCCAAACCCCCCAAAACGTCTATTAGTCCAGGTAAACACAGGCCCTTTAAACCCCATATCACACAGCTCACAATCATTCAAGACCTCCTTAAAGTCATTCATCAAACGATGTGGCCGCATTAGACCTCCATGTTTCTCATTGTCATGCAGGATTTCATTGAAATCCCCTGCACAAAACCATGGAAGCCGAGACAAATCACGAAGACGTCGTAACAAAATCCACCCATAGTGACGTTGCTCCGGATCTGGATTCCCATAGAATCCCGTAAACCTCCATGTCTTTGTAATGTGTGACACAATCTTAACATCAATATGGTAACGCGAGTAAGTAAGCAAATCCACTTGCACATTGTCGGACTAAAACAAACACAGACCTCCACTTTTTCCCATTGAATTAACCACTAATTTCCTCGTCTAATCCCTGATTTAGGGGTTTCTATCCCACCACCCTTCAATTGAATCAAACCAGGATCCTCCATCTGGGCCATACCCGACCCCATATCAATTGGGCCTTTAGCAAGCTCTTTCTTAACATTCAGGCACATCCCAAATTCCTCATTGGCTAGAATGGGCTCCTTGACTGGAACTACATATGCATGGCCCTTCCCCTTCTTTTTTGATTTTAGTTGAGCGAGAAATGGGCCCCCTAGCATGGGCCCAACTTGGTCTTCATGGTTTCCCGCTGCTCTACTAAACCCATCACGCTTACTATTAAAGACAAAACCTTCAGTTACATTCTTCTCCAATGCTTTATGACATTCAATATTCCCACCAGACATTCCTTCTTCTCGAATCATAACAGTCCCATTATCAGGCCTCATATAATTGTCATCGCTATGAAGTCTCTGATTCCCCTCCATTAATGTTTCCCCCTTATTCCGCTTACTGTCGCCTAGCCTCGTAACCGTTTCTTTTCTCCATGACCCGCCCCCGACTTGATTCTCGTGCCGCTCCGAAGGACCCTCCTTCCGCCGTCCTTTCTTCGCTGCCCACCATTCTCTTGATTTATTGTGACAGTTGCATTATATCAATCACTAATTTATACAACTATTAAATTGTGATTGAACTCCATAAATAATATATTTTATTTATAACAAAACAATTCGTCAATTGTTTCCCTTGCAAGTTATAACCATATCTTTCGCACAAACATGAAACATCCATTGAGATCAAGTATCGTTCATATTGTATTAATTAACTACACCTTGAATATCATAGATTTGAATCCCCTTTTCAATTTTTTTCATTGTTCTCACTTTGATAATCTATTGATACATGTTTAATAAGCAAATCAATTAACATGATTAATTATATCTTTTGGTATAGTAAAGATATAAAAATTAATTCAGACCATTAATTTACTTATTAGATACATGTTAGTAGATTATAAAGGTAGGAACGATGTGAGAACACTTAGGACTCGTTTGGTGTGCGATATAAGATATGATTATTTTCATGGGATTAGATTGGATGGAATAACACTGGACTAAATTTAGTGTTGTGATGTGTTTGGTGATGTATGAGATTTGATTAAAATAATCCTATCTCTTGATTAGTGTGGTATGAGATTGGATAAAAAAATAATTTTATAATATATTTTATACAATGTGAATTTGATTAATATAAAATTAAATTAAAATTTTCAAAATTAATTAATTATATAATTTAAAAAAATTAAATATTTAAAATTAAAATTAAAGAAAATAACAGTTTTTTTAATTAATGTTTAATATTTAAAAATATTTTCAAATATCTTAATAATATATATTAGATAAATATAAAATTTTATAATTAAACTAAAAAATAAAAGAAGAATTTTTTTTTATAAAAAACATGGGACTAAATAACCCTACATCATCTAGATAAAATGGTTGTATATAATTGGACTGGTTAAAATAATTGTTTAAATTAAATTTTGAAAAAAAAATTAAAAAATTAAAATTGCTTATTTAAAAATAATTTGAATTTTTAAACCCAATTTTAAACAAAATAATATTTAATTTTATTTGTTAATATTGAATATTATTATTTTTAAATGTTTAAAATAAAATATTTTATTAATTATTAGAATATATTTATATTTTAATTACATAAAAAATAAATAAATTGAATATATATAAAAGTTAGTTGCATGAGATTATGTTAATCTCATCTCATGCAACCAACAAACATGGGAGATGAGACTAAAATTAGTTTATATCATATCTCATCTCATCCCATACACCAAATTATACCCATAGGTCACGTTTGGCAATTAGGATAGGATGGGAAATGGGTTATTTTTAATCGCTTTCTTGTGTCTGGCTTTGCTGTGGGATGGGATAAATTAATCCGACCAAAAAAATTTATCCCATCAACGTGGGATAAATTAGTACCAAGCAAAATGATGGGATTCAAAATAATCCCATCTCATTTCATCTTTCATCAACATCTTTCTCTCTTTTCTCTGCACTTCAGTTCCCACACGTCGACGTCGTCCTTTTCCCTCCATGGCGAGAAGACCCATCTCCTTTGATCTTTCATCGATACTTTTTGTGAGATATGGAGGAGACCCAACCAAGAAATATAGCTCAATCTCTATTCAATTTTTTTGTTTGAAATTTTTGTTTATTTACTTTTGTTGGGTGTGATCTGGAATTTTTGGTGTTGGGACCGTTGGGTATTGGACTCTAGCAGCTTTTCCTTTTTAATAAAAAAAATATTGTAGAAAATTCCAGATCTCCATTTTGGGAAGAAAATTGTAGATCTCCAATTTTTCTTTTAGGAAAATTGTTGGATTGATTTGAGATTTTTTGTTTTGTTGTTTATATAAAAGAAGAGATGTGCTTCGCCCAGACATTTGCCCAGACGTTTTGAGCTCTGCTATGGTGTAATTGTTCTGTTGTTTTTTTAATGTTGTTGTTTTTTTTAAAGAGATGTGTTGTTGAATATTTTGGATTGGTTTGAGAATTTTTTTGCTGTGTGTAATCTGAAATTCTGAATTTGTGTGTTAGACTCCAGTAGTTTTTTTTTATTTAAAAAAATTCTTATTTTTTTAATTAATACTGATTTTAAATCAAATTACTTTTTTAATTCTATCTGATGTTGTACAAAACAAGGTATTACTCTATTTATAATTCTATCATATATTGCATCAAATATAAATAAGAGGAAATAGCTATTTTTAACCAAAAAATTAGGGGTTTTATTAAATTTATCAAGAATTAGTAGGATGATTGTTTTTGTCAAACAATCCATTGAATGGACTAAATTGTACATCTATTTCTAATTTTTATTATTTTCTCTACTTTAAAGTTTGTCTTCAATTATACTTCCCCTCCCACCCGATAATCATTAGTTTTTTTTTTACTTTTTCTCTCTTCTCTCTCTTTGTTCTCTCTCCACCATGTTCTCTCTCTTCTTCAATTTTTGTTTTGTTTCTCTCTACAGATTCCTTCTCTCTTTTCAATTTCCTCAAATAATTTTTATTTTCTTTACTTTTTCTCTCTTCTCTCTCTTCGTTCCCTCTCCACCACGTTCTCTCTCTCTTCCAAATTTTTTGCCTTCTTTCTCTCTATTTTAGATTCCTTCTCTCATTTCAATCTCCACAAATAATTTTTGTTTGAACCAATATCTGTGTGAAGAACCCCTTTAAGTTTGAACCCCTTTAAGTTTGAACCATTGTTGTTGGAAATGGAAACTTTTACAATACCATTGTTGAAACATCAAACTCATATTTGTTTTTGTGTTCAAACCCATTTAATTAGGATTCGGATTCGTTTTTGACGAATTCAGTGTCGATTTTAACGGAGTTATGTGCGAAAATGATGATGAATCGAGATGATTCAGGTCCTTCTTGTCGAGGTATGTACCCTAATTTGATTTGTTTTAGTTACATATATGTTGTTGCATTTAGGATGAAAAAGATGGTTTGAATTGGTGTGTTTAATTGACAAAGCTTGGTGCATTTAATTGACGATGCCTGATGTGTTTAAATGACGATGTCTGGTGTGTTTAATTGACGATGCCTGGTGTGTTTAAATGACGATGCCTGACGTGTTTAATTGACGATGTCTGGTGTGTTTAATTGACGATGCCTGATGTGTTTAATTGTCATTGTCTGATGTGTCTAATTGAGAATGTCTGGTGTGTTTAATTGACAATGTCTGGTATGTTTAAATGATGTTGCCTGGTGTGTTTAATTGACGATGTCTCATGTGTTTAATTGACGATGCCTGGTGTGTTTAATTGTCATTGCCTGGTGTGTCTAATTGAGAATGCCTGGTGTGTTTAATTGATGTTGCCTGGTGTGTTTAAATGATGTTGCTTGGTGTGTTTAATTGACGATGCCTGGTGTGTTTAATTATCAATGCCTGGTGTGTTTAATTGTCATTGTCTGGTGTGTTTAATTGTCATTGTCTGGTGTGTTTAATTGACAGTGCCTGGTGTGCTTAATTGGGAATGCCTTGTGTGTTTAATTGACATTGCCTAGTGTGTTTAATTGACAAAGTCTGGTGTGCGTAATTGAGAATGCCTAGTGTGTTTAAATGGTGTTGCCTGATGTGTTTAATTGACGATTTCTAGTGTGTTTAATTGACAATGTCTAGTGTGTTTAATTGTTATTGCCTGGTGTGTTTAATTGACAAAGTCTGGTGTGCTTAATTTGTTTAATTTCAACAAAGTCTGGTGTGTTTGATTTGTTGCACCTTGTTTTCTTGTGATAAATTGAAATCTAAAAGTGAGTTTTTTATTGGTTGAAATGTAGGAATGGATCCAACGAAATTGGTTATCACTTATAGTGGCAAATGGGTGGGAAACTTTTACGAGAGTGGTGAAACAGAATTTGTCAAAGTTCGTAGGAATTTGACGAATGCTGAGTTGTCAATGGTGGTACAAAGCGTTGCGAATGTTGACTTAACAAGGTGTGCCTTTGAGTTAAGAACTTTGGTTGATACCGGTATTAGGCTTAGGCCTGCCCGACCAAAGATTAAAGATGGTAGCGATGTGGAAATGTTGTTGTGCGATTATGGACATGTTCTGGAGGTGTATGTCAGTGTTGTTGAGAATTTAATGCAGAACTTGGTGATGTAGGTGTTCTTACCGTTCAACCTATCTGTTAAAGCTTTTTACAACAATTGGCGCCATAGTTTCAATCCGCGGGTGGAAGCAACAACATTTGGGGTTCTATACCAACAACAGACCCGACTTTTGAAATCCCGAGTGTGAACCCTGTAATTTATGAGGATGGATTAGATGATTTCGACGAAGATTACATTAGTCTTTGTAATTTCTGAGGATGGATTAGTTGTTGAATTGTTTGAAACAACTTGACATGAATTCTATGTACTTCCATTCCTTGCGTAAGATATTCTCTATGGTAGCCGGGTTCTTCAATCTACATCCCACGTTGATTAATGCCTCCTGATTCCATGTATTCCGTTGCACCTTAAAATACCGGTCAAAATCTATAATTTCCATCCGCACAATTTCAACACACCAGTGCATCAGAATTAAATACATCAGAATTAAACACACCGGTGCACAACAATTAAACACGTCAATGCAACACAATTAAATACACCAGTGCACATGATGTGTTTAATTGACAGTGTCTGGTGTGTTTAATTGACAATTCTTAGTATCAGTTCAAAACAGTTAAACACTCCGATTATAACCATTTAAACACACCGGTAATATCCAATTAAACACACTACTAACACACAATTAAACACACAAATATTAAATAATTACACACACCAATTACACACACCTACTGTCCGATTAAACACATTTGTACTCCCCATATTAAACACACCACCTAAGTGCACACACATACTTTCCAAATTAAACACACCACCCAATTAAACATACAATTAAACATATCGGTTTACATCAATTAAACACACAACGGATGTCATCAATTCGAAAACAATCAGCTGGTTGTTGTATATTTTTGAAAACAAAAATAACTACTTTCATTTACAGAGTCTATTTATCAATGATCGGGTCTCTCCAAGATTTAAAAAAACTAAAGCAAATCTATATCAAAGTCCAAAATTGAACTGTACCAATTAATAATTAAAATAAAAGGCAAAACCTATCTGTTTCTTCCACGCCGCCGTGAATGATGACTTCAATCTAGTGATTCCAATCCAAGGCAATCGCTTCTCATCTATTTCAAACCCCACAACAAACCCTAGAAACAGTTTCGACGCAAATCAGTTCTTCAACCCTCGAATGGAATCCAAGCAAAATCAGCCTTGGCTTTCTCGTCGATGGAGGTGAACAAATCTGGTTCGAATCTATACATTGGCCGCACTCGTCAATTTCTCTCTCCAAGCAAACCCAATCTCATACCTTTTTCAGACAACGAAGGGCTCTGCTTTTTAATTTTTGCTTTTTAATAAACAATGATTCTTTCTCTTTCTATTTGCTGTTCACTTTTGCTTCTTTTTTTATTCCTTTCATTTTTTAATTATTTTGGAATGAAGGGCACTTTTGGGAGAAAAGTTGATTGTTTGCTAAAAACAATCTTTTTACTAATTTTGGACAAATTTAATAAACCCTCTAATTTTTTGGTTACTTTTAAATTTCACTCTATCAATAATATTAAAATTAATCCAATTATACCCTATCCAATCTCATTGTATCTTATTCTATAAAAATAATCATATCATATCTCATATATCAAACAGGGTCTTAGGGTCCTTTTGGCAGATGGGATGGGAATGAGATTGGCTTATTTTTAATCAATTTACTATGTTTGGTGAGTTGATGGGATAGGATTGATTTATCCCATCAAGAATGTTTATCCCATTAATGTGAGATAACTTAGTCCCGACTATATGGGATAACTTAGTCCCGACTAAAAGGGTGAGATGCATTTTAATTTCATCTCTTGAGCTTTTCGAGCTTGGAATAAATTTAGAAAAAGTTTTTCAATTTTTTTAAGAAAATTATGTAGTTCTTTGAGCATTTTTTTAGGTTAATTGGTACTGATGCCTCATGAACTATACCAGAATTTACACCTTAATCCCTATACTTTTTTTTCACCATTAAACTCCCTGAACTCTCATAAATTAGCAATAGGTGACAGAATTTGCCCCATCACAAGGACCAAAAAACCCAAATGTTTGTCAAAAAACGAGAGTTCATGGGGTTTAGTGGGGGAAAAACGTATAGAGGGCATAGTGCATATTTTGGAAGAGTTTATGGAACATCAGTACCGATTAGCATTTTTTTTAAGATTTTTTTTTTTTTTGCATTTCTTCATGATGATTCCACATTGAAAATGTTTCTAAAATCAGAAACTAAAAACAAATAATTTTGCAGGGAGAGAGAATTTAAAATGGGGTTTTTTTTTTTAATTTTATTATTATTCCAAATAGATGAGGCATTGGTGTATGATCGATCAAAGTGGAAGAGTTGACCATTGCATTTGGGGTAGTCTTCAACTTGTTTGGGGACCATGAAATACATGAGACAACTTTTGCAACTGGCCAGCACCAAAACGTTGTCGTTCTTGTTCTGGTCTCCTAACTGATGGTTGCTTCTGTTGTTGTTGTTGCATGTTGATGAAGATGGTGATAACTTTGAAGATGACTCTTCACTATCATATGAGTTGTCTTCTTCCTCGTCTTCCTCTTCCTCCGAGTAAAAATCGCCACTTGACTCTGCTATTGTTCTCAGATCCTCTTTAGCTTTCATGTCGTTTCTCCGGTTTTGAAGAGATCTGGACCTTAAAAAGTTTTTTATTTTTTTTATTTTGTTTAAAGAAATCATCAATTTTTCCAGATTTGAAAAGCTTTTTCAGATTTGAAGAAATATGGAAAAAGTATTTTCAATTTTTTTTAATTATTTTGTTTTAAGATATTTGGAAATTTCCTAATCTAATAGGATTTCCATATCTATTTTGTCAAATCCCACGACATACTAATCATATTATTACACTATTTTTAATCATATTCTATATTACACCAAACACAATATAATATACAATTAATCCAATCATATTCTATCACATAAAAATAATCATATCATATTCCAGATAACAAACGAGGCCTTAAGGGTGCGTTTGGCACCTGGATGGGACGGGACGGGACGGGACGGACGGGACGGGACGGGACGGGACAGGACAGGACAGGACAGGACAGCTGTTCCATATTGTGTTTGGAATGTATGGAACAGAACTGTTAACTATACTTTTATGTGTTTTGTATGGCTGGGACAGGACGGGACAAGAGGTTCAAATGACCAAATTGCCCTCTTTTGTACCAAATTTTTTTTCAAGTATTATTGAATTAAAACTAATTAAAAATCATTAAAAATTAATATTTTCTTTCATTTTCTCACTTCCCAAACACCACAAAATGAAATTCCAATGAAATTCCACAAACAAAAACAACAAATCAATTCCACAAAATTCATCATAATAATTAATTTTTTCTTAAATCAATTAAACAAATAAAAAAATCTGGAATACAAACAACGAAAAAATATTCTGGAAAAATTGAATTCCCACAAATCATCATCATCATCAACGGTCAAACCAAACATACAATACAAATCACAAAAAAATATGAAACAACACAAATTTGGTAGTTCATCAACACCAAACCAACACAAATCTGAAAACAAATCAAAAAATTGTGAGAAAGAAAGAGAAGGGCGTCGAAGGGCGTCGGCGATGAGCAGCAGCGGCGGGCGTCGTCGAGCTGCAGCGGCGGGCGTCATCGGCAGGCGATGTCGGTGATCTGATTCGGTGTCGGTGACGATCTGATGCGGCATGAGAGAGAGAGAGAGAGGGGTGGAGCAGCTGAGGAAGAGTGATGAAATGAAAACTGATGAAAATAGTTTTTAATTTATATTAGGTATTTTTGTAATTTTTTAAACTTTTGAAGGCAAAAATGTCTTTTCCAGACTTGTCCTATGCATGGGACAAGTCTGGCCTAGGGTCTGGGGTGGGACAACTTTTTATGGTTTTTGTCCCACCTGTCCCGTCCCGTCCCAAGCTTATGGCGCGCCAAACGTGGGACAATAAAAAGTTGTCCCGTCCCGCGTACCAAACGCACCCTAGGTGAGGAGATAATTTACATCTGAACATTACACGGTACATCATTTCAACGTTATATTTCTGTTTCTATGTTAATTGTCGACAGGTGGCGGAGCTGTTCAGGAGCTGGCCAGGCTGTAGCCCAGCCCAATTTTTTGAACAAAAAAGTTAGTTTTGTTGTGAATATAGTGGATTTTACCACTTGTGTACAATACACAAAATATACACACAAAGAACTCCCAACAAACTCACCAGCTCACGGCCTCTCTCTCTCGGTTGCACTCCCACTTGCTTCATCATCAATATATCTCCACTTGCACCATCTTAGTTCATCCAATTGGTAACTTCATCATTAAGCAAAAGGGAATGCCTATATATATACACGTACTGTGTATTTGTAAACCTCTTCTTCCATAGAAATATATATACATAAGCTTCACTCTCTCTCACTCGTCTATATCTCTCTCTCTCAACTCGGTTTCAATTTATTCTACATCTATTTCGGTTTCAATTTATTCTACATATATTTCAGTTTATTCGTAGTTGATTTACAACACGTTATCAGCACGAATATTGATTAGGAGTTCCAGAGAGTTTTTGAGTGTTTGTTTTAGTTTTGATTTTGAATTTTGATTGAACCCAGAAAATTAAAAGTTCTTGAATCATTTTTCGGAGGATACCGTTGTGTTCCTCTCGGAAAGACTATTCCGACGCCGCTGACCGCGTCTCAAACGGAGGTCTAACAAAGTCTCTAGGTCCGGTCAAAGTCCTGTCAACACCCATTTTTTTCCAATTTTTCCAGCAGCTTTCCAAGGTTGAAGATGACACTGTAGCGCCACGTCACTGCCACGTCACTACCATGTCAGCGCATATGTCATGCCACGTCAGTGCCACGTCAGCATGCACTAGCGCCACGACAGCATCAGACGGCCACGTCAGCACATATGTTATGCCACGTCAGCGCCACGTCAACATTCGTCAGCGCCACATCATCAACAGGCCTACCACGTCAGCAGGCGCACCACGTCAGTGCCACATCGCCAGAAATATTTTTTCATCCGTTTCGGTGCAATTTTCACCCGTTTTCGGGCGATTCGGACTTGTTTCCAGTTATTTCGACCGTCCCGGACGCAACCATGCCATCCGTTTCAGCTAATTCCGATTGTAAGTATTATATTGACTTATTTCAGCTTTATTAACATTGTTTTCAGGCGTGATGGAATATTCAGAAGCTGGAGATTTGGATACAGTATTATATACATGGTTGATGCAATATTCAGAGAAATATACACATCCAGTCGGATGTTGTAAGCATCATAAAAAGATTTGGATCCAGTATTATATAAATGGTTGATGCAATATTCAGAGAAATATTCAGAGAAATATACACATCCAGTCAGATGTTGTAAGCATCATAAAAGGATTTGGATCCAGTATTATATAAATGGTTGATGCAATATTCAGAGAAATATTCAGAGAAATATACACATCCAGTCGGATGTTGTAAGCATCATAAAAATAATCTAAGATCCTAATCTATAATGAAATGTGAATAATATTTTACCCATTTCATACACATCCAGAGGGATGCTCTAAATATCATAAAAATGATTTAAAATCCTAACGGACAAGATGGCTTATGCCGTCAAATGGAAATTATATGTAATAGTTTTAGATTTATTTTTATGCACATCGCAGGTGATCTCATGGCCCTGTAAGGTGATCTTATGGCCCTGAAACCATTTATTTTTATGCACATCGCAGGTGATCTCATGGCCCTGTAAGGTGATCTTATGGCCCTGAAACCATTTACTTTTATGCACATCGCAGGTGTTCTTATGGCCCTGTAAGGTGATCTTATGACCCTGAAACCATTTATTTTTATGTAATATATGAGACTGACTTATGTTGTGTCTCTGGACTGGCTTATGCTGTGTCTAAGGTGTTCTCATGACCCTGAAATTGTTTATTTTTATGCAACATATCAAACTGTATTATTCTCCTGATAGAACCTGGAGATCTGGATCCAGTGTTATATACATGCCATACGGCACAGTTTTGAAAACCGATGATAACATGGAGTTCTGGATCCAGTGTTGTATAAATGAATGTCATACTTCATTATTTGGAACTTGGGGTTTCAAACACGTTCATAATATAAAGTTATATGAAGTTATCTCGTTTATATCAAGTGATATATTTACATATCATTTATTTGAAAGAATGAGCTACACATCCAATAGGATGTTGTGAGTATCATAGAAGGGATTTAAGATCCTAACGTATCATTCATTTGAAGAAAAAAAAGGGGATCTACACATCCAGTAGGATGTAGTGAGTATCATAAAAGAGATTTAAGATCCTAACGTATCATTCATTTGAGAAAAAAGAAGGGGGATCTACACATCCAGTAGGATGTTGTGTATATTATAAAAGAGATTTAAGATCCTAACGAATAAAGAAAATGGAATTAATATTTTATCCATTTCATACACATCCGGTAGGATGTTGTGAGTATCATAAAGAAGAGATTTAAGATCCTAACGAATAATGAAATTGGAAATAATATTTTATCCATTTCATATACATCCAACAGGATGCTGTGATTATCTTAAAAGGATTTAAGATCCTAATATCACGTGTAATGAGATTGTAAAGGATATTTTATCCATTTTATACTTGCTCATGAAGGAGCAGTATCAAGAGAGTAAATTTGGATATATTTATATTCATGAGATATCAAAACATACCCAGGAGTGGATGTTTGTGAATAACAAGAGGTAAGGTTTATAGAATAAACCTATTGAAAAGATTATTATCATTTCAGATGAGATATAAAATGGAATTACACATAATGTCCATAAAATTCCCAGAAGGGAAATACATGTCTTGCCTAGAGTACAAGGACTCGTACAATTCTGCGGAGTCAGATATATTTTATGAATTTGATTTTTATCTGAGCAAATATTAATATTGTATCACGTCCAACAGATCTGATAGAAAGCTCTGGAAGAGCTATGATATTGTTATCAAACAATACTAAATCATGTATCAGTGATACTTGATATTATTCAAGCAGAACATAAAAGAATATGCTAAGTTCAAAAATATATAAAGTTAATACCAGATCAGATCCAGCAGATCTGATCAAAGGCTCTAAAAGAGCCACGATATTATTACCAGATGGTATTAAATTGTGTATCGATGATACTTTATATCATTCAAGCAGAATATAAGGGAATCTGCTTAGTTTCAAAGATATATGGAGGAATGAATATCATATTGAAACTATGAGTAATGAGAATGTTTAATATATATGCATTACTCCTCATGATTCAGGCCAGAAACTTATTATAGAAAAGCTGTGTGCTTTATCATCTGGATTATAAAACACTATTATAAAGAGTATAGATGTTTATGCAGTTATGAATCATGAATCAAAAGTTCCAAGATCCGAAAATGTTTGTGTTTTGGCATGACCGTATTGGTCACCCAGGATCTACAATGATGAGTATAATCATTGAAAATACTCATGGATATCTATTAAAGAACCAGAAGATTCTTTATCCAGTGAGTACTTATGTACTGCATGTTCACAGGGGAAACTAGCAGTAAAACCATATTATTCTAAAAGTTGGTTTTGAATTCTCATCATTCTTACAAAGAATTCAAGGAGATATATGTGGAGATATATGTGGATATATTCATCCACTAAATGATCCATTTCATTATTAAATGGTTCTAATTGATGCATCTATGAGATGATCATATGTTTGTTTATTATCAAACATCTTCATATTGCTTACACTTGTTAGCAGTTTTCCAGATATAATCATAATCAAAATGGATCAAGGGAATCACTTATCAAATATCTCCAGATTATTATATTGATTAATTTCCAAATGGAAAGTTTCTCAAGAAGAGAAAAGTAAATGTAAAGTTATTTATATACAAAATAGAGATACCAGTTCGGTTCTCTATATATATGTGTGTCTCATTTCAATCTTCGTATCTCTCAAATACGAAAGATAATTGATCATCGGATGATTATTAATCTGTTACCTGATATATTAAAGGTAACAAGATTTTATCAGTTGTCATCTCATAAACCCTGGCCGGGTGATTGTTCTTGAAGAACGATCAGAGAAAAAGGCAATAAATAAATCATCTGATACATATCATAAATTTATAAACCTTTTGAAAGGTATTGTTATTGGGATCCCAAGAGTAAACAAAACTCGAGTTATGAATAAATCCACTTTATCTAAATCAACTCTATAAGAGTCTGATATATCTAAAAGAGACACAAGGCTATGAAATGACTAAATCCATTGAAATAGAAGAAATCTCATAGATACAAGAATATAGAAATTGAGAGAAATTCTATATATCATACGGAGTTTATGATATGACTAAATCCATTAAAATGGAAGTAATCTCAATAGAGATACAAAAGTATAGAAATTGAGAAAATTTCTATTAGTCATATGAGAGAAATGTGGAATCATAAGGAAACAATCATTGATGATGTATTTTTATACACTGTAGCGCTACTGAAATTATAAATGATAATTATGATATTCATAATATCAATGATTGTATATAAAAAGGCATGATTGGCCTAGATGGAAGAAGCAATTCAAGAAGAATTGACTTCATCCGCCAGACATAAAGTATTTAGACCTATAGTATCCCAGACACCTGGAGATGTCAAACTAGTTGGATACTAATGAGTCTTTATACGGAAACTTAATGAGAAAAACGAGATCGTGAGATATGAGGCACGACTCGTAGTGCGAGGTTTCTTACAGAAACTTGGTATTCACAATTGATGAATACGATTACGTTGTTGATAAATTTGGCTGCCTTTAAAAGGCTTGAATATACGTCTCGTAGACGTAGTAATCATTTATCTATATGATTCACTCAATGCAGATATTTATAAATCCTGAAGGATTCTAAAAATGCTAGAAGCATATAAATCGAGATCTCGTGATCTGTATTTGATGAACATACAAAAATCCTTATATGGATTAAAAACAATTTGAACGGATGTGGTATAGCCGTCTCAGTTAATATCTGATAAGGATATGGAAATTATATACTCATGTGTCCTCATAAAGAAATGAGAAAGAAAATATTGTCTCGGCCTGAAGGTCGAGCATAGATTAAATGGAATGCTTGTCCATCAATCAGAATATGTTGAAAGGATTCTAAAAAGATTCCATATGGATATTACTCCATAAAGCAAGTATTTGCTCGTACTCCCCCCAATCATTTATGATGTTATTGCATTTCATGAAATAAACATCAGTGTGTTTCAGTTCAACAATCTAGAAGATTGCTTCAAATGAACTTTTATCAGGGGGAGCGTCCCATCAGGGGGAGCATATCAAATGAAGTATATTAATTATTTGGGGCATATGTGCATTGTACTCTTTTTCCTTTCAATCAGGTTTTTATCCCACTGGGTTTTCCTGATAAGGTTTTAATGAGGCAATTCTTTAAGCACACCCAAAAATTATTTGATCCATAAAGATCACCATAAATATCACATTTATCCAGTTAATCATCGTATATATGTTATCTTGATCCAAATATCATTGTAAATATTACTTTGATCTTGCTAATCATCGTATATATGTTACATTGATCCAGAAGATCATTATAAATATTACTTTGATCCGTCAGATCAATGAATATCTTTGCTCAGGTTTTTATCCCACTGGGTTTTCCCTAGCAAAGTATAAATGTGAGAAATGCTTTGAAGAAAACAATAAATTTGGACATATGTACACTATACTCTTTTTCCCTTCGATCAGGTTTTATCCCACTGGGTTTTCCTGACAAGGTTTTTAACGAGATAGTTTTTAATGTCCAACCCCACTAGATCCAGAGAGATCATTGTATGCATTTTCTAAGATTTTGTCCCATTGGGTTTTTCCTAGAATATTAATACAAGTAGTATAAATCCAAGGGGGAGTGTTGTGAATATAGTGGATTTTACCACTTGTGTACAGTACACAAAATATACACACAAAGAACTCCCAACAAACTCACCGCCTCACCGCCTCTCTCTCTCGGTTGCACTCCCACTTGCTTCATCATCAATATCTCTCCACTTGCACCATCTTAGTTCATCCAATTGGTAACTTCATCATTAAGCAAAAGGGAATGCCTATATATATACACGTACTGTGTATTTGTAAACCTCTTCTTCCATAGAAATATATATACAGAAGCTTCACTCTCTCTCACTCGTCTATATCTCTCTCTCTCAACTCTGTTTCAATTTATTCTACATCTATTTCAGTTTATTCTTAGTTGATTTACAACAAGTTTAAGTTTATTTTATTTTATTAACATAATGAAAGTTTTAGTAAAAGTCCATATTAATTTTTACATTAACCCACAACTGATATCTCAATGACCTCGAATAATAAATTGTTATATCTGAGTATTTTTTTTAATTTTGATATGCAGATGAAAATGGATTCAAATCACCCGATAAAAATTGGTGTTTTAATTTGTGTTTAATCAACCAGACCATGTGTATATATCTTTTAAAAATAATAATAATTAAATGTAAATGATAATGGTGGACATTGTCCAATTTATTTGGTTAGATATAAATTGAGACATCATTTTTTAACAGGTAATTTAAATCCAATCAAAATACATAACTATGTAGGTATAGATGCATGATAATTTACACGTACAGTTAGCCTTCAAGGCCATAGCTACTTGTCATTTTCTTCTCCAATGAGATCAACAGGATCATCTAAGTGTGTATGTCTTCCATATTACATAATCGGTCAACCAAGCCATCAAGTTAAACAAATTATAGGAATATCTTTACTTGATTATTAATTTATTATACTTACACAAGGAAAAGGAGGACAAAAGGCAGTTTGCACTTGTTTTTATCTCCAACCACAAAGAAATGAGTCCCTTCTGTGCTCACCCACCCTCAACGGAGGTGAGCATTACCCCTCCCAAATACATAATACGTGTTTATAAAAAGGTAAATTTATCTAAAAAATTAACATTGCTAATTTTATCTTTTAAATTTATCCCTTTATGGATATATGTTATTTTTTTTAAAAGAGGTAATACTCACAGATGTTATCTTTTTAAACAAATTTACCCCTATACCAACCTATATAATGTTTTTGGGAGGTGAGTATTCCCTCGAAGGTTGAGCAAAATTGAACTCCAAAGAAATCTGCCACGTGAAGCAACTCAAGGTCGCAAACCCAGCTCGTTGGTCACGTTGCTTACGAGGCATTATCTAATTGGCTATCTTAAACCCCAGTAACCCAAATCAATTAAGTGAATTCATGATCACACAACCCCCAGAAATTAATTATTTTTGAATGATTGAAATCTTTCATCAAATGGGTTCTGTTTAAATCCTAAAGAAAACAATAATTGGGTGTGGATACACAGAGAGAAATGGCAGTGCATTGGGGGATGACACTGTGGATGGCTAATATGGTGTGGAAATCACTGAGAGGTTGGGTTTCTTCATGCTTCACTGTTGCTGATGAGGTTGCTGGTTCTATAAGAACTGGCGATATCGGTCCTTTCCATGTTGGCTGATTCTTATTTTCTTTATTTCATTTCAATCCAACTAATGCTCTGGTTTGTCTCTCACAGCTTGCAATTTTATTTTATTTTTTTCTAATTTATTTTTGGTTTCTAAACAAATTTGCTTGATTTCTAGAATTTGAATTTTAACCATATAAGGAAAATAGATTATTTGTGTTTTCATTAGTTTGTTCTATGTTGATCTTTTATTTGTTCCTTGTTAAAGTTTTTGAAGCAATAACTGATCCACTCAGAATTCCTAATATCCAATTATTGTGTTTTCATTACTCTACTTTGTTTATAAATTTTATTGGGGTTGAATTCCAGTGTCATTTGTGCATTCATATTGGACCCAGAAACAGACCTAGAGATTGTTAGTCAAAGGGTCTTTTACTGATTAGTGGTAAAATATTTCATGCTCCATATTTTGAAGATGAGATTCATGGTACCAATCTCAATTTTGTGGGTTACCATCTGAAATTCCATCACTTCTGGAATGCTGGATCATTTTAGTTTAGTATATCAGACAAACGTGATCCTTATATAATTTTGTGATTATAAAAAGAGGGTTTCATTGATATTGGGGACAAACTGGATTAGATGCTCAGATCTGTTCAAGACCTATTCCTGTCTTTCTTCGAGTAGCCGCTGGTGTTTCTGTTAAAAAATAAGTGTTTTGGTTGCATTCTCTATCATTCTGTGTGTGACTGCCCTTTGAAGTATGTTTTGTGGTATCTATCAAGGTGGATTAAACATAAGGTTGGCTTGATTTATTGCTATTTCAGTATCAGAGCCATGATCTTTAAGTCACTATGTCTTTACTTCTGGGATTAAAACTTCCGTATGTTGAGCTACTAGTCCCATAGTCCCGTATTTCTCAAAAAAATTTGTATTTTCCAAATGAATGAATTGGTATCCAGAAAATACAGATGCTTAGGAGTCTGTAGTGATGCCTATCGGGGCCCTATATTAACTTCATTTAAATCTATTGAGATGGCACTTATTGATGTAGGACAATTGGCTTTGGAGTTTGAAGAAGAGTTGGATAGGAAATTGGGTAAAAGAGCTGGTCCGAAGAAAGTTGGTCCGAAGAAACGGACATAACTTTTAGCTCGGTTGTCCGATTGCCTATTATAATATGTTTTCGGAAAGGGTTTTCAGTGCTCCATACTGTCCCAACCGGGGTCTCCCGGTTGAGGTCGTTTTCATCCTCAAATTCGCTGTTTTAGATAGGCTGTCGGGTGATTGAAGTTTTATTGTTTTTTTAGTTTTTCGTTTTTAGTTGTTATTTGTTTAGGAAATGTCAATTTTGGTCTTTTACTTAAGTTAGAGTTTCCAGAGACTATTTAAGCTCTTGGTTATTTGTTTTAGGGTTATCTTTTCATTGAATCTTAATAAAATTTAGTTATTTTTTTGGTGGATTCCAGTTTATGTGTTCTTAGAGCTTACGTTGGTAATCTCTTATACTTCCGTTCTGCGTCACTTATGAATGTTACGTGGAATTTTTGTTGCTTTCTGTTCTTCCTCTTTTATGATGTTCGAATCTTACTTTATCAGTCTGCTGCCTGTATGATTAGATTCACATGTGATGAAATTGAATCTAATGAATTATGTTTCCTTTTTCTTACACTTCTGGTTTTCTGAACAATTTTATGGTGATAGTGTATCTCCCAACACTTTTCAACAAAAGCTGATAGCTCTCCCTAGTCTAGAGTTTTTATGTTGTTTGTTCTGTGTTGCTGATAGAGTTTTTGGATTTCGCTCTTCTATAACCTTATTGATTAATAATCATGGTTCTGCTGGTCTGGTTTTAAATTTTGGTTGTGTTATGGTTGGTTTTGGTGCTCTATAGAAATTTCCCTAATATCCATGTGGATTGCAATTGCATGGTTTAGTTTAAACTTGCTTGTGGATTTTCATCGCAGATGACTTTGACTCTACTTGAGGTTCTGAAAGTCTCAAAGAAATTTGCATTATAATTTTTTATAGTATGAATGATCTTATTGAATTTGGATGAATTATCAAACCTTAGAAAGGTTAGTACCTGATGATCTATGTGAGACAGTTTTTAGGCCTCCTCCAGTCCTCCATTTGTGGAATTATTTTCTTTCTGTTCTTATTCCCTGAGAAAGAATATATCGCTGATGAATTAGATATAGTGTCAATCTTCTTAGTCCTTACTCATTACTTTCACAAATTACCCTATATCTCTATAGGCATTATGAGACTGAGATTGCAGATTCTGGGAAATTTCGCTACTCGCTTTGTTCACTTTTGGTTTACTGGTGGGATTCTTTTTTCTTTCTGTCTTGTTATTTGGTTTGGCCTTATTCAAATGAGAGCTCTAGCCTACTCAGTTAAGCCAGGTGGCGGCCTCCTTTGTATCTGCTTTGATTTTGTCATCCTAATGCGGACAGTAAACATGCAAAGTTCATATGTAGTCAAAATATAGCGTATGTGGAGTTCTATTAGGACCATTATTCAGTTGGTTAGCATTGATTGTTTAGTAATGTAGTGACAAGATAGTCGAAGGAGGATAAATGGAGATCTTCTCTAGGACACTATAAGAGTGTCATGAAAAGGAGTTCTACGCAATATAGATTTATTTTTTTCTCTGTATCTTTTCTCAAACACAAAAGATATCGAGAGTTTAGATTTACAGAAGCGAATTCTCACATTATCACAACAACCATAAAGTGAACAAAGAAAACCAGCAAATCAAACTTGAAATCAGCACAAACCAAGTTGAACCAGAAGTGGTTCCTCAAACCTAAATTTATATCTGATTCATTTATTCCTTTTCTTTGAGTATGACAGTGATATAAATACTTTGTACTTTGTACTTTGCTCCCCACAATACTTGCTATTGTCTGCTCGAATTTTCACGTTCTTGTTATGACTTTGCAGACTATAAGGAAAACTTCAAACTCAGAAAAGGAGAGTAAAGTCTTCATGGAAGATCCAAATTCGTGTTTAATTTCAGCGAATATAGATGTGTTGTCTACGGATCTTGCTTATCAGTTCACTAAATTGCAGTTTGATGTCTTTGGCCAGTTGCACCAGAAAATCTACGCGGCTGGTTTTTTTTTTTTTTTGTATTACAAATACTGGAGGTATGATTAATGTATATAATATAGTTGGCAAGATTGTACAACAGAGATATTGTGACTTGTGAGTTTGTTTTAAGTGCCTGAAATTAGCTGTTTGATACAATTTCTTTGCTATCTTTCATGTAAGAAAGTCAAGGATGCATCAATGAACGGGTCTGCATGTTGTATTTTATGGAACTCTGCTGTAACTGAATGTTGTGCTGAATATATATATGCATTAGAATATAGAAATTATTCAATATTCTTACAATATTATATACATTTTAGTTGTGAGTATGTGAATTTCATCCATAAATTCAATATAAGAATTATACTTTGAAGGCTAACTGGTAGATGGACGAGTTTGAGGCTTGAATAAATGACCCACATGTCAGTGGTTCGAATCCTACCAATTGGCGAAAGCTTTCAAAAAAAAAATACATGTCCTGAATTAATAGATATTGTCAAAAAAAAATTAATAGAATAGATACTAAAAATAATATATTACAATTAGTTTTTCAATCACTAGAAATGCCAAATCATTTTCTTGGCAGAACTAATTAAGATCAAGGGATATTATCATTTGGGTCTCTAGATTTTTTAAATTATCTGTTTTTTACTCATTTATTCATTTTTCACTGGATTGGTCCCTATATTTTCAAAAACCACTCAACTTCGTCCTTCTGAAATTCTAATGGTCAATGGTCACAGAAAGAATGAAATGACATCTCTACCTCTAAACATTTAATTTCTTTTAAAATAAAATAAATTTAGTTTTTCATTTGGGAATTTTTTTTTCAAAGAAAATTAAAAACAAATTAAAAAATAAATAAATCTTTCAACAACAAAAAAATTAAAACCACCACCACTTATCAGTCATCATCATCTTCTCCCAACATCAACTCAAACACCCAAACCCTAGCTACCACCAATAACTTCAAAAGCGAACTCATTCAAGTCTCTTCCGATCATCAATGAAACCCAGAACAAAAAATTAAATAAAAAAAGAAAAGAAACCCAGAACAAAAAAAGAAGAAAAAAAGGAAAGAGTTGGGTCGATGGAGACCGACGGTGAATACAGACGCAGATCGGAGGAGATCGGCGTTGGGTCGATGCAGATCGGAGGATTTATGCGTTGGGTTAACGTAGATCGAAGGAGATCTAACTTCTCCATCTTCTTCGTGTCGGATCTCCTCAAAACGGAAGATATCGATGCATCGTATCTCCTCCAAACGGAAGACATCGACAAACTGGAGGCAACGGCATGCAAGGATGGCAAAGTCCGACTTAAAAGGTTGGCAGTGGAGGCTGATTTGAAAGGGTGGCGGTGGAGGTGAAGATCACCATTTCCAGATTTTTATTTTTTGAAAGTGGTTTATTTTAGGAGTGGGTTTGAGTTTGGGTTTGGGTTTGGGTTTGAGTTTGAGTTTGAGTTTGGTTGTGTTTGATAGTGGGCGATGGTGGGTTGAATTTGAGGGTGTAGATGGTTGGAGATGGTGATGATTTCTAGAAAATTGATGATGATGGTGTGTTTTGGTGGGTGTTTTGGTGGGTGTTCTGTGTTCTTGGTGAGTGTTCTGGAGTTTGGGTTTTACATTTTAATTTTTTTTTTAATTTGTAACTAAAATTTTCTAAAAACCAACATCACAATCCCGATCTTAAACAAATAAATATCTCACACCGAGAGAGTAAAGAATATTATATGGGTGTTCTTTGTTGTGTTCTTGAGTTTGGGTTTTAAATCAAAAAAAAAAATTGATTATGTGGAGATCCAATCATGGTGGGTTGGATTTGAGGATGTAGATGTTGGAGATGGTGATGATTTCTAGAATATTGATGATGATAGTGTGTTTTGGTGGGTGTTTATGGTGGGTGTTTTTGGTGTTCTTGGTGAATGTTCTTGAGTTTGGGATTTAAGTTTTAATTTTTTTTTTATTAGGTGGAGATCCAGATTGGATCTCCACCGTCCATCTCATGTGATGGACGGTTTGGATCTCCCCTAATAAAAAAATTCTTTAAATTTAATTATTTTTTGTTTTTTTATTAGGCATTTAAATTTAATTTTTATTCTATATATTTCTATTTGTTTATGTGTTGACACGTGGCATGTCATTGTTCAAAAGACCAAAATACCCTTAGAACCGTTTAATTTGACTAACGGTTGACTTACAGACGGGCATAGTTGAGTGATTTTTAAAAACATGAGGACCAATCCAGTGAAAAATGAATAATTAGTAAAAAACAGATAATTCAAAAAAACCTAGGAACTCAAATGATAATATCCCTAAGATCAATCCTAAGAAATTATTTGAGAAACCCTTTTGTCATTTATATACAGAGATGACAATTCTACCCTCAGATATGGATACTTGGTTACCCATGGATACTATATTGCTAACTGGCCTATGAAAATTCAAATCCGTTGCGGGTTTAGGTTAGGGATGGGCATTGGGGAAATGGGGATGGATATAGGTCTCCCCATCTCCATCTCCATCCCCCCATTTTTCCATTTGGGAGAAAATGGGGATGGGGGAGTTTTGGGGGAAGGTATCCCCATCCCATCCCATCCCTATCCATATTTCCTTGTTTTTTCAGTTTTCCCCATTTTTCCCCGTCCCCTATTTTCCCATTTCCTCTGTTTTAGTAAAAGTTACATACTTAAAAAAAATCAATTACAAATTCAAATACAAATACAAAAATATTAACAATAGAGAGAATAAAAAATATTAAGAATATATATACACACTTGGTAAGTTAGAGCAACCCCAAAAGCCTCTTCTAATTTCACTCTTCAAATATCAATTTGCTTACCTATATGGCAATTTGAAGAATGGAAAAAAAAAAAAAAAAACTCATCCCAAAAGACTCTTCAAATAAAAATAGTCTTATATTATTTTAATGAAAACATTTAATTTTTTTCCTGCTAACAAATTTAATTTACCCTCCATTTTTTCTCTCCATGAGAATTTCAACTTTTTCCTCTCTTTTAATTCATTCTCACAAATTTTAATTATCATCCAGTTTCCCTCCATTTAATTCCTTTTCTACAAATCAATTATCATCCAATTTCCCTCCGCTTAATTCCATCTCTACAATTTAATGATCATCCAAGTTCTCCCCTTTAATTCCCTCTTAAATTTTTAACTCTTTATAAATTAGGTCAATTGTTACTCTTATCATTCATCATTTCACAGTTCAAAACTAACTAAATTTTATTCTTTTTACTTTTTTTTTCCTCATGGCTAGCAATTTTGAAATAGATAGATTGCTTGACTCATCATCATCGATGATGATGATTTAGATATGATTGCAATAGCTGCGATTGCAAGAAGAAGAAAAAAGTTATTTTGGTTATCACTCATTAGAATTTTTGGACGATTAAAAAAGTTATTTTACGTCTACTTGGAGAAACCCAAAATTAAAGTTTTTCCAAGTAGATCTTTAGAGTTTTTTTTAATAACATTAAAATCTCCAATATAACCCTATAATTTAATGTTTGCTAGAGTATTTTGGTAATTCTATCATTAAAAAAGTTTTTTTTTAATTGACAACCAAACGACCAACGACTTTCATTTAAAAGTTCTACCTCTAAAAGATATATTTCTAAAAGATCTATTGTAAAAAGATCTACTTGAGAAGCTCTTCCAAACGTACTCTAAGTGTGGTGGCTCTATTGATGGTCACACAACCATTTGGCGTGATCGATTAGCAGGTCATGAAAGGCTTTATCATAAATTTTTTTCTGAAATTCCTACATATCCTTTAGATAAATTTCGAAGAAGGTTTCGGATGAATCGCTCTCTTTTTATTCGTATTAAAAATTCGGTGGAACAATATGATTCATACTTTGTCCAAAAAAGAAATTGTGCAGGAGTCCTCAGTTTATCATCACTACAAAAGATTAGTGATGCGATGCGATGCGAATGCTAGCTTATGGAGTAGCCGCTGATGCCGTTGATGAGTACATGAGAATCGGTGAAAGCACTGCAATCGAAAGTTTAAAAAAGTTTGTTCGGGCAATGATTGAAATTTTTAGTGATGAATATTTAAGATCACCCAACAGTAATGATATTGCCAGACTTTTAATGGAAGGTGAACATCGTGGATTTCCATGAATGTAGGAAGTCTTGATTGTATGCACTGGAAGTGGAAAAATTGTCCACTGGCATGGAAAGGGATGTATGTTGTTCATGTGAAAGAACCTACAATAATTCTAGAAGCAGTGGCCTCATATGATCTTTGGATATGACATGCGTTTTTCGGGTTACCAGGATCACACAATGACATCAACGTGCTCAATCGATCTTCATTTTTTAAAGACTTATCTGAAGGACGCGCTCCGTTGGTAAATTATTCTATCAATGGTCATCATTATACAATGGGGTATTATCTTACAGATGGTATATATTCACCATGGTCAACTCTTGTGAAAACAATACCATACACATAAGAAAACAAGCATAAGCATTTTGCTAAAGCTCAAGAGTTAACTAGAAAGGATGTTGAGCGAGCATTCAGAGTGCTCCAAGCTCGGTTTGCAATTGTGCGCGGACCTGCTCGCTTTTGGGGATGTGATACGCTTAACGATATCATGAAGGTGTGTGTTATAATGCACAATATGATTGCTGAAAATGAGCGTGGTACAGATATAGAATACTTAAATGATGATGAAAGTGAGGAAAATCCTCAGGTTATACCATCATGTGAATGAACAATAGGGATTATGGAATTCATTCAGAATCATCATCGAATTCGAAATAGAGAAACCCACTCTCAACTCCAAAATGATCCTATTGAACACTTATGGAAAAATCAAGGATCTTGTAGGGACATGTAATTTGATAACATGTTGATTTAGTGATGATTTTAATCATATTTATAATTAATTTTCTTCATTTTCTCTTAATATATTTTTTCCTATTGTGTTTGTCAATTTGTAATTATTACATGTCTATGGAAAATAAAACTAGTTT
This sequence comes from Dipteronia sinensis, assembly GCA_033220585.1. NCBI lineage: Eukaryota > Viridiplantae > Streptophyta > Magnoliopsida > Sapindales > Sapindaceae > Dipteronia > Dipteronia sinensis. The sequence continues at coordinate 21,232,176 of CM065639.1, forward strand.
TTTTTAACAGCAAACTTAATTAAAACAAGAACATAAACACCAACACAACAACCAACAAGCCAACAAAAGCAGGGCAATGAAGCCAGCAACAAAAAGAAACAGAGGAAACAAGAAGCCAAAACAGCTCAGATCCACAACAACAAAAAACAAGAGCAACTGCAAGGCAACCAGGACCCAAGACACCAAGACAGAGAAAAGAATCAGCTATTCCATCAACTATTATTAACTCTTTTTTCAATGATCTCCATTTGACGATGATAATAATATTGTTAAAGATGGGGAGGCATTCCATTTGTATCCATTTGCATTATTTTCTCTTCTTCTTGTAATTGTTCTAAATCGATCTTTCGTTTTTTAATTTCCACCATTTCATTTTCTAAAAGGTACTTCTTTTCAGAAATGTCTACTTTTCTTTTTCTTTTTTTCTTTTTTGTCTGCCCGCATATCTTCTAAAATCTTCATGAGAGGATCATCATTTCTTTCTCTAATCTTACGTTTTTCACTTTTTTCCCAAGTGGCCTCTCTAAATCAACAAAGTCGGTGTCGATATTGCCATGTTCATCAAGATTTATAGGAGTGTTTGTAGGCGATGAAGATACCATACTTGGAGATGAAGTTGAAGTCAAACACTTTTTTGTTATTGTTTTTGCTTGAATATCATTCAACCATTTTGGATGATATCTCAATATATTCCAACAATGTTCGAATATAAATTTTGACTTGACGATCTCTTTGTACTAGTGTTTTTGCATTCATAATCTAAAAAAATAATAATAATAACAATAATAATAATAATCAACTCAATTTAATTTACATAAGCTAAATTCTGCAGACAAAATCAGTTAAATTTTTTTTAGAGCACTAGTGGTAGTGGATGTGTACTTACTTCAAGAGAAAAAATTTATAAAGATTTTTCAAAACAAAGATTTGAAAGAATCTTAATCAAATAAAACAACTAGATCATATATAGGATTTGAACTTGCAAATTCAATTAAAAAAAACAAGATTAAAATTTATTTATAACTTGTTTTTATGAAAGTTTTCTATTGTTTTTTTTTCTCTGTGTTAATTACTTAATTCAATCATTCACTGTATCAAAACATATACATATTATGCTAATTATTAAATACTATTACTCTCTGGATCAAATCTCATTCATTTGGGTTACATATAACTAGTTAAATTCAACATCTGCATTTGATTAAAATTCAAACACATGTGTCCACTATATAATTTTTTTTTATAGATAATGATATTACATAAATATACAGTAATCTATACCAATTAACATTATGTGATGTGACCATTAAACAAAGGTTACTGAAATTCATGTTATTGTGAATATTATTCAAACAAAAAGGCCAAGTCAAGATTCTATCTATCTTCTAAACACAACTATGTGAACAATAATGTTCTTGAAATAACTTAATATTTTTGAAAAAAAAAACTTAATGTTACTAAACAAAAAGGAAAAAAAATATGCGTACCTTGTCTTGTTCATTCACACCACTTTGTTGTCTATTTTCAATTTGGGTGAAACAACCATGAAATTTGTTTATGGCTTGTTGAATCCTTGACCAACGTTGCATCAATGATTTGTCATCCCCCATCCGATTCAAAATTCTTGTATTTGTGAAAATACTCCCACACTCGAACCCAAAAACTTTTGTGAGTTTGATCGTTTCCTTGTATAGTATCCAAACTAATATTTAACCATGATGAAGCAAGATGTTTATCCTCCTCCACTGAAAAAGCCTATCCGCGTTTTTTCTGTGAAATAAATCTGGGTGGAATTGGTGGTGAAGATGATTCAATAAACTAGGATGAATTTGGATATTATGTAGAAAATTCTGGATGATCAAATTGATCCATTTGATAAGATGTAGTGAAAAAAATAGTAAATTTGAAATAATACAAATCATGGTAAATTTTTTTGTCAGATTTAATGATATTTATTGGGTGAAAAAATTCCATAGCCGTTAAAATGTAGTTGTTTATTGTTTACAGGTTATGTTAAAATTGAGCTATTTGAAATGGTTGAATTATAAATGGTTGTTAAATTTAAAACTAGACAAAGTTGTCAAAGACAGTTGGTGTAGTAATTAATGATGATTATAAAAAATAATAAAATAAAATCTGACGAGTGAGAAATCACTCGGCAATATTGAAGAGTGAGAAAGATTTTCTCAATTGAATAATACAATTTGACCAATCTGTTGGAGCCATATTTGCTGATGTGGCTCATCTAACTTTTCCAACAGTCTCAATTAACTTGTCTTCGGAGTTGCTCTTAGGGTTAAAACTAGAAAGAATAAAAAATATTAAGAATTATATATATATATATATATATATATATATATATATAATGAGGAAATGGGGATAGGGACGATTTCAATTTGAGGATGAAAATCATCTCCATTCCCACCCATTTCTCTATTTTTTTCTTAAAAATTTCCTTCCAAATAGGGATGGAGAAATGAGGATTTGGGTATTTGAGGATAAATGCCTATCCCTAGTTTGGGCAGGGTGTGGACCGGACATGAAAATAATATTCATACCCTACTTGCAAGTTGCAAGCCCGCTTAAATCAAAATTAAATTTATGTGTGGAAGTTTATTTAAATTTCATTTTTTTACTGTGCTGGAACTTGAAAGTGTATTAAAAATTATTTATTTATTTATTTTTATCAAATTTTGCTTCTTTGTACTGTTATGTATGTATGTTTCAATTTTGAGCGACCATATTTGCATACACATTTTTTCATTTCAAAGAATTTTTTGAGTATATTCATTTTTCTTGACAGCTAAATTTCAAACTAAAATTATTAAATAATCTGGTTTTAACAACAAACTGCCCTCTGAGTTCAAAATGCTATCATATTTTCGTGTATCAATCAAACTATCACATTGTAGAAAATTCACACTATGTAATCTCAGGCATCACTCGACAACCGGCCCGGTAATCACCAAAACTAGAATAACTCAAGAAAGAGATTATAGCCCCAATTCACATATTGCACGATCAAATTGGCTGATTACGAAGCTAAGCAGAGAAGGAGAAATCAGCGAAGCACGTAAAGTGTTCGATGAAATGCCTGAGAAAGATGTGATTGCTTGGACTGCGGTGATTACTGGGTATATTAAATGTGGATTGATTGATGAAGCGAGAAGATTATTTGATAGAGTTGATTCTAAAAAGAATGTTGTTACTTGGACAGCAATGGTTGGTGGGTATATGCGATGGAAACGAGTTTTAGAAGCATATCAGTTGTTCTGGGAAATGCCTATTAAAAATGTGGTTTCTTGGAATATCATGATTGATGGGTACATACGAAATGGGATGATAGATATGGGTTTAAAGATCTTTCATAAAATGTCTGAAAAAAATTTGGTGTCATGGAATACTATCATAACAGCTTTGGCACAATGTGGGAGGATAGAGGAGGCAAAAGGATTGTTTGATATGATGCCTAAAAGAGATGTGATTTCGTGGACCACGATGGTTGCTGGGTTGGCAAGGAACGGGAGGGTTGATGAAGCTAGGTTGGTGTTTGATAGGATGCCGGAGAGGAATGTGGTTTCTTGGAATGCAATGGTTACTGGGTATGCCTGGAATATGAGGTTGGATGAGGCTTTTGACTTGTTTGAGAGGATGCCGGAGAGGAATCTGCCCTCGTGGAACACGATGATCACAGGGTTTATTGAGAATGGAGAGTTCAGAAGAGCAAGGGAGTTGTTCGATATGATGCCGGAGAAGAATGTTGTTTCTTGGACTGCAATGATCACAGGGTATGTAAAAGATGGACAAAGTGAAGAGGCATTGAAGGTCTTTCTGAAAATGTTGATGGATGCTAGGGTGAGGCCTAATGAGGGGACTTATGTCACTATTTTAAGTTCTTGTAGTGACTTAGCTGGTCTTTGTGAGGGACAGCAAGTGCATCAGATGATAAGTAAGACAGTTTATCAGGGTAGTACATTTGTTGTATCGGCGCTCATAAACATGTATTCAAAATGTGGAGTGTTGAGCACAGCAAGGAAAATTTTCGATGATGGTTTGCTGAGTAAGAGGGATTTAGTATCTTGGAATGGTATGATTGCAGCCTATGCACACCATGGTCGTGGCAGAGAGGCAATTAACTTGTTTAATCAAATGCAGGATTTAGGTTTTAAACCTGATGATGTTACTTATGTAGGGTTGCTCTCGGCATGTAGCCATGCTGGTTTAGTCGATGATGGTCGAAAATACTTTAATGATCTAGTAAAAGATACTTCAATACAAATACGGGAAGATCACTATGCGTGCTTCGTTGATCTCTGTGGCCGGGCAGGGAGGGTGAAAGAGGCTTATGATTTTATCGAGCAGCTTGGATGCAAGCCATCAGCATCAGTTTGGGGAGCTCTTCTAGCCGGATGTAATGTTCATGGGGATTCAAATATAGGAAAACATGCTGCAAAAGAGCTCTCAGAAATGGAACCAGAAAATGCCGGGAGTTACTTCTTGTTGTCTAATATATATGCTTCAACTGGGAAATGGAGAGATGCTGCAAGAGTGAGATTGAAAATGAAGGACAAGGGATTGAAGAAGCAGCCTGGTTGCAGCTGGATTGAAGTTGGGAATAGAGTTCATGTTTTTGCTGTTGGTGACAAATCTCATTGTCAAGCTAAGCCGATTTATTTTTTACTCGGCGATCTTCATGCCCAAATGAAGAAGGTTGGGCACATTTCAAATAACGATGATTTGGTGACATAAGGATGGAGTTACTTTATTATGTTACCATCTAGTGGTTGGGTGTATTCACTCTATAACTTAAATGCAAACAACACCAAGGATGTAAAAGAAAGCTGCCCAACTCATGAGACTAGAGCTGGTTGAATGGCATTATTTTCCTCCTCCGTTATATCATGGGATACATAATCATCGTCATGAAGTTCTCTCGCTTCAACATTTCTAGCACTTCTCCGAGGCCTTGCACGCTTCTCCAACCATTTTCCAAGTAAGCCCCGAACAGGCTCTACTTCTTTATCATCATCATCAACAATCCATCATTGTGCATTATTGCTAGTAGTATATCTACTTTCCTCTCATTCTCTTTTTGTGCTTGTTCATCAATTTGGCATTAAAATTGAACGAATACTAGATTTTTAAACCAATTTGCTGATTTGCTGTAAATTAATCATAAAACGACTTTTTTGTGTTTAACTTTTTATATATAAAAAAAAAAAAAATTACTTCCTAGGGCGTTATTAGACGCCTTTCTGCCTAATGTGACTGACTACACCATATTTGGTGCAGCCGGTGGCCGCTTAGGCCAAATTTTCGAACACTGACCTGGTTCATTGCAAATGCAGATCATGGTAGATTTTTGGCTTGTGGAATGATAAAGTGAGGATGAATGAGAAGGACCTGTGCAACTAAGTCCCACATGGAAACAATGGGAGTGATGGTGTGTGATTTACTGATTTTGATATGTTTAATTTAGGCCTGAAGTGGTGCATGGTGGTCCTCCACATTTATCATATGTCCACTTCAATCTGCTTGTTGGGGTACATACATTATCACACTACTTTATACATCTTTTCTTTTATGGGATTCATCATTATTTTTGGGACCCTACTACTTTATTTTTTGTATCATTCATTCTATCTATTCTCAGTTTTATTATTAATTAAATGATATGAATAATAATATCTCTGCCAACGTCTGAAATCTGAAATGAATTGCTAGTTAATTTTGGTAGAGTGTGATTCAATTCAAATTAATTCCTTGCATATTATTTTGTGTGATAAGATTAAAAATTACAAGTAGTGATTATAACTTTTGTTCATGGAGTTGTCAAGAATTTAATTAGTTTAGCCATTTAATCACCATGAAAGGACATATATTCAAGGATCCAACAACTATTTCACAACTTACTAGCAATCATATTCATGATAATAAATTAATAATAATCTGTCCATTTATTTTTTGGTGTTTGAAAAAAAAATTGTTTTAACATTTTTTTTTTTCCATTAGGAGAGTAGGTGTAATATAGCAATCAAATTGGTAAAAGCAGAAACAGTTGTTGATTCAAAGGATGACAAAATTTGAGTTCAATTGGTTGGGTGGTTCAGATTTATTTATCTATGATAGGATTGTTGTTGGTTAGCTTATCAAATTGTACACAGATGATTAACAAACAATTAAATTAACTAAGCAAACTTATTCATGTATTGTTATAACTAAATTTAAAAGTAGATTTTTGAATTACTGACAGGATGATTCTGATGTGGAGAATACACGTTCAGGCATGCTGTATAGACAATGACTCTGAAAATGACCCCCCACTAAAGACGCAAACATATCCCTTTTCTTTCTTTTTTTCTTAAACGAGTTTAGTAGAGACAATACAGTAGAATAATTTGACTTATTATAGGAAATTTAACTGTCTTGTTTACCTTTTACTTTTGAAACTTTGTGATGCTCTCAAGCATAAACCAATCACCTTAAAAGGGCATTAGATGCCGGCCAAAATTAGCTTTGCTCTGATGAATGGGTCAAACTAGAACCAACATAATGACATTTTTCTGAAACATTTCCATCCAAAAATCTCAACACACCATGACACCATTGATTTTCTTGACACAAAAAAAATTACAAATCCAACTAATATTACATCTCAAACCAATCTTTAAATCCTCATTAATTCTCCCCAAAACAACTTTTTTAACTCCCATTCAACATTAATGTCATCATCTTCCTTCAATCTCCAACTCTGTTGAAAGCTCTTTCTCACCAAAAACTGTTCTCTCTCTCTTCCTTTTGATCTAAGCCTCCCAACCCACCTCCAGAATCCTCCATTTCTCTCTGAAAAGCAACCAGAAACCAAAAATTAATCTCTCAAAAAGCCACAAATTCAAAAGTAGCTTATAGAGCGAGAAAGGAATCTAAAAAGTAAGTTAGAGAGAGTGAGTGAGTGAGAGAGAGAGAGAGAGAGAAAGGGTACATACATTAACATTCATGGGTTGCTCAGCTTCTAGACCCAACACCCTCCTCACCAAGAGCCACCACAACCAATACAACCAAGAAGACGAACCTTCTTCTTCTTCTACTACTACTACTTCTTTTGAATCAACAATGTTTTCTTCTTCTTCTTCACCAAAACCAATTCCTAGAGCTCTCTCATTGCCTACTCCATTGGTACATCACCCACCTTCAAGAAAAGGAGACACCCACCACCTTGTTTCTCTCACCTCCACCACCTACGGCTCTCTCCTCCTCATTGACCCCCAAGTCCCCACTTTCAACGGCCAAGATCACCCCCCATCACCACAAAAACAACCAAACTTGATGAAGAAAACCCAACAACAAATCTCTTCTAACCCAGTTGAGTCACTGTCCCCTGACTCTGTCATCAACACTTGGGAACTCATGGACGGCCTTGATGATGACTTTGACTACCAATTGGTCGACAAACCAGCTGATTCGCCATCAATAACAAAGCCATTGTGGAAGCATTTGTCTGAAGAATCACTGCTATCGAAAATGGACCCAAATGTGGCTACAAGTTACAGACGAGCATTATCATCAAGACAATTCGGTTACAAACTTGAGGTAGTAAAAAATGTAAGCTCGCCGTCTCCGGTTTCAAGTCCAGTAACTTGTTCATTATCAAGTAGTAATCATCAACATTTACCAGACACAAAAAATCAAATAATGATATATTTTACAAGTCTCAGAGGAATTCGAAAGACTTACGAGGATTGTTGTTCGGTGAGAATGATATTCAAGGGCTTTAGAGTTCAAGTTGATGAACGTGACATTTCAATGGACTCAATGTACAGAAAAGAATTGCAGAGCTTGCTCGGAGGAAAATCAATGAGTTTGCCACAAGTTTTTATAAGAGGAAACCACATTGGTGGGGCAGAGGATATCAAACAGATGAATGAGGCTGGAGATTTGGCCAAGATTTTGGAGGGTTTTCCCGTTGGAAATCCGCTTTTTGTTTGCGAGAGTTGCGGGGATGCAAGGTTCGTGCCGTGTTCCAATTGCTGTGGAAGTAAAAAGGTGTTCAATGAAATTGAAGAACAACTTAGAAGGTGTCCTGATTGCAATGAGAATGGATTGATACGCTGCCCTGCTTGCTTATGCTAATCAGTGATGTGATTTATGGCACTTGTTAATTGATTATTTTGAAATTTCAATGGTGTTACTAATGCTATGAATGGTCTATCTTTCAGGGTTTTGCACTTGTTTTTTTTTTTTTTCTGTTCATTGTCTCTCTGAACAGCCTGAAATAAGAAGTCCTTGGATTGTTTCTCTGTCTTTGTGAGATTGCAATTAACTTGTTAATGATAAATATTATAATGCTATGTTGTGCAATTATCAAAATTTTGATGTTGATTAAAGTGGAAAATCACTTCTGAGTTAGTTTAGTACCATTTTCACCTGGCCCTGATGAATGTTTGTAATAATATATTGAATCATTGCTCTCTCTCTCTCTGACTTCTCTTCGGAGAAAATCTCCTGTAGTTGTTGGTCTATCACATGATGATTGAATTTGAATGGCAATTGATTTGATATGAATTTGGAAAGTGTATTTCCTGGCAAATTGTGTATTTAGCAAAAACAGTAAAAATCACTTCTTTAAAGTAGATATATATAAAGCTTGAAGTCTTGCAATGGTTGAGATAGGTTATGCTACTGTTGCAGCAACGCAAGGGTTGCTATTTTTTTTTTTTTTTCTGTGTTTCGGCAGTTTGACCAAAAGAAGAAAGATGGGGATTTTTATGGAATTAATCTTTTTTTTTTCTTTTCTCAAAACCAATTCAGGGTTATCGATTCTTAACCAATAACCCAAAGTACATGTTAATGGCAACTTTTAATGTAAATTTTGAATAAAAAAAATAAAGAATTGACAAGAGTTTTTGAAGCAATCTTTGAAACAATTTCACCGATTAGTATTTAGCCGATACAGTCAAAAGGATGATATAAATATGCCATGATAACAAAAAGAGAAGAGAAAAGCAGGTGGATGCGCACGCGTATATATTGAAAGTAGAGTTGACAATTGTGGGAGAAGTAAAATGCAGCAGAATCCAGGAACGGTGTTAATAAAGAGAAAAGAGAAAGAGAAAAGAGAAAAGAGGACACAGTATATAGACTGAGACACCGAATGCACGGGGCCACGGCTGTAAGCCTGTAACCAACTAACTCTAACATTAATGACGCACTTGTTATGCCTCTGACTTTGACCTATTTTCTGTAAGTATAATACATTGCATCTTTTTAGGGTAGAGCTTTTAATGGTTAGCGTTTTTAATAAAAAAAAGTTTTTTAATTATGTAAATTATAAAAAAAGTGTTGATAATGTATTTTTAAGAATAACTTTTAGTTGTGTGAATTATAAAAAAATAGTGTTGATAATGTATTTATAATGAAATAGTTGTATGGTAGAATATCTAAAATTTATAAAAGGTAATTGAAGCAATTCATATTTATTAAAAAAGTTTGTTGGAAAAACCCAAATTTTGGATTTCTCCAAATAGACATAAAATGATTTTTATAAAAAATAATTAAGACAATTCATATATTAAAAAAATTGTTTTGAATCTTGGCAAACAACTAAACAAAACTTTAAAATATCTTTTAACATAAAAAAACCGATTTTGATCCTTACAAAAACCATATCAAATATACACTACATCACAAAGGGTGTAATTGCCCCTTAATTCTTACAATTTCAAGAAAACTTAGGGATATGTACTTTTCCGATCCTGGAAAATACATAGGGTGAATTTAGATAAATATTTCAGATTTGAAATACATAAGAAGAAATATATGAGAGAAATAGAGGAGATAACAAGAGGAGGAGACCATTTGTCTTATATTTTCTTCATAATCTCATCCAATACATTGTCTGTCAATTTATAGGCTATAATACGAATGTGTAAATTACAACAGTTAAACAAAGCAATACACATCTACCAAAAGGATCAAGACATGATCTCACATCTTTTGAAGGTGGGTGACACCACTCCTCCATATGAGGCCACAATGCACTCGTGGGTTCCCCATTATTTGCACACTATTACACTAATAACAAATAAAGCAATTAACCAACTCGACCAAATCAACCGATCAAGTCATCCTTTCTTGCATGGTCAGCATAGCTTGGATCATGCAACATATCAGATGTCCGGTACAATACTTTCGGCCTATTTTCATTCTTGTTTTTCGAAAACAATTTTGAATTCGTGTTAGTTAACCGTTTTTTATTTTGTTTTTAAAAAATAAAAACAAAATAGGAAACAATTCCGGTGTTAAGATTAAAAAAAAAGGTCTTTACTTTTCATTTTGTTCCAGTTCGCCTCCTTCTTCTCTTCTTCGACTTTCTACCATAAGACTCCATGAAAGAACATTTGGAAGAAGATATCATCAGTGGAGGATTGATACTGAACTTTAGATTCAGTAGACGTTTGGACCATGATTTGGGATTCAATATGGACAGATCAAATGAAAGAATTCGGGTATTACAATTTTCCAAAATTTGGGAGAATTTGGTTGTTATAAATTTATTTTCTGTTTTTTAATGAGTTATTATAAAATGTGGTGTTGTTCAAAAGAATATGGGTAATTGCTTTATCCTTTAAGAATCTGGATAATATAATCTTTTAAAATTTGGGTATGACCTTAAAACAAAGAATTTTGTCATAAATGAAATGGGAGATTTGAGGGAAGGACGAAGAAACTAATAGAAAGTTGTCCAAGACTGATTCTTTTGAGAATCCAAATTTTTTTTTTTTACACTTCGTTTCTAAAAACATTTCATTCTCAAAATTTAAATATTAAAAAATTTTAAATACATTTTCTTTTGTTCTAAGATTATCCTTTTAATCTTTTGGCACTCATATTCAAAAGACACTCTATTTTAAAAAATAAATTTATAAAGACACTCAATTTTATTTTAATAAAAGTTAGGACGAACCATCGTAGCTTTTGGGTTCATTCGAGGAGTAATCTTTTTTGAATTAAATATTAAAAAAAAAATTGTTTCTCCTAAATCATTAGATTAAATATTACATATTAAACATTTTCTCCTAAATTTTTAATTACCATATTAAACTCTTTCTCCTCCGATACATAAAATCTAATTTTCTATCTCCGTTCTTCTCAAGCAAGACTAACGGTTAAGAAAAAAAAAACTTACGAACAAGTTTGACTTTTAGGAACCGTATATATGTATATATTACAACACACACACAAAAACTCAAAAAAATAATAATAATAATAAACAAGTACCCTGTTTTTCAAAAAAAAAATCAAAATATGAAAATGCGCTTTGTTACTTTTGTAGGTATGTGATTGCCTAGAGAACTTTAATTCTTTCATTAGTCTTAGAAATTCTGAGTTTAATCGAAACTAGTTGCAACAAATCAAGTTTTAATATATATATATATATATTTTTTAAAATAAGGTATTTGTATTCACTTTTTAATATATATATATATATATATATATAAATATATGTTATACTTTTAGTAAAAAACCAAAAAATTCATAAGTTTTTTTTTTCTTTAACTATTAATCAGAGATTGATAGAGAAAGTATGAAGATATGATTTTTTTTTTCGAAAAATGGAGAGAGCAAGTAATTAAGAGAGAGTGTTTAATATAGTAATAACAGATTTAGGAGAGAGAGTTTAATACGTACTATTTAATCTGATGATTTAGGAGAAATTTTTTTTTTAATAATTTAATTAGTTTGGAGTGTCTTTAGATTTTTTTTATCTTGTTTAGTAATTTTAATTCAGGTTAAAATTTTCATTAATAAAAAAAATTAAATTGGAATGTAAATAGATAATTTGTGGATTGTAAGAAAAAACTCTCGGTATTGAATTATCAATCCTCCTCTTAGATTGGTTACGGTTGGAGAATTATGTTATTGATGTTTGAACAACAGCCAAATTCTTTCTTTGAAGCTGGATGAGGTGTTAGAGCCGCTGATCTGCTCCTCCAATAGCAGATTGATGCTCATTTCTCTTTTTATTATTATTTTTTTTTTAAATATTTTAATTATTTTTCAGTTAATTTATATTTAATAAGAAAATTATTGTTTAATATTTTAAATTCTTTCTTTATATGTAATTTTTATTTAATAAAAAATTCTAACTTAGTTGATAATTACTTGGGATGAATTATTGTCAATTTTTGATATTTTTCAGTTAACTACCAGATGCGTTTTTAATGTTTTTATTTTCAGAACACTGTTTTCATTTCCGTTTTTATTTTCAAAAAACGATACATGAAACTGCCTACTGGATGCACCCTTACATTTTTACATCACATATCAGTATTAGATTTTGATGGTTCTCAACTTTTTAAAAATACATCAAAATAGTCATGTTGTTAGTCAATGGTTAGTGAAAATAAATGCAAATATGGGTACTTATGTCTTTATACACAATAAATATACAAATGTGACACATGTACCAACAAAAAATGAATAATTCAAATTAAAAAATAAAACTTAGTATAAAAAATCGAAAATACCAAAGGCCACCTCCACTAGGTAGAGGCGACCTTTGGCCAGTCGATCTCCTAGAGATTGTCGGCCGGTTGATCTCCAACAGAGATCAACGACAAAAGTCATTGATCACTTTTCGGTGCAGAGGAGATCGATTGGTTTCCTCCCTAAATTGCCAGTAAAGAAGCTATCCAAATGTATAAAGACATCAATAATAAATGAAAGACAACGATATTTCTAATATTTGTAAGCTGTATTTTCATTCTTTATTTGTGGCAATATATACGGATCAAGCAATACACGATTATAGAAAGCTAAAATATTAGTCCTAAACTAATGGAAGATATAATATGATATACATGAATCATTTACAAGTAAAACAAAATCCTAAAATCTTGCTAATTACACAATCTTAGGAGGTTGACTTGGTTGTGATTAATTCTGTCTATCATGCCCCCGCAAGATGGAGCTTACATCGAACATTGCAATCTTGGAAGGAAGAAGTGAAAATTGTTGCCGAGAAAAAAGTTTTGTAAGAGCATCTACTAGTTGGCCTTTTGTGGAGATATATGAGACAACAAGTGAACGATTGCAATCTTATCTCATACAAATTGGTAGCCAATGGATATATGTTTCATGCGAGAGTGAAATACTAGTTTGCACATAAATAAGTTATTCCTACATTATCATAATGGATCTTCAGAGGTCTAGATAATGATATTCCACGTTCTATCGAATCCAACATATCTCAGCTGTTGTAGATGCAACTGCTCTATAAAGTTTCAATACATAGTCTAGTGTGTAGTTGGTTGAAGACAATGTATTTTTGGATTTGAATGAAAATTCATGTTTAATGAATTTAACATGTCTAGAGTGAAATAATTTTTTAACGGTGGGATCAAAACATTTATAAGAACTTTGAGAACTTGAGTAATTAATAAAATTACACGGTCGAGATTTAGGTTCTAATTTATGCATAGAACAAGGATGAAACAGAGGATAGCAAAGAAACCCAAAAAGTCGAAGTTTGACATAATTTGGCAATTTTTGAAATAAAGACTTGAATGGTGATTTGAGACTAAAAAGTGGTGTTGACAATCTGTTTATGAGATAACTGGCTGTTTGAAATGTAAAGGTCCACAATGAGAGTAATAAATCGGCCTTATGAAATAGTGTGAAATCGATTTCCACAATATGCTTATGTCGTCTTTCAGTAAAGCCATTATGTTCGGGAGTGTATAGAGGGGTGATGAGATGTTGCACCTTTTGTGATTCAAAAAATGCTTTTGTTTTTTATATTCTCTACCACCATTAGAATAAACAGAGACAATTGAGATTTTAAAAAGTTTCCCACCACAGTTTGAACTTGATAAATATATTGAAAAAATCAAACTTATAGCGTAAAGGACAAATATACTTTGAAAAATGGTCGAAAAAATAGCATAATAGCGAAAACCATCCATTGAAACAATTGGAGCAAGTCCTCATACATCAGTATATATACTGTTTAGAGTAGAAACTCTAAACGAGAGATGGTGGCTTTTATTGCATTAGAAAGAGTCAAAAAATATTATTAAAGACACATGGGATGAGATAGGAATAAGGGAAGACATGACAAGGTGATTAAGGATTTTGATTGCGGATATCCGAGATGGTTATGCCAATCATTTGATGAAATCTTGATACCAACATAAGCACATGTTGCATGTGATGCAGAATCATGATCAATCTTGGTCACTCACAGACATCATGTTTGTTAAGTCTTAAATGGAGTTATACTCCCATAAGAATTACAATTTTTTTATATTGCATTGCAGTAAAATGGTATCAATGCCGAGCTAGGTCTTGCTGCCTCTAAAGATGCAATACTTGATACACTCTTAGAAAGAGTAGAAAAGGAAATTATTTCTGGTGGTTCTTGTGAGAATAATTTGGTTGGACAGTCTACACTATTCCTGTCAAAGCTTTGCATAAATGTTTCTTTAATGCATAAGGTGAGTGTTTGATTTTACTTTTTTTTGTTGCCCCACCCCACCCCCATTCCCCCCTCTTATGGATTCTTCAATATATATGGTTAATATGAAGTATCTGGACAGTAGGTGGGCAATTGAGTCCTTCCTTTTAATTTTCACAACATTTGGCATCAATGCTGATTTAATTCATTTTATATGATTGAGTCAATTTATAGAAAACAATGTTGAAGTGGTTTTAATAATATGAAAAAAGTCATTGAGATTTCTTAGGAGCAACAATAATTGTAGTTATCAGTCCTCGCCCAAATCTTCAATTGGTCAAGGGATTTGGTCAAGGGGTCACTAACTTATAGGTCAGTTAGGGGGGGTCAATAATTGAAGCATGCATTTATTAAAAAAAAATAGTTTAAATTACACTCTCATATATTTGATATTTATGATCCAAGAATTTGGGCAACTCTTGATAATAAAATGATTGATTTATTAGTGGCCTTTGGATGGTAATTCTAGACATTTTTCATGTTCATATTATACTCAAAAATTATCTAATGGAGAGACTCAAGATAGGAAATGGTTAGTTTACTCAAAACATGTAGACAAAGTATATTATTTCTGTTGTAAGTTGTGTAAGCCAATGCATATGAAAATTGTTTTATCAGATGGAGTATTTAATTATTGGAAGCATCTTAGTGAGATGCTTAGAGAACATGAGAATAGTATTGAGCAAATCGCTAATATGAGCATTTGGATTGATTTATATTCATGGTTTAACTCTTAAAATATTGTCCCCAGCATATTAGGAAAGTCGTTTGATAGTGTTAAAGCCATAATATGTTAAGCTCCCGAAATAAAAGAAGTTTTGTTAGAATTACATGAAAGTAGTGATAATGTCAAAACAAAGAGTGAAGCTAAAATTTTAGCAAATGAACTTCAAAATTTTGAGTTTTTAGTAGACATGATTATTTGGTATGATATCTTGTTTAGTATAAACTGTTGGATCCTAGAGTTACAGATTGCGCAGCGGAAGGGTTTTAAATTTTTTATGCAATCATTAAACTAACCCATTTGTACAGTAATAATCAAATGAAATAATAAAGTGATGAAACATTTTCATACCTACGTAGGAGGCTCCTTCACTTTAATACGAACTGCTCCTGATTTGAACCACGTGATCTTCCTCACTATCTCCAGGAACTGGTAACAGCGTGTGGGCGCGTCACGATATTCAGAACCTGTATGGAGGAAGAAGAGAAGAACACACAAAAAAAAACAAACTCTAGAAGTGCAGCATTTGTGGTCTCACCACACACTAATATTTTTTTCTTTTGTTTAGCTTTTTTCTGCTTGCCGTGTATGTTGTTGTGTGCACGACCATTTTTTTTTTCTCTTCTCTCAAGTAATCTAATTACTTTTCCTTTTTGTTTCATTCGGTTATGTTTTTTCAATTAAAAATATATATCTCATATATATCTATAAAACAAACCAAAAATCTATTTGATTTTTAAAAATTTTACAAAGATATCTCATATCTTTTTTTTAAAATTAATTAAATATTTATTTTTGAATTCAAACATTTTAAATTCAAATTTCAAATATTTAATTTAATAAAATAAAATAATCATATTATCTTATTTTATTCAAAATCAAATATCAACTAACACCCTCCATTTAGTGATTAACAACATAATTAAATAATCTTATTATTTAATTTATTTAATCACCATTATTCATTAATTAAATAATCTCATTATTCAATTAATTCCCGAATTAATACGTGTTACTTTCGTAACACAATTAATTAGACAATCCAATTAATTAACCGTGACCCTTGTTACCTAAATCGATCGGGCTAGCAAGGGGACCTAATGGACCCACAGTATTTTGAGCTCCAATAATCCTTAGAAATTATTAACTAAACTCTTTAATTAATATTTCATGATTATTAACTTCGGTGTTATTCCACTAAAAACTCGAAGCTGCACTCTCTCAACTGTAAACGTTTTTACACAAACCAATAACTCTCGGTGTCCATCGATATAGCTATTACATATGGTATAATCCTCCATAAGTAGTTCATAATTAGAGCTGGGTCATAATGTCCGTTATACCCCTCTAATCATATCTTTCCATTAAGTACCATTGATTCTCTAATGAACAATAAATCCTACATTCCTTACGGAATTAGGAGAGCGCTCATATTGTTCAAGCCCCGAATCAACCCTTAAGGGAACTACCATCTACTTCTCACAAGAAGGAGTGGATTCCACTATTGTGTACAAACCTTCCCAGCCACAAGCCAAACCGCGATCCCAACATACGGAGTATATTGATCGGGAATGCAACTTCGACCTCACCCATGGTATATCAAAGACCACGATCTAACCTGAAGGAGTCGATAAGACACTCAGGATTAAGATCACCCACATATAACCATCATTAGTTGATATATATGAATCTCATCGTTAAACGGATCTTAGTGAGAGATTCATATAGATCATGGCTCAGTCCTATATGATCACATCATACAAGGTGCCTCCATTCTCATATCTACATATGAATGATCCAGGATAGGATCACCGTACACTACGAAATGGACCGCAGCTATAGATTAACCACAAATAAAGTACCCAGCTTTATTTGCTATCTACGGACTCTTTAAATTGCTAATTTCAAACTGAATCCATCTATATATGACACTCATATACTCAGTTCGAAATTACATCCGGCAATTTTGGATGTTAAGTGAACATGTTATATAAAGTATGACACAAAATGAATGAATATACTACTTCTTTTATTTATGTTCAAATTATATTTACATATTACAAGCTTTAGGGCAAAAACCCCAACAATCTCCCACTTGCACTAAAGCATGTGAGTCATGTCTCGTAACCCTAGACCTTCTAGGTGACCTTCAAACACTTTAGCCGGTAAGGTCTTCGTAAATGGATCAGCATGATTGTCTTGTGATGATATCTTGGTGACGATCACATCTCCTCTCTGCACTATCTCTCTAATGAGATGATACTTTCTCTCTATATGCTTCCCTCTCTTGTGGCTTCTTGGTTCTTTGGAATTAGCAACAGCACCACTGTTATCACAATAAAGTGTGATGGGCTTATCCAGATCTGGAACAACTTCCAGATCACTCAAGAACTTACGGAGCCAAACAGCCTCTTTAGCAGCTTCACAAGCGGCTACATATTCAGCTTCCATGATGGAGTCAGCAATGCAAGATTGCTTTATACTTCTCCACACAATGGCTCCACCACCTAGGGTGAATACTGATCCAGACGTGGATTTTTTAGAATCCCTGTCTGACTGAAAATCAGAATCTGTGTATCCTAACGGGATCAAATCCTGTCCGGAATACACTAGCATATAGTTTCTCATTCTCAGAAGATACTTGAGAATAGTCTTGACAGCAACCCAATGATCTAATCCTAGGTTGGACTGGTACCTGCTGACTACTCCCACTACATAGCAGATGTCCGGTCTCGTGCATAACATAGCATACATGAGACTACCTACTGCTGATGCATATGGCACACGTCTCATATCCTCAACTTCTTATGGTGTCTTAGGACACTGTTCCTTAGACAAGTGAACCCCATGTCTAGAAGGTAAATTACCTTTCTTGGAGTTCTGCATCGAAAATCGCATAAGAATCTTGTCGATATATGATGCCTGGGACAATGCTATGAGTTTGTTCTAACGATCCCTTATAAGTTGGATCCCTAGAACATAACTCGCCTCTCCCAAATCTTTCATTTGGAATTGGCTAGCCAGCCAGCCCTTTACATCAGACAACACTCCTACATCATTCCCAATGAGTAGGATGTCATCTACGTATAGGACCAAGAAAACTACTTTCTTGTCAATGATGCGCTTGTAGACACAAGGCTCATCAACGTTTTACTTGAAGCCATAGGTTTTGATCACATCATCAAACCTTATGTTCCAAGATCTAGATGCTTGCTTAAGTCCATAAATGGACCTTTGCAACTTGCAAACTTTTTGCTCTTGATCTGGAAACACAAATCCCTCTGGTTGCATCATGTATATGCTTTCATCAAGATTGCCATTCAAGAATGCAGTCTTGACGTCTATTTGCCAAATATCATAATCTAAATAGGCAGCAATGGATAAGAGAATCCGAATAGACTTAAACATGGCTACTGGTGAGAAGGTATCTTCATAATCGACCCCCTCTTTCTGGGTATAACCCTTGGCCACTAGCCTTGCCTTGAAGGTCTGTACCTTCCCGTCCACTCCTCTCTTCCTCTTGTAGATCCACTTACATCCTATGGGTTTTACCCCATTCGGTAAGTCTACAAGTTCCCAGACTGAGTTAGAGTACATAGACTTCATCTTGAGATTCATGGCTTTAAGCCATTCCTCTTTATCAGGATCTTCCATTGCATTCTTAAATGTCAATGGATCATCCACACTATCAGCAAAGATAAGATCTTGTCCCTCACTTACACCCAAATAGCGTTCAGGCTGTTTCACAACCCTCTCACTACGTCTAGGTGGTAGTGTATCCTGACTAGGAATTATCTGACTTTCAGATGTTAATGGATTAACAACTCTAGTTGACTGAGTACTGGTCTCACCAAGCTCCAACTCATTTAATACAATTTTAGAACGAGGTTTATGATCACTTATATAGTTATCCTCAAGAAACGTTGCATTTGTCGATACAAATACTTTGTTATCTTCAGGACTATAGAAGTATCCACCTCTGGTCTCCTTGGAGTATCCTACAAACAAGCAGACCACAGACTTGGGATCTAGCTTTCCAGTTCTGTTCTTCAGTACGTGTGCTGGACACCCCCGTACGCGAAAATGTCGTAAACTAGCTTTACGACCATTCCACAACTCTAGGGGAGTTTCAGGAACATATTTGGATGGTATTACATTCAAAATGTATGCCGCTGTTTGTAACGCATATCCCCAAAAGGAATTTGGTAATGATGAGAAACTAATCATGAATCTCACCATTTCCATTAGGGTTCTATTTCTCCTCTCCGCGACACCATTCTGCTGAGGTGTACCAGGAGCTGTGAGTTGGGACACTATCCCATACTCGACCATAAAGTCTTCAAACTCTTGGTCAAGGTACTCACCTCCACGATCTGATCGTAGAGACTTGATAGTCTTTCCTAACTGGTTCTCAACTTCAGCTCGAAATTCTTTAAACTTTTCAAATGTTTCCGACTTCCGTTGCATTAGGTAGACATATCCGTATCTCGAGAAGTCATTTATAAATGTGACATAATACTCATAACCACCCCTTGCTTTAACATTCATTGGTCCACAGACGTCTGAATGTATAAGCTCTAGTGGTTGTTTAGCTCTAAGCCCTTTACCAGTAAAAGGTCTCTTAGTCATCTTACCTTCCAGACAAGATTCACAGACAGGTAAGGTGCCAACCTTTAACTCATTTAAAGATCCGATTTTTACTAGTCTGTTTATCAGGTCAAGGTTAATATGTCCAAGCCTTAGATGCCAGAGATACGTTTCGTTTTCTGGAGAAGTCTTATGTCGTTTAGTTTTTGGTTTTACAACTTTAAACATTTCGGTGTTGAGCAGTGTTGTATGCATTAACGGTCTTAACACATACAAATTGTTTTCATTAATTCCTGAACAAATATTCAGACCATTCTTTGCAATAATAACTGATTTATTATCAAAAGAAACAGAATATAATTGTTCTAACAACTTAGAAATGGAAATTAAATTCCGTGTAAATCCAGGAATAAAAAATACATTGTCCAACAAAATAAAATTATTATTACAAAAACGCAATCTAATTACGCCCACTGCTCGTGCCGACACGACATCCCCTAACCCCACTCGCATCGAGAAGGCTCCCTCCTCAAGCTGTGTCCAAGAATCAGTCCACTGCAAATAAGAACAAACATGGTTAGTGGCCCCTGAATCAACTATCCAGGGTGAAGAATCATCTTCAACTAAACATGACTCAAGAACAAGTAAATCATATTTACCTTTCACTTTCTTCTTCTTGGCTACCTCCTTCAGATACTGAGGACAATTCCTCTTCCAGTGTCCGACCTTGTCGCAATGGAAACATTTTCCTTTGCTCTTGTCGATGGAGGTGCCTTTCTTTTTGCTTTGGGCTTTCTTGGGTTTGGGCTTACCCTTCGCCTTCCCAACAGACCTCTTCCTCTTGATATTATTGGAGGAAGATGGTTCAGAAACATTTGCCTCACCGGTCTTACTTTGCTGTCCTTGGTCAAGGACTCAAAAGTAGCGAGCTCATTGAGCAACTGTGTGAGACGAAACCTTAACTTGTTCATCCCGTAGTTGTTCTTAAACTGATCGAAACTCTTCAGAAGAGTCGTCAGTATGATGCTCACTTGACTGGGTTCATCAATGGCCCCGCCATTGACTTCTGCCGTGTTGAAGTAGGACATCATGCTCAGGACATGTTCCCGAACTGATGTACCTTCCTTCATGCGAGCGAGCATAGCGGAACGAACATCTTCGTGTCGCTTTTGCTCGGAGGGCTGCCCGAACATAGCTTGCAATGACTCCATAATTTCGAATGCTGTAGTCATTGCTTCGTGCTTTGTGACAAGCACGTCTGTCATAGAAGCTAACAGATATGGTTCGGGCCTTCTCATCAGATGAGACCCATCGCTGGTATGCCTCACGAACAGTTCGTGTGGCATTGGCAGTAGGCACCGGAGGACATTCCTCAGTAAGCACAAACTTGAGGTCTTTGGTGACTAGTATTGCATTAACGTTAAGTTTCCATTTTGTGTAGTTATCACCAGTTAATATATCGTTTGCAAGTATTTGTAATAGTGAAGATGACATGGCTGAAAAAACATAAATTAAAGATTCATTCAGTCATACATTCTAAACATGTGCTAATGTTCGGCATAAAATTAAACATGATGCATGAAAATGTTTAATGAACAAGAACAACCCTAAAAACAATGTTTCTATGCCACGACAATCCAACATACAACAAGCAAGTGCCGCCTTAGGGTCGGTCAAATTCTTGCATGTTGGATCGAGACCTTCTCAGTCAAAAGATATACCAGAATAACTCTTATGCCAATATCATTCAACCATCGTTTATTAGGTCAGGTTTTTAATTAACCAATTTAATTAAAACCTTGTGAGTGTAACCCATCATTTCAGATCTCAAGAGCTTAACTCGAGAATTGCCGCCTTAGGGTCGGTCAATCCCGAAATCCCCTCCGAAATCCTATCTGTTACGAAGTCAACCTTGGTATTGATTCTTATGGAAACCCTCCTTAGGGAGGACGAAAACAAAGTCGTCACGAGGCCCCACTTGAATCTCACGGTGTTGAACTAATGATGGAGACCGCGGGATATAATGTCATATATCCCTCTCCCACTCACTATTTTATATTAAGGGTTTTCTATTAATATTAATGCACCTAGATAAAACTAGATTAAACGGCTAATTTTAATCTAAGCGTCAAGTGCATTAATCACAAATTATTAGAATCCTATTCCAATAACTAATAAACTAAATTGATTTTTAACACTTAAAAAAATTTAGTTCATTAGTGATAATTCAAATCTATGTAAACTGTTTACTAAGACTAGAATTATTATTAAATGTGTATTTACCAAGTTTTAACTATTAAAACTAAACACATTATTAGGTCCAATTATTATTAGGAGCTTAATCAAATTAATCCTAATATATATATATATATATATATATATATATATAAAAGACCCTACTAATCTAAGTATTTAAACTCTTTAATAAAAAGATTAGTAATTAATGAGATTTACCAAGTTTTTACTCCTAAAACTAATCCCATTAAAAAATAGCCAATTATGTGAATAACCTATTTTAATCAAATTAAAAAAAAAATTAAACACATAATAAAGATGGCTATAATGCATGTATGATATATCAACATATATATATATATATATATATATATGTGTAGGCACAACTAATTTAAATGACATGTATATGCATGGCAATGCTTAATCATCAAATAATTAAAACATACATGAGTTGACCGAGTGTTGTGGATTATTTAACCTAAAAATTGGAATCTAATTACAAAAAAATATTCCCAAGGCATCCAATCTCTTCAGGTCATGTGCGCCGGTAGCATGCTCGCTGGTGGTAGGTGCGCGCTGGAAAGATTGCGCGCTGGTCTGCGATGCACGCTGGTCGCCTGGTCTACGATGCACGTTGCGCTGGAAGGATTGAGCGCTTGTCATGCATGCGCTGGTGGGCTTGCATCGCTGGTGGCACGCGTGGGATGGGCAGTGCGCTGGAGGTTGCGCGCTGGTACATCGCATGTGCTGGTCTGCTGGCGCATGTTGACTTCTTGAACTCCAGGTCCAGCTTTTACATTTTGTAATTTTTTTTTTAATAATACAACAGTAAAATAAAAATAAAAATAAACAACATTATACAACCCAGAAACACTCTAAATCTACAACACCATAAAAAATTACGATCAACCATGTTTTTTTTAAATTAAACAATTTAATTAATTAAAAAAAAATCATACACTCATCAAAAACATTTGTGCCTACACATTCATACATATCAGGAGTAATCGAATTCGATTGTACTGTACAAAAACCAGGCTTTGATACCAATTGTTGGATCCTAGGGTTACAGATTGCGCAGCGGAAGGGTTTTAAAAATTTTTATGCAATCATTAAACTAACTCATTTGTACAGTAATAATCAAATGAAATAATAAAGTGATGAAACATTTTCATACCTACGTAGGAGGCTCCTTCACTTTAATACGAACTGCTCCTGATTTGAACCACGTGATCTTCCTCGCTATCTCCCGAAACTGGTAACAGCGTGTGGGCGCGTCACGATATTCAGGACCTGTATGGAGGAAGAAGAGAAGAACACACACAAAAAACAAACTCTAGAAGTGCAGCATTTGTGGTCTCACCACACCAATATTTTTCTTTTCTTTTGTTTAGCTTTTTTCTGTTTGCTGTGTATGTTGTTGTGTGCACGACCATTTTTTTTTCTCTTCTCTCAAGTAATCTAATTACTTTTCCTTTTCGTTTCATTCGGATATGTTTTTTCAATTAAAAATATATATCTCATATATATCTAAAAAACAAACCAAAAATCTATTTGATTTTTAAAAATTTTACAAAGATATCTCATATCTTTTTTTTAAAATTAATTAAATATTTATTTTTGAATTCAAACATTTTAAATTCAAATTTCAAATATTTAATTTAATAAAATAAAATAATCATATTATCTTATTTTATTCAAAATCAAATATCAACTAACACCCTCCATTTAGTGATTAACAACATAATTAAATAATCTTATTATTTAATTTATTTAATCACTATTATTCATTAATTAAATAATCTCATTATTCAATTAATTCCCGAATTAATACGTGTCACTTTCGTAACACAATTAATTGGACAATCCAATTAATTAACCGTGACCCTTGTTACCTAAATCGATCGGGCTAGCAAGGGGACCTAATGGACCCACAGTATTTTGAGCTCCAATAATCCTTAGAAATTATTAACTAAACTCTTTAATTAATATTTCATGATTATTAACTTCGGTGTTATTCCACTAAAAACCCGAAGCTGCACTCTCTCAACTGTAGACGTTTTTACACAAACCAATAACTCTCGGTGTCCATCGATATAGCTATTACATATGGTATAATCCTCCACAAGTAGTTCATAATTAGAGCTGGGTCATAATGTCCGTTATACCCCTCTAATCATATCTTTCCATTAAGTACCATTGATTCACTAATGAACAATAAATCCTACATTCCTTACGGAATTAGGAGGGTGCTCATATTGTTCAAGCCCCGAATCAACCCTTAAGGGAACTACCATCTACTTCTCACAAGAAGGAGTGGATTCCACTATTGTGTACAAATCTCTCAGCCACAAGCCAAACCGCGATCCCAACATACGGAGTATATTGATCGGGAATGCAACTTCGACCTCACCCATGGTATATCAAAGACCACGATCTAACCTGAAGGAGTCGATAAGACACTCAGGATTAAGATCACCCACATATAGCCATCATTAGTTGATATATATGAATCTCATCGTTAAACGGATCTTAGTGAGAGATTCATATAGATCATGGCCCAGTCCTATATGATCACATCATACAAGGTGCCTCCATTCTCATATCTACATATGAATGATCCAGGATAGGATCACCGTACACTACGAAATGGACCGCAGCTATAGATTAACCACAAATAAAGTACCCAGCTTTATTTGCTATCTACAGACTCTTTAAATTGCTCGTTTCAAACTGAATCCATCTATATATGACACTCATATACTCAGTTCGAAATTACATCCGGCAATTTTGGATGTTAAGTGCACATGTTATATAAAGTATGACACAAAATGAATGAATATACTACTTCTTTTATTTATGTTCAAATTATATTTACATATTACAAGCTTTAGGGCAAAAACCCCAACATAAACATGGTTAGCAAAATTTTATAATCTAAAGTATGTGAATTGATGTTGCTATAAAACATTTAAAGGAGGTCATTTCTTTTTATGAAAATTATAGAGAAAATGGGTTTACATCTGCCATGATTTCTGCTAAAAATAATGCATCTTATATGAAAATTGAACCAATTTTTGTTAGAAAAAAGTCAAATTCTTTGAATGAAACAATTTGATGAGAATGCACATGAAGATATTAGGCAATTGGCTGAAGAATTTTAATGCATTAATGAATCTTTTAGAGTGATATTTTATTGTTGTCGTTGATGTTGCTATTGCTTCCTTAAAGAGTAGATTAAAACAAATGCAAACATTTGACGGTATTTTTGGGTTCTTATATGATTCGAAGAAGTTAATTCTATTTGATTATAATAATTTGAAAGAATGTCAGGAAAATTTTGAATGTGCTCTAAAACATGATACATCTTTAGATGTTGATTCAAAGAATTTATTTTTTGATTTGAGTGTGTTACAAGTTGTTTTACTAAGAGAAAAAAAGAATACTATTGAAATACTTGAGTTTGTAAAAGCTTCGGATTGTTATCCGAATGTATCAACTGCTTATAGAATATTGTTGACTATACATGTAACTGCGACATCCGTAGAAAGAAGGTTTTCTAAGTTAAAAATGTTAAAATCTTATTTTTGGTCAATTATGTCACAAGAAAAGTTAAATGGGTTGGCAATCTTGTGTATTGTAAAGGAAATGTTGGAAAAGATTAATTTGAAAATATTATTAATGAATTTGCTTCTCAAAATGTTAGAAGAGACATTTCCAATGATGTTTTGATACTCTTTAACATGTTGTGATTTTGTTTTGTAGGACTACGTGATAGCTTGAATATTGTTGAAGAGTTGTTACCGATATATTTTGGAACTTTACAAATGCTTATGAGTGGTCTATCTTTTGGTACTTAGTAAATGCTTATGAGTGGTTTATCTTTTATAATTTACTTTGAAAATGCTTATGAGTAGTCTATCTTTTATAATTTTGTAAGCTATTAACAAGGATTTTGATAAATGACATTGATATTAGTAAATAATTCAGTACTTTTAATCATATTGTGCTTAAGTTATATAAGAAATTTATTTGTCTATATAATAAATGTATTTATCATATGATATTATTATATCTTTAATGAAATTATCATTTTTGGGTAAAATATATGAAAACATGGTATATATATATATATATATATATATATATCTATAAAACACCGGTGTACCCATACACCGTGTATAAAATATTGTGATCGAATGTTGGATCACACATTTTCAAATTACGATCATAATATTTTCTACACGGTGTATGGGTACACTGGTTCTATTGCCTGACTCTATATATATTTAAAAAACTATAAATATGAATAAGGTGCCCATTTTAAACTTTCGCCCCAGGCCTCAAAAAAGTCAAGGCCGACACTACAACAAGTATCGTTTACAATCATTAGAGATATATTGTGTGACATCGAATAATTTGACATTTTAATTTGGTTTTGCATTATTTTAGTTTGAGCATGAGGATAATTGTGCTTGGAAATTGGATAGATTGAAGACCATTCTAGAAAATGAAATGTTACTGTGTGTAGTAGTGATAGATCGAGAGTTAGCTTTGATGAATGATATTAGAAAAATATTCTCACCAGCAACCAAACTTTGCAAATGGATATCTCAAAGAATATCTTATATAATTGTAGGAAGTATTATTTAAGACATAAAAAATGGGATGACTTCATTTGTAGTTCGAATGTATTGGTGTCATCTAACACAAAACAAGAATACGTACATATAATACTTAAATGTTATAGATAGTAACTTTTTGAATATCAACATCAGTTGATTACGTACGTGAATCATACATAGCTAGACAAGTACAATGAAATTTATTTAAACTTCGAAATGTAACAACAAACAAGTACATTTACATTTTTATTTATATACAAATTATCACTGTTAAACTTAATTTAGAACAATGTTGAAACTACACATGGAAAATTGAAGAGGCAATTAGGTTTATCACAAGGAACGTTTGTGAAATTGTAGAATAAAATTCATGTTTTGCCATAATTGCAATACAATAAGACTTTAAACTTTAATTGGGAAGAGCAAGATCATTTTGATACATGACTTTAAATATGTTGTCTTTAAAGAGTGAAGGGTGTTCATTTCAAGACAAGCACCGAATATAATACTTGATGAATCTGAATAGTTGACATCGTTGGCATAAATACCTCAGCTTGTTGATGTATAGTTTGACACACACAGAGAGGCACATATACGAGTGCTCTTGTGCACAAGAAATTGCATAATATAAGTGTGAAGTTCGGTCTATTCCTTCATTCTCTGTAAATTCTCAGCGGAAGAAGATCACTAAAAGAGGTGCTATAAATACGAAAGATGAAGATATTACAAAAGAGGGCACTGAACATGAAGAGAACACATTCTCTAAACTCTATTCATGTATTTTTCATTAATCTCCATTCATGTTGCTTGTACAATGGTCAATCATAATGAATACACATTAAATTTACACTTATCTTGTTGTACAATTTCTTTACTTTACGTCTAGGTTGTTTCCCTACAAGACTCCAATCATTTTCCCCTTCCTAAAATTGATTGATGGGTTGGATCAGAATGGTAGAGTCCCACTAGGCCTTGCCTTGATCGTATTTTCGTCTTGTGGGTCATCCGAACTAGACCTCGAAATTACCCATGGACCTTCCTTCCAAGTGTATTCCATGTTGACACGAGGCGGTCCTCTACAAGAACCACCTCGCAAATTCTAGTTAACGAATGTTGTTAACAATCATAATAACTCTAAAATACTTAAGTGAAAATTGACAAACATAGCCATCCAAATTATTTAAAAATTGTTTTTAATCTTGTTGTAAATTTTAACTGTTTATAACCATCTTTCAATAAATCTTTTCACCCCTTAGCCAATATTATCAAAATAATCCTCAGCAAATTAATTTTTTAATTTTCTTCATTTCGTCTTCTTCTCTCCTCTAGACATGTTTCTTCATCCTTCTTCATATTCTTCTTCCTTAAGCTAACATAAAACAAAGATTAAATCACATAGAAAAACTAATTTCGTTCGCAAAACACCGATCAAAACTTAATAAATTGGGAGGATTAGTGTAAAAGATTTGACGGAAGTTGTTGGAGAAAAGTTTTGGGGAAAAAATTCTTGGATTGGATCTCAAAGGGGTTAATGTGTGTAAATATCTTTCATTTATCATTGTTTAAGTTCAAAATAATTAATTTAACATGAGTTTTGAGTTATCATATGACTTTGTTTTGAGCTTTGAAAGGATTTATTGAAATATTTTAATTTTCGAAATTCCAGAACGTTTCACGAAATGTGAAACCTTGTTCTTGGTAAAAACGTGAAACTTTGAAAAAAAATGAAATTTAAATGGTTTCATATCCATTTGCTCTAATGATTTTAACTTTTTTAAGGAGTTCATTTTTGCTCCCCCACCCTTCAAGGGGGTGATCATTACCTCCCTTCCCATTGGACGCCAAGTGTCCAAAAGTTAACTAGGGTTAACAAATATATTTTTACCAATTTTACCCTTATGTTAACAAAATACCTACAACCACACCTTGAAATCAACACCATAACATAGCCATACCCACCATCAACATGTACACAAATCAACACCACACCATCATCTCACAGCATTATCCTCTCTAGAAAACTAAACCCAAAATTGAAAATAAAATAAAATTTGAAATTTGAATCACCATTAATTTGTTCATCACCATCACCATCAACATCATCAAAACATTGTCTTCTTCAGAAAACCAATCCCAAAATTGAAACACAAAAAAAAATGATATTGGAATCACCATTAATCTGTTCATCACCATCGCCGACAACATCAACTAAAAACATTATCTTCTCCATAAAACTAAACCCAAAATTGAAACAAAAAAAATGGAATTGGAATCACCATCGTCTGTTCATCACCAACAACACCCACATCAACATCTCCAGCAATCAATGCCCACACCCATGCCACCACACCACCAGAAATCAAACCCACCACACCACCAGAAATCAAACCCACTCCAACGCCCACACCCATACAACCACCACCACCCAACCATCAACAACCCTACCATAACTCAAATCCGCAACAGAAGCCACCCAAACCAACCTTGTTCACCGAAGAGATTGGCGCCGGTATAGAGAAGATCGCAACAACCGAAAAAGACGGTGGTGGTATGACGACAGAAGATCCCTGCTAGAGGAGACCTTCTGAGTTGGTGCCACTATAGGAGACTGCCGGAGTTGGTTCCACCAGAGGAGACCTCGCTAGATAGAATACGATGAGAATATAGAATTTCATTTTTGATTTATGTTTTTCTTTAATATTACTTGTTAAAAAAATAATTTAAGTTTTTTTACTAATTTACCTATTTACCCTTATTTATGGGGTATTATCACTAAAGTCCCTACTTTTTCATGAATTGTCACATTTTTAAACGTCTTTGCTATATTAGTCACTTTAGTCCCTTGTTTTTTCAAAATACATCACTTTAGTCCATTTGACTAAAAGCTAACGGTCAACTATAACAGAATATATAAAAATACAATTTTACCCATATTGTTATTTTTAAAATTTTTTCTTTTAGTCCCTCTAGTTTCAATAATAGCTGGTCAACCCTTGAAAAAAATTAAAATGACTCCATCAAGGTTTGAACCAAGGTTGAAACTTAAAAAACACAAGCTCTAACCAGCTGAGCTACACTAGCTCATAGTTAAAGATTTGTTAATTTAAATATATATATATATATATATAGTTATGTAATTTGTTTAAACTGATTTAAATATATTTATATAATTTAAAATAAAATCATATATACAATTTAAAATAAACTCATATTTAATAATAATATATAAAAACATCATTTATGGAAATGAAAAAGAAAATAACAAAATTAAAGGAAACCCGGAAAATCCAAAAAATCAAACCCCATAAATTTGTTTGTTTCTTTCTTTTTTGGATTTTTTTCCTTTTCAAAAGTATATTATTTCAATTTGATAAAAAAAACCCAGAAAATTAAAGACCATAAATTGAAAAGGGAAAAAAAATCAACAACAAAAATAGAAAAATAAAAATAATAATAAACTCATATTAATATAATTTAAATTAAACTCATATATTATAATAATATATAAAAACATTTATGAAAATGAAAAAGAAAATAATAAAACAAAAGGGAATAAAGGAAAAAAAAAGCAATTTTTTTAAATTTTTTTTCCTATTTTTGTTGTTGATTTTTTTTCCCTTTTCAATTTATGGGCTTTAGTTTTATGGGTTTTTTTTTATCAAATTGAAATAATATACTTTTGAAAAGGAAAAAAAATCCAAAAAAGAAAGAAAGAAACAAATTTACGGGGTTTGATTTTTTGGATTTTTCGGATTTCCTTTAATTTTGTTATTTTCTTTTTCATTTTCATAAATATGTTTTTATATATTATTATTAAATATGAGTTTATTTTAAATTATATATATATATGAGTTTATTTTAAATTATATAAATATATTTAAATTAGTTTAAACAAATTACATAACTATATATATATATACATACATTTAAATCAACAAATCTGTAATACAAAGCTTGTGTTTATCAAGTTTTAACCTTGGTTCAAACCTGGATGAAGTCATTTTAATTTTTTTCAAGGGTTGACCAGCTATTATTGAAACTAGAGGGACTAAAAGAAAAAAAATTTAAAAATAACAGTAAGGGTAAAATTGTATTTTTATATATTCTGTTATAGTTGACCGTTAGTTTTTAGTCAAATGGACTAAAGTGATGTATTTTGAAAAAACAAGAGACTAAAGTGACTAATATGGTAAAGATGTTTAAAAATGTGACAATTCATGAAAAAGTGAGGACTTTAGTGATAATACCCCCTTATTTATTTATTGAAATTTCTAACTGTGGTAATGTTAGTTAACCTTGGTTAGCTTTTGGTTTACTTTTGGACACTTGGTATCCAATGGAGTGAAGGAGTGAGCAAAAATGAACTCTTTTTTAAGATGTAAATATATTTAACATTAACGAAATTATTTCACTTTTTTAATAAGGTTTCACGTTTTCAACGTTTCCAAGTATTTTCACTTATTTTTACATATTGAAACATAGTTTCACGAAAAACGTAAAATGTGAAAAACGAGAAACGTTGGAAATTTCAAGGTTAGGAGAGAGAATAGGAGAGAGATGGTTTGGGGTTTGTTTTTATATAAGGGTATTACAGTAAATGCACAAAAACAAGGTTATAACTAATTAAATTTTAAACATGATTAAAAACAATCACCTAATGTTTTTAATAGTTAAAAATGGATTTTTCCTAATATTTTTTGTCTTTCCGCAAAATAAACAATTAAAAAAAGTGGTAATTATTGAAAATAGCCTTTCTCAACGTTTAATTTTTAGAAAATAGCTCGTTGGTGAAAAAATAGCAGTTTTAGCCTTTTTACCAACCACATTTACTACATTGCCCTTTAAAGCCTCTCACCTGGAATTTCCCTCAATACCCTCATTAAATATTTTATTCAATATAAATTGTTGAAGTTTACTAAAATACCCTCCAATGTTTTTCCCACAAAAGTCTCTGTTAACAGAACAATTCAAACTAAAAAAAATTCAAAAAAAAAACTTGCTCTGTGTATTGTTGCAAAACCAAAACCGAAACATTTATAAAGGAGACGACCAACGTCGTCGTCGCAGTAGCCGTCGTCGTTGAATTAGAAATCCAAACAAACCCTTGTTGTTTGTTCTGTGTACCTAAACGACGAACAAAATTCAAGCCCAAGCAACACAACCCAGAAATAGAGAGGTTGGAGAAGCAAGGTCGCCGGTCGCCGTTTAAATCACAAGGCCGATGGTCGGTATTGATCGAAGCACCCCAAACCCCAGACGAAACGCGAAGTTAAAGAGACAATTTCAAGGTACTAATTTGTTCTAATTTGTAATTTTGATGGGAGGCCCGATTGTTGTTGTTTGTGTTTTTGATGGGAGATTGTTACTGTTTGTGTGTTTGATGGGAGATTGTTCTTGTGTGTGTTTTTGATGGGAGATTGTTTTGTTGTTTGTATTTTTGGCGATGTTTGTGTTCCGTTGTATGTGTAGGTATTTGGAAGGTGTGGTTTGTTTGAAGGCCAAGCATGAGCATTAGTCATTGACATGAACTGCACTGGAAAAACATTGAAAAACACTTTTTGGTGGGATGTAATTTAATGGGAAGAAAAACGTTTGCAGACGTTGTAATAGACCTAGGACTGACAGATGAATCATGTAATTTAATGAGCCTATGTTTTATGTTGATTGTACATGTTGAGCCTATGAATGATTGTCATAAGCCTAGGGCCGATGGATGGATGTGATGATGCATGTAATATTTTGAGCCTAAGACATATGTTGAATGTGTATTTTTATTCTATGAGGCTATGAATGTTTTTCATAAGCCTAGTACTGATTATGAGCCTGGGACTGATGATACATGCATAATTTTGAGCCTAGGACTTATTATCATTTATAATGCTGATACATGTATAATGCTAGAATGACTTATTTTGCATGTATGTATTATATTAAGCCTAGTAATCATTGAAATAGACCTAGGATTGACGGATGAAGCATGTAATTTGATTAGCCTATATTTTATGTTGATTGTATATGTTGAGCATACGAATGATTGTCATAAGCCTAGGGCCTATGGATGGATGGGATGATGCATGTATTATTTTAAGCCTAAGACAGATGTTGAATGTGTATTTTTATCCTATAAGGCTATGAATGTTTTTCATAAACTTAGTACTGATTATGAGCCTAGGACTGATGATACATGCATAATTTTGAGTCTATAACTTATTATCATTTATAATGCTGATACATGTTTAATGTTTATTTTGAGCCTTGACTTATTTTCATTTATAATGCTGATACATGTATTTCATTTTGAAGCTAAGTTTTTATTTTGTTATCTTTTTTCTTTCATTTTACAGATGCCAAAAATTTCAAATGAAAAGCTGTGGCAGTTCCCAGACCATGAGGAATGGATTCCAGTGAGAGTAAACAGTCGGTGTAAAATGTTTTTGATTAGAGACTTGAAGGTGGTCCTACAAAAATTTGGGTTGGTGGAAAAATTCAAGCAGGGCCCTTTCGGCCAGTACTGGATTTGAAACAATCGTTGATGGTTTACGGGCACCTAATTCATAATCATTTGAAAAGAGAGATTATTCACCCCAATGGACAAAGACCAGATGAGATGTGGTTTGGGCTGGGGAAGTCGAAAGCTCGTTTTGGTCAAGAAGAGTTTTGTCAATGCAGCGGGTTGAATATGTGACAACTGCCTGAAGGTTTTGCCAACAATAATGAAGTAGAACAAGATTCAATGCTTAAAAGAATTTTCAAAGGAAAAAGGCATACTGCTGAGGTATTGTATGCCACTTTGAATAAAATGTAGTCCGAAGAGAGTGAAGATACATACAAGATGTTGAATAACTATATGGTGAGCCAATTCTTTGGCACAGATGACAGACGGACGACAGCCATCCCGGGGTGGTTGTTTTCATTAGTTGAAAACGAAGATGAATTCAAAAAAATTCCATGGGGTTCTTACATCTTGAGTTTTACACTATACTTTCTGAAGGATGTACTTAACAAACGCATCCACAAACTAAGAGGTGAAGAAGAGAAGGAATATAAGAAGGGGAAGATGAAGAAGAATAAGAAGACAGTAGAAAAAGAAGAAGAAGATAAGAAGAAAAAGAACAAGAAGAAGAAGTGAACAGAAAGGAAAAGGGAAAGAGAAAGGAAGGCTGCAGATGTTGGGGTTTATGCCCTAAAGATGTAATTTGTAAATGGATTTATGAACTAAATAAAAAAGAAAAGTTCAATTCATTCTTGTTGTGTTGTTTATTTTATAACTTGTGCATATATTAACATCCTAGATTGCCTGATGTAATATCGAGATGTGTATATGAGTGTCATATACGGATAGATACAGTAAGAGACGTGCAATCTAAAGAGTCCATAGATAGCAAATAAAGTTGAGTACTTTATTTGTGGTTAATCTATAGTTGTGGTCCATTCTGTAATGTACGGTGATTCTATCATGAATCATTCATATGAGATATGGGAATTGAAGCACCTTGTATGATGTAATCATATAGGACTGGGCCATGATCTATATGAATCTCTCACCAAGATCCGTTTACTGATGAGATTCATATATATATCAACTAATGATGGCTATATGTGGGTGATCTTAATCCTGAGTGTCTTATCGACTCCTTCAGGTTAGATCGTGGTCTTTGATATACTATAGGTGAGGTCGGATGCAGTTCCTGATCAATATGCTCCATATGTTGGGATTGCGGTTTGGCGTGTGGCTGGGAAAGTATGTACACAATAGTGGAATCCACTCATTCTTGTGAAAAGTAGATGGTAGTTCCCTTAAGGGTTGATTCGGGGCTTGGACAATATGAGCGCTCTCATAATTCCGTGAGGAAATATGATTTATTGTTCATTAGAGAATCAACGGTACTTAAAGGATATATGTAATTATAGGGGTATAACAGACATTATGACCCGGCTCTAATTATGAACTATTGTGGAGGATCACACCATGTGTAATAGCTATATCGATGGACACCGAGTTGTAACGATCTGTGTAAAAGCATCTACAGTTGAGAGAGTGCAGCTTTGGGTTTTTAGTGGAATAACACCGGAGTTAATAATCAATGAATATTAATTAAAGAGTTTAATTAATGATTCCGATGATTATTGGAGCTCAAAATAATGTGGGTCCATTAGGTCCCCTTGCTAGCCCGATCGATTTAGGTAATAAGGGTCACGGTTAATTAATTGGATTGTCCAATTAATTGCATTACGAAAGTGACACGTATTTATTCGAGAATTAATTGAATAATGAGATTATTTAATTAATGAATAATGATGATTAAATAAATTAAATAATAAGATTATTTAATTATGTTATTAATCACTAAATTGAGGGTGTTAGTTGATATTTGATTTTAAATAGAATAAGATAATATGATTATTTTATTTTATTAAATTAAATATTTAAAATTGAATTTAAAATGTTTAAATTCAAAATAAATATTTACTTATCTTTTAAAATAAAATATATGAGATATATTTTAAAACATTTAGTTTTAAAATTGAAAAGATATCAATTAAAAAGTTTTAGTTATAATATAATATATATATATATATATATATATGATATATATTTTGATAACAAAAATAATTTTCAAAAACGCATCATTAGTTTTTTTAGTTTGTATAGGATGCAAATAAGGTGGTGCGTGATTAAAGAGAAAGAGAGCAATTGTGTGCGTGAGATACCAAAAAGAGAAAGAAAAAAAAAAGCAAAAATTGTGCTGTGTGTGCTTGATTGAAAGAAAAATTATATATATATTTTTAAGAACTAGAATTGTTCTAGTTATTTTTCTTTTTGAAGAAATTGTTTTTTTCTTATTTTCTCTACATCCTCCTAAGTTCCTGAGTACATGACGCGTTCACACGTAATTACCAGTTTCCGGAAATAGTTGGGAAGATCGGTGGTACAGACCAGAAGCATATCGTAAAGTGAAGGAGCCTCTAAACGTTGGTAAGGTTCTAATTTTTTTTAATGTATTGATTACAATTTCCTGTATTTACATATTGTATGTATTAGTTTCAGAAAAATAATTGCGATCCTAAGTTCACTGGTCCCAGATCGTTTACGATCTTTATAAAAAAATTTAAAACCTATTTCCGCTGCGTTACCAGTGAATAGGGTTCCAACAATTGGTATCAAAGCCAATTTTTTTTTCGGAACATGAAATTGTTTTCGATGCTCCTGTATGTATGATTGTGTAGGCACTGTTTAAATTTATTGTATGTTGTTTTTGTATGTATATTAAATTTGTTAATTTATAAAAACATGATTGATTATTAATTAGATGGTACTGTAGATTTAGGGTTCATGGGTTGTATTAAATTTTTTTTTATTTTTTTTACTGTTATTGTATTGTTAAAAAAAAAAATTGTAACCTATATTGAAGACCTGAAAAAAATGACGGAATGGCGAAATCGGAAATACGCGCGACGGTTTGCTGTTCACGAACACTATTCATGCGGTACTGTTTACACAGTACTGTTCATGAGGAATTGTTCACGCGGAAAGTTCACGGGCACTATTCACATCGTCTTACACGGTTCCGTTGGCAAGTGTTGCCTAGTATGTTCCGTACGGATTTCCTATTTTGCATTCATGAGATGAATCGGAGTGATCTGAAGAGACTAGAAGAATCGAAAATTACAAGAAGACCAAGGAATGCCTTGGGGGTAATTTTGTAATTTTAGATTTCATTTTTTTAGGTTAAATAATCCACATTACTCTGTCAATTCATGTATGCTTTATATTATGTGATGATAAAAGAATTACCATGCATATGTATGTCATTTAGATTAAATGTGCCTACACAAATATATTTGATATGTCATACATGCATACATAGCCTAATATTTCATGTATTTTTTTTATATAATTAAAATAGGTAAATATATTATTGGCTATGAAAATGAGATTAGTTTTTTAATAGTTAGAAAACTTGTTAATTCTCATTAATATTAATCTAGTTATTAAAGTGTTTAATAAGTTAGATTAATAGGGTCATTTATTGTAATTAATATTAATATGATTAATAACCTAATAATAAATGAACCGAATAAAGTGTTAGAATTTTAATAGTTAAAACTTGGTAAACACTATCATAATAATCTGAGCTTAGTAAATAATTTACAAAAGCTTAGATAGATTAGATTTTTTAATAGTTAAAAATTATTAATAATTTATTAGTTAATTAGAATTTATTTCTAATAATGAATTTGTTAATGCGCTAGATAACTTGATTAAAGTTAGCCGTTTGATCCTGTAGAGTCTAGATGCATTAACGGATAATAGAAAACCCTAATTTTTAAATAGTGAGTGGGAGAGGGATATATGACATATATATATCCCGCAGCCTCCATCATTAGTTCAACACCGTGAGATCCGAGTGGAGCCTCGTGACGGCTTTGCTTTCGTCCTCCTTAAGGAGGGTTTCCACAAAGATCAATATCAAGGTTGACTTCCTAACTGATAGGATTTCTAAGGGTATTTCGGGATTGACCGACCCTAAGGCGACAATTCTCGAGTTAAGCTCGTAAGATCTGAAAAGGTGGGTTACACTCATGAAGGTTTTGATTAAGTTTTGTTAATCAAAAACATAACTGAATAAACGATGGTTGAATGATATGGAATAAGAGTTATTCTAAAATATCATTTGATTGAGAATGTCTCGGTCCAACATGCAAAGACTGGACCGACCCTAAGACGACACTTCTTTGTGGTATGTTGGATTGTCGTGGTATAGTAACTGTTTTTTGGGTATTTCTAGTTCATTAAACATGTTCATGCATCATGTTTAAATTTATGCCAAAGCACTCGCACTTGTTTTTTAATAAATGACTGAATGAATGTTTTATTTATTTCAGGAATTATGTATTCTGCATTACTTCAAATTCTCACAAACGACAAATTAACTGGTAATAACTACACTAAGTGGAAACTTAATATTACTGCAATATTGGTCACCAAAGACCTCAAGTTTGTGCTTACGGAGGAATGTCCTCCGGTGCCTACTGCCAATGCCACACGAATTGTTCGTGAGGCATACCAGCGATAGGTCTCATCTGATGAGAAGGCCCGAACATATCTGTTGGCTTCTATGACAGACGTGCTTGTCACAAAGCATGAAGCAATGACTTCAGCATTCGAAATAATGGAGTCATTGCAAGCTATGTTCAGGCAGCCCTCCGAGCAAAAGTGACACGAAGCTGTTCGTTCTGCTATGCTCGCTCGCATGAAGGAAGGTACATCAGTTCGGGAACATGTCCTGAGCATGATGTCCTACTTCAACACGGCAGAAGTCAATGGCAGGGCCATTGATGAACCCAGTCAAGTGAGCATCATACTGACGACTCTTTCAAAGAGTTTCGATCAGTTAAGGAGCAACTACGGGATGAATAAGTTAAGGTCAGTCTCATACAGTTGCTCAATGAGCTCGAGACTTTTGAATCCTTGACTAAGGACAACAACGGTAAGACCGGTGAGGCAAAGGTTACCGAGTCATCTTCCTCCTCTAATAATAATAAAAAGAGGAAGAAGTCTGTTGGGACGGCCAAAGGTAAGCTCAAGCCCAAGAAGGTTGGAGTTACTCACTCTCGATCTCCCGTATTAGCTTCTAAGTTCTGAAATCGAGTCTGATGGGTGCACAATGCTTTTTTAAAACATCCTGTGACTGTCGGAAAAAAAACATTCGTAAAATATATATTTAATTCTCAATTAAATCCACCCAAGGCCTAGGCATTATACCTAGGCTTACATTATTCCTAGGCTTACCAGTTCCCAGGCCTGCAACATCCCCGGTTTAATCCAAATGATGACGTGGCGAGCGAATATAGCAAAATCCCCTGAGCCTAGGAAATATTTTACAGGTCTAGGTATAATTCATTTAGGCCTAGGTATGATTCCCAATTCTTTTAGTTTTTCTTCATAAAAGAAATTATGTGGGCCCCTCAATAATCTCTACCATGGGCCTATACGTTATTCCTAGGCTTAATGTCCTAATTCCGTTACAGGCCTAAGTACAATTCTGTTAGGACTAGGTACAATTATGTTAGGACAAGGCCTATGTCAGATTCCCAGGCCTACAACATACCTCCCGGGCTTAGTAGATCTTATGTTTTCAAATTCACTAACAGGACACCTGTTTTCAAAATTCCTCCACCTGTTTTCAAAATCAGTATACATACACCAAAAACCATCACAAAAACACATAGAAAATAACATTCTCAAGGCAACAAAAATGATACATACAAAATAACTAATTTCCAGGCAGTGTTTAACAAAAACTAATATACATACACCATAAACCTTTTCCCCACCAGACCATACAACACCATAATTATGCAAACAAACCATACAACACTATTCCGGAAAGTTCAACAAAGCTTCTCCACCGGCGTTCTCTTCATCTGGGTCAATCAAGGTAGGTTCAGGTGGCTTGTCTGGGCACTTCAATCTGTTGTATCCTTCTTTCTTACAAATGCTACATGTTCGAACTTTTTTGGTCGGTTAGCATGTGCTAGATGGTGGTTCAGGGCAAGTTATTTTATTGTGTCTTTTTTTCCACACTTTGAACACGATTGTAACTTTCTTTTCTCTCCAGCAGATGGTATCCTCAACTTCTTTGGTCTTCCTATCAGATTCTTTTTCTTCCATGGCAATACTGTACAAGTCCGAATTGCATTAGGAATATCCCAATATTCGGGATCCGAAACAGGGTTGACACTTGACACCCATTTCATAATGCATGTTTAAGAAATCCTGTTGTGTAAACTTCAGAAGCCAGTGCGTTGATTGACACACCTATGAACCTAAGCCATGACACACCAACAAAAAGAAATTAAAGTTTGTAAAATAAACCACAACAAATGAATGTACAGAGTTAATAGATCAGGAAGCAGACCTAGCAACCGCTATTGCATGAGAACACGACAACTCATCTAAATCCCATTGACGGCATGAGCAAGAACGTTTGTCAAGGTCGACGGTTATTTCCTTCCATTTGTCATCTACCTTAAAGGTATTGAAGTGAATGGGATGAATCTCACACTGATGCGTTGTTTTTGTCCTATCTTTGATGTGTTCGTCTACAAACGTTGTCAAGTATGTAGACATTTCACGTGCATTTGTCCGACGATTGTAGAACCACCTTTGTAACAAATTTCTAATGAATTTCATCATTGCTGTGATAGGCAATTTTAGAACTGCAAGTAGAAAAGAATTCATTGACTCAGCAATGTTGGTGGTCATCAAAAAGTACCGCTTTCTAAGGCTATGTACACGTGAAAACTTCTCTACCCCAGCACTCATGAGCTCATCGTAAACCTTACAGTAGGCTTCTTTCAACTCAGCCATTACACGGTCTAACTCCTCGATACGGTATGCATACGTAGCACGGTAGTAAAGCCAAATCACATCATCCCTCTGCTTGCAAAATCTTTTAAGATTTTGTGCCAAGTGGTATGCACAAATCCCATGTGCTGCATCTGGGAATATGACTTCCATTGCATTAAATATACCATTGTGCCGATCCGAAACTAACATCACACGTTTGGGATATTGGATCAATTTACGTAGTTTCTTCAAAAACTAAGTCCACGACTCTGTGCATCCAGAGTTTGCAAACCCAAATGCCAAAGGGTATATCATCTCATTTCAGTCTGTGCACAACACAACTAACAAAACACCCATGGTCCTAGCCTTTAAGTGGGTAACATCAATGCAGATAACCGACCTAATAACATAATTGAACCCCTCTATAGAGGCTCCAATTGCCATGAATCCATATTTAAACCGGTTTTTCTAGTCGGTCTTGATCTTTGTCACAATTCTGGGGTTCGATTGTTCCAAAACATTAAAATAAGCCGGCAACCTCTGAAAGGATTCCCACGGATTGCCTAATACTTGATTCAAAGAGTGCTCCTTCGACCTGTAGGCTTTGTTGTATGAGAGGTGTATGCTATGTTACTTCCTCATCTCAGAAACTATATCTTTAGGACGGATGCGACGTCCATGATAGCCAAATTTACTTGCAAACAAATCCCCTATCACACATGCACTTACACGTTTAAATTCAATGTTGTAGTTGTCATTTCTGTCACATGTGTGCTAATTAACGAATGACTTCACATGCCAGTAAGTCCCATATTTGACTTCCATGCCCGAAGTACCCATACATGACTTTTCTGTGTACATTCAGTAGTGAATCGTGTATTAGAGGATCGTGAAACCCTGTACTCAAACCTCTCTGCAAATGCATACGAACCTACATCTCGCTTTAATGTTGGCTTGTCCTTGAACATCTGTTCTTTGTATATTGGACCTTGGTCGGATGATTTTTCAAACATGTTCACTGATCGAATGGATTTAATTGAGTAAAGCTCTGACCCTGATACTCTCCACCATGTGTTCATGGAAGGTGAAGAACTGTAGAGTGTTCCACTCACCCCTCGTTCTTCTGTTCCATCTTCTGTTGCCGGTTGCCCACCATCATCATCATCATCAATCTCATCTTTTGTATCACTGGTTTTAGAACTATCAGACATTCCTGAAGTATCGATGCTTCGAAACTATCATTATTATCCACAACTACATGCTTCATAGTAGATGCTAGCGTAGCCTAGGTCATTGTCTGCTAATGTAAATCCAGGTGAAGTCTGTGATCCAAGTGGATTATTGCTGCCACTAACTGATTTATAGTTTGGAGTACCCGACGGAGATAGAAGACTATCGGTTGGTTTAACAGGAGAGACCGTACACGCTGATTGGATTGGATTTGCTGGAGGTCAAAATTCATATTTGTTGACAAATTCAACATCAATTGCAGCCCAACCTTTTTCCTTATGAATAATCACAAACTCTACATCGTCGTCACTCATAATAGACAATGTAAATGTATCATCCTCAGTTTTCTCATGTGAAGTTAGCTTCAACTCTGCTTTGTCTCTACTAACCCCTGTCCGCTCGTATATCGTTTCCACCAATTCATCGTAGGCTCTGTTGTCTTTTTTTGTTAGACGTACTGAAAATGAAATAGGCCCAGTAAACCGGTTACCCTTCCAATGCTCACCGCACTAAACTAACAGCCAAGACATGGTATTCTTAGACCCTGAAAAAAAAACCCTCAATAATAATATTATACCTGAAAAAAAAAATTAAAATCACTCAACTGTCTATAAAGACTACATAATGAGAACTGTTTCATGGCAGATAATTCCTAGGCTCATAGCATCGATTCCAGGCTTATATCAATCAATCATAGGCCCAATGGTATACATGCATTAATTCTCAGCAGATAATTCCTAGGCTCATGTCATCGATTCCCAGGCTTATATTGATATCAATCAATCCTAGGCTCAAAAGCATATATGCCATTATGCCTCATTTTCAGAAACATGCATAAACAAACATTTTCCATATACCATATCATATAACTCCTAACTAGGGAGAAACGTAGGTACGAAGAAAGATATGTTAACCAATCAATCATAGGCTTATATCAATCAATCATAGGATACAACTACAAATTGACAACTGTGGAAACAAACATTTTCCATACATGCATTATAACACATTTTTGGAAACATGCATAAAAACATTTTCAGATATCAGATAAGTTGTGGAATGAGTTTGAGGATACAACTGTCCATAAAGACTACAAATTAACAACTGTCTAAGATATATTTTTGGAAACATGCATAAACACATTCTCTACTGCACATTTAAGCCGTTCTATGGTCACTAGCAATGTGTTTCCTATGAACATTTGTCATTTCAATATACTGCTGCCTCTTAACTACATCAAACACCTTAACACGCATTTCATTGACTGTGTCAATCTATTGCTGCCTCTTAACTACATCAATCTATTGCTGCCTCTACTGCCTTGATGTCTAACATGCATTTCATCGAACACCTTAACTATACCCAACAATACTACATACACAACATGGTCAACGAAACCAAAACCCTCAATCCCGCATTCTATCCAAAACATTTCAAACTTAAACAACAATAACAGACCCATAGGAGTTGGCTTGACAGTGTATGGTCGATTGACTATGTCAAACTTAAACTCAAATTTACATTGACTATAGTCGATTTCAAACTTGACAGTATAAGCTCGATTGAACAAGGTGGCTGCACTGTCAACCTCGTATTGAAGGAGATGGTGACACTATCCTGTCAATATTTCGATCGCCAACAAGATTCCAGTTGAGAGGACGATGGATTTGAAGAGCTGTGGATTCCGGTGGACAGTGAGGACAATGAGATTTGAAATGGGAAGGATGAGCCACCGATTGGATGGAAGATGGGAAGAATGAGTGACCGATTCTGGTCGGAGAACGATGGATGGAGAAGAGTCGTTTTGATTTTCTTCAGTCAACTGAAGGAGAAGCAGATAAGGGTAGTTTCGTCGTTTCACTTTATAAGAGGGTAATTTGGACATTTTGCAGGGTTTTATTGAAGAGGTTATTTTTGTCTTACAAAGGCTATTTCCTAGATACTAAACATTAGGAAATGCTAGATTTACAATTTTTTCACCAATAGTCTATTTCCTAGAAACTGAACATTGAGAAATGCTAGATTTGCAAAATCCCTTTAAAAAAACAACCAAATAAAAAACTCTATACAATTCATACCACCCACTAATGATAAAATACATGAAAAAGGTTCTATAAAGTTCATATCATTTTACCTCTAATAATCGTGTCAACCGACAACTCTTTAACGAAATCCCAATAAACCCCTTTTTAAAACAGGTCCACCTATTTACCGACCCGAACCCGGTTGATTTAGGTAAACCCAAATCTATTTATTTTTTCGGGTTAGTGACGGGTTCGTGAGTTGTGAGCTGTGAGCTGTGCCCACATTGTTTAAATGGTTAAAGTTTTAAACCATAAGCGTGATTTTGATTTTTGAATTTACAAACAATTAAGATAATAAGACCTATTAGGGGAGAGGTCAAGACTCAAGACAGTTTGAGTTGGAGAGTGTAACTACATCGAAAGCAGTGAAAATCTTTGAGAGATGGAGATGGAGATGGACGGCAATGGTGTTGAGAGAGATGGTGCCGGGGAGGCGTTGGAGATTTGCCTGAGCGGTTTCGTTGACCAAGGTAGCAAGGAGAGTCACAGATACTACTTGGCTCGAGCAACTGTTCTGGAGATGTTGAGAGACAGAGGCTATGATGTTCCTCTATCCGAAATCAGCCTCTCTCTCAATGATTTCCGGGCCATTTACGGCCAGGACCCGGATGTCGATCGTCTTCGTATCTCTGTTACTCATAAGTCTCAACCTTCTAAACGGGTAAACAACATTTTCTTGAATTCTCAATTATGAAAATCTAGGGATGCTAATTCTCTTTTATAGTGCTTGTGCATGTAATTGGATTTTTATTGTTATTTATTTACTTGGATTTAACTTTATTCCTTTGCTTCACATTATGTTTGTAGCTAGATTTTTGTTTTCAATATTGAGGCATCATGCTCATTTTTATTGTGATTGAAGACTTTTTCAGATTAACTAATACTATAATGAATTTACTTTGAAAGTTCACTAATACTATGCAGAGAGTCAGAGTCTCAGAGACATGGGTGCTTCACAAATAGGCACAAAATGCGGCTGTTGTGTTTTGCAGTCATTTAGTTGTTTACTTGTGTGCTGATTGCTGTTGCCAACCTTTCGCTCTCAATGTGATGGGTTGTGAATTTTTATTTTTCTAATGAGAATTGTTTTCATTGCAGATGCTGGTTGTTTTCGCTGGGCCTGTTAT
Source organism: Dipteronia sinensis (assembly GCA_033220585.1). Taxonomy (NCBI): domain Eukaryota; kingdom Viridiplantae; phylum Streptophyta; class Magnoliopsida; order Sapindales; family Sapindaceae; genus Dipteronia; species Dipteronia sinensis. The sequence goes on from CM065639.1 coordinate 21,276,657, forward strand.
GGTTAAAGTTAATGTAATCCGTGGCATTGCAACTCAAATTGCCAATAAAGATACTTTAACTGGTCTCATAATAATCTTGCAAAGCCACATAACAAACCAGGCTTTGAAAGCTGTGGATCTTTTCAAATTTAAAGTCGAGATGTTCCAGGTATGTTTCCCGTACTAAGTATATTTTGCTTGATGACATTAATTCCATTACATTTGATAAAGAATTGCCTTAATTTGACTCAGTCTTCAGGATTTTTCTCCAAGTGAATGATCCACATATATGTTGTGCTTTTTTATAATACTTCTTACCACTTATAGTGTGAACTTTTCTGGATTGCTATATATACTCCTATGTTTGGTTTTCTGGGTTTACTTTTTCTCAGCGGTCAAGAAGTTGCAGATACGTTATAAGAATTTTGACGAAAAGCATAATTAATAAGCATGAATGCATGTTAGGTCTTTGTGTATCAATTTATTAAGTAGATTAAATTTCCATCTTGGCCAATGGTATTGTATTCAACAAGTCTTTCTGATGCAAGTCCTGACTGACAAGATACTCTCTACTAAGTCAATCAAATCTTTGCCTTGTTGTCATTGCTGGCAAATTGTCAGCTTGGTTAGATTTAAGCAGTGATCTGTTTGAGCAAACAAATATAACTGAATGGATGGGCTGGTGTCAATGTGAGATTGTCAACCAAAATGGTAAATTATGTTGAGGACAGATTCTAGCTGATTTCTCTGGCTGTGATAAGTATGGAGTCAAGGCATGACTGGTTTTGCTATATTATCGGGAGGTCAAATTACTGAAAGTTTGCTGCTGGAGGTGATCTGTTCTTGGAAGTTGGAAGTTCTGTGGTGACACATTAAAGACTTTAGGTTATAGGTCTGCATTCAAGGTGTATTGCTGTTCCTGTTTATGTTTAACTGAGATCAGATAATTTAGCTGAGTGATTAACGAGGCAGTTCATTGTGGGAACAACGGCAGTTTTGTGAGGAAAGTTCATAATCTTATGCTGGCACTAGTGTTGTGTGTGCATTTTGAATAAAATGATTTTCACTAAACAATCTAAAGGAAATTTTATGTAGCTCTATTGAGCATTTCATCATGAAAATGTGAATTGGCGAAGATTCTTTAAAGCCAGGAAATCTTCAATCTGTTACGGAAAAAATAAATAAATTATGAAAGAAAAACATAATTGTCTCCTATATAGCCTCCTGACAAGCTTCATGGCAACAGCCATGAGTTAGAACTAAAATTTAAATCTGTGTATTTTACATTTTTATTATAATTTATGAGATTATCGTAGCGTAGTGGCAAGCAGAACCTCCTTGAAGATCAAATTTATTTGGTTAAAGATCAAATTTATTTGGTTAAAGATCAAATTTATTTGGTTAAAGATCAAATTTATGCTTTATCCTCTGCCAAACCATATATAAATTTGGTCTATGTGTATCTTTGTGTTTTGTGTTTTGTGTTTTTGTGTTGTGAGTCTGTGTCTGTGTTTCACCTGCTTGTGGGTGCCATGTTACTTTGCCTGCTTTGATCTTTCATGTGATTAATTTTGTCCCGTACAGTCTGCTTGTCGTGCCTCACAATTACTAAGTGCTTTGGTTGTGGAAATTTTATTTATTTATAGGATCAGTTGCATTCTCTGAACACCCATTAGATAACACAAATTGTTGTCATTAGAAGAAAACATGAGAATAAATAACCATATGACATCTGAGGGCGGCCCTTGAGTTTCTCTGTATCTTGGCAGCAATTTCAGTATCTGCAAACTTTTCTTCTTGATTGTCTCCATCAATTGAAATTAGAATCTTTCTAGTGTGTCCTATGTACACAAACTATCGGTGTAATGAAATTTAAAATACTATTATCACCGCTATGGAATTGGAGAAGAGGAAAAAATATATTTGTTAGAAGGTTTAAATAACTATTGTTGGACCCTTTTCTATCAGCTTAAGCCTTTGGATCTGTTGGTTACTAACATGGTATCAGAGCCTTGGTTGTCCCAGGAGTCATGGGTTCAACTCCCCCCATGTGATTGCATTTGAATTTGTTGAATATGTGTTTGGGCTTGGGCCACATGCCAAGCCATTTGGTCTTGCACGTGAGGGGGTGTGTTAGAAGGTTTAAATATCTATTGTTGGACCATTTCCTATCAGCTTAAATGGGTCTGTTGGTTACTAACAATATTAAATCCAATTTTTTTGTTGTTTGATCTCTCCTCGTTTAATCAAGCTACATTTGGTGCCAAGAATATCAAGAAGGAAGAAAATGTGGTATAGTAGTTAATTGTTTTCTCATCGTAGTTTCATTTGTTTCTGTTTTTTTTCCCTGTCAACTACTAGAGAACAACTGCAGATAACTCACATGATCATTGTGTTCTCAGACTTGAAAATTGTTAATTAAGATGACAATGTATACTTTGCTGGATAAGTTAATTGGGGAATTCATATCAATATAATACATTGACTGTGCAGATTGCTTGTCCATCTTGTACCGTGACAATAATAGAAATCAATTGTTTGATCTGTGTACACACCCTTACCTTTATAATCATTTTATTAGACAACCTGTATAATGGTGCTTTGTATGTTAAATAAGGAATTTGAATCTTCGTGTTGTTCTTTTACATTCATGTTCATATACGTGTGCGAAATTCCTTGTTTATTCTGATCCAAGTTGAATACTTGTTTGTTTGATTTTTAATTTAAGCAATAAATTAAGAAATTTTCTGTGGTCTATCTCGCTAATACTCAAGTAACTTGGTTGTTTTCAGATCACTGACTTGCTCGTTAATATCACAAAGCATGTCTTAAAGCCAAATCATCAAGTGCTAACTAATGAAGAGAAGCAACAACTTCTAAAGGAGTACAATATAGAAGAAAAGCAGGTTAGTTGAATAAATCGTGTCCTTGTTGCCACATATATTCATCCAAAGCCCTAATAACCAGCAATTCAAACTTTTTCTGACTCATTAATGTATAAGCATTACTAAATGGAGATTTAATAATCACATTCAACAGTTAAAATTTGAAAGTTAGCACTTTTAGTGTTTTGAGTTGAGTGATAAGGCATGTATTTTCAACGCAAACCTTGTTCTTTTCTTTTTGTTAGGCCAAGAAATATTATATCACTTCACTTGATTACGTCAAATCTCTAAACTCGATATTTTTATCTCAATTTCTTCTCAGCTTCCGGGTATGTTGAAAACCGATGCAATTGCGCGATATTATGGACTCGAGAAGGGGCAGGTGGTGAAAGTAACCTATAGTGGTGAAATCACAAAATCGCATGTTACTTACCGTTGTGTTTGGTGATGCTTTGAGCGGTTTCTTATGTATAATATCTGTATGTGTATGTCATGTGGCATATCCATGCATTTTGAATCACCTCAAACTGTCTGTAATCTTTAGTAAGCTTTAGTTTAATGTCAATTGTGGATTCTTGTTTCTGAGCCAATGGTTTTTACGAGCACAGCACAGGCAGACCCCAGTTGCTGAAATCCAGGGCCTTGTAAAAAAGTCATGTTGCAAGTTTCTTTTTCATGATCTTTTTGTCCCTTCTCCAATTTTTTCTCCAGATTCTAACAAATTATCGAGGCTTCATATGTTGCAATCCTACATAATAATGCTATGTTGCTTTGAAATCTTTTTGTAAGAAAAAAAATGAAAACTCTATGATGAAGAAATCGTTAACTCGGATGAATTACAAGGACAATTCTTAAATAAGTTCTAGACTTTTTTTTCTCAATTCTAATATATAAAATTATACAAATGGCACTCGAGGTTTCTCTCTGACATGGGAAACAATTTTTTTGGAAAATTGACACTTATCTCTCCTGACTTAATAAAATCCGACAGTTGTAATTGTGGACAAAGTTTGACCAGGAAAAAGTCCATTATAAGTGGTAGTCTGGTAGAGGGAGAGGTGGCCATTTCCCTAACAAAATATTAAAATGTCTTATCTAAAAATGTATATTCGTCTTTAAATTTTGTTCATTTTGTATTTTGGCCCTTCCTAAATTCGTCTTTAAAAAAAAATTGTAACAATTTGGGGGTTTTTTTTTTGGGAGAGAGAGATGACTCAAATTCACAACTTCATAATGTAGGTGTGAGAGACATAGGTAGAGGAACTTTCTCTTTTCTCTTCCCACCATCTCATTATTATTAATTAAAACTTCATATGTTGTTAAAAACAAAATGTATATAATATACGAAACGTGTAAATTTTTACAATTTTCATAAAAAAGAAATTTTTTTTAAAATAAATCTCTACTTCCATCTTATATTTTTGTATGTCAAACCGTAAGTCGCGTACTGGAAAAAAAAATAGGTTTTTAAAATTTTTATCTTTAGACCTTTTTCTTTATACACAAATATGATGAGGGATTTGTTTTCATACTTTTGAATATCTCTCCTTCGTTTCTTTTCGATCCTTCACCACTAAACCTTCTGAGCTATGACCCACAATCTAGCAACTGTGTGTGGGCACGTCATGGACTCCAGGAATATTGGATGGAGGTTGCAGAGAAAGGAGAAGACAACTCCTTGTCTTTTTAATGAATACGGCCTAGCAAGAACCAAAAAAAAAATTTATTTTTCTTCTTCTCCTTGCCGCACCTCTCTCTCCTTTTTAGGGTTAGGTCCTCTTTTTGTTTCATGATATCATATATATATATATATATATATATATATAATCATGAGTCTAGGGTTTCAGTTACCTAGTTAAGATAGGATTCCAAATTCTATATTAAATTAAGATTTGAATCTGTGACCTTTAGGATTTAACATAATCTTTATTATTTTTTAATCCTTTTGTATTAGTCATGGTTCGAACCTGTAACCTACAATTAATAATTAATAATTCTTAATTATTAATTTGTCAATTAAATAATCATATTATTTAATTAATCAATTAAATAATATATTAACTAAATAATCATAGTATTTAATTAATTCCCAAAATAAATCCAAGTTACTTTCGTAACATAATTAATTAGACCATCCAATTAACCGTGACCTTGTTACCAATAATTGTAAAGGGCTAGCAAGGGGATCTAATGAACCCACAATTTTGAACTCCAATAATAATTAGAAAAATTAATTAAAATATTTAATTAATATTTTATGATTATTAACCTCAGAGTTATTCCACTAAAAACCTGAGATTGCACTCTCGTAACTGTAGTTGTTTTACCCAAACCAAAATATCAGTGTCCATCGATATAGCTATTACATATGGTATGATCTTCGACAAGTAGTTCATAATTAGTGCTAGGTCATAATTACATATGGTATGATCTTCCACAAGTAGTTTATAATTAATGCTAGGTCATAAAGCCCGTTATACCTCTCTAATCATATCTTTTCCTTTAAGTATCATTAATTCTCTGATGAACAATTATATTATTCATTCCTTTACGGAAGAAGGAGAGCGTTCTTAATCGTTCAAGTCCCGAATCAACCCTTAAAGGAACTACTCATCTACTTCTCGCAAGAAGAAATGGATTCCTCTATTGTGTACAGACCTTCCCAGCCACAAGCCAAACAGTGATTCCAAGATACAGATTTATTGATCTGGAATACTACTCTGATCTCACCCATGGTATGTCAAAATGCACGATCTAACTTGAAGAAGTTAGTAAGACACTCAGGATTAAGATCACCCATATACAACTATCATTTGTCGATATATATGGATCTCAATATATAACGGATCTTAGTAAGAGATTCATATAGATCGTGGCTCTGTCCGATATGATCATATCATTTAGGTGCATTCATTCTCATATCACTATATGAGTAGTCTAGGATAAAATCACGGAATTGACCGCAACTGTAGATTAACCATAAATAAAGTACCCAACTTTATTTGCTTCTCTACGGACTCTTTAGATTAGCACGTCTCAAATAGAATTCCTCTGTATATGACATTCATATACTCAGTTTGAGATTACATCAAGCAATCTTGGATGTTTAGCACATATAATATAAACGTATGATTCATATTTATTGAATGAAAAATACTACTTCTTTTATTAATGGATTTATAACATTTACAAATCACAAGCTTTATGGCATAAATCCCAACACAAACACCATACATATACCAATTTTGTAATGGATTTAAATTAAATTACAATTTTATTACTCCTATAACAATGGAAGTAGGGATGGGCATGGGGCCCAATGGGGCGGGGGAGGGTCCCCCCACCCCCATCCCTCAACCGTTCCCCTACCACCTCCCTCAAAACCTATTTGGGGGATTGGGGGTGGGGGCGTTTTGGGGGGAGGTTCCCCCTCCCCCACCCCAAACCTCATTTCCCCAATTTATTTTTATTTTCAATTCTAAATTTTCAATTTCCAATCCAAAAATCGGAATTCAAAATTTGGAGTCTGGTTATTCCAATATCTAGTTTGATCATGTTAAAATATTTAATCCAAAAAGTAATCAAGATATTCGTTCTAAAATATAAAATTGGTTTAAAGAAATCCAAAAAAAAAATTACAAATACTTCTAATAGAGTATTGTTGATGGTGATTTTTCGTCGTCACTATCAACGAACTTGTATCAAGCGAAAATAAGAACATATGAGTGTAATACCGCAAGAAAACAATAAATCAAGAGATACAAATACGTGGTAAAAACTCCTTTTAACTGGAGAAAAATCCACGGGTTATTGCTTGAGCAACAAAGTCAAATCTACTATGAAAAACTCAATTACAAAGTATTTCTCTCTGACTTCTCCTGCTAATTCTCACCTCCCTCTGTTATGTTTCTTACAGGGGTATTTATACATGTTATTATTAGGGTTTACGGTACTGCTAGGGTTTGGTATTGTGATACTCGTATTTTGTGTGATTTCCTAGTTCTAATTGAAGTCTGTCTCTTTCTGGAGTTTATCCTGTTTCTTATTTTGACTGAGTCCGAATCTGCACAGGATTCCTCGCCCTTTATCTGCGGGAAATCTGTTTGCCTTTCAATTGAACTCTGATAGTCGTATCGTTGCTTATTGTGGAGTTGCTTGCTGCTGATTCTGTCCATATGTTTGTGGAGTACTCGTCTTCATTATCTGATCCCGAGTATGCCCGAGTATGCCCGAGCCGGTTTCTTCGTCTGTGGTCGGGTTGCTTTGCTCTTTGCCGAGTAAATTCCCTTAGGGAATTTCTGCCCTTTAACGCTTGACTTTTCTCGACTTTGCTTACGTGGCCCCTTAATGTAATGACGTGTCCTTAATGATGATTTTTACCTATAACAATGCCCCCTTAAATATTTGAACCGAATGTATCCTGCTTACTCGGGATAAATATTTAACTCTTTCATGACTTGTTCTCGTTTATCGTCTTCTTCATCAATGTCGGATTTCAAATTCCTCGTTCGCTTCGAAACGTTAATGGCGTGTCTTAATTACGCCCGCACGCGTCTGATTCTTTTATTATTCGAAGATCTTTTGATGGTGACTGACTGTCTCTTTGACGGCTCGGTGCCTCTCTTTATTGCCACCTGTCTTCTTTTGTTTGGCCGTGGTACGTGGCATTTATGAGACGCGACCCTTCCGTTCGTGCACGTACAGCTTACGTCATGATTCTTATCCCAATCTTTCCCGCTTCTCCTCGCCTACCCTTTCTAGGGTTTCGTGTCTTGGGACCGGTTGCATGCTTATATATAGAAGTATTGCTTCAAAGGGGAAAACCCCTATTCAAGTTTTTACCATTACTTCCCAGATTTCTGCCATCGTTTCTCAGATTTCTGCCATCGTTTCCCTGCCTGTAATCTCGTCCTGCGAAGATTTACTTCTTTCGGTTTCCAAACCTTTTCTCGACCTTCTCGAAGATCCTGCCGTACCTCACGTCTCTTCAATCCTTTAAGGTTAGTTCTCATGGATCCCTCTGCTAGACATCGTCTTTTTACTGTTGCTATGATTGCCATTGAGCAAGGTGATACTTGTACTGTTACGGCTGTCCACAGGTTGCTTGGTGATCCAATTCCCGATCAGCCCCGATTTACAGACGCTGACGTCTCCGGACTCAACTTGTCTGGACTGCGTCGTGAAGTTCCACCAGCTTCTTCCAGTTCGTCAGAGCCTGAATCCTATCAGCCTGAGACCGATTCCAGTTCTGCTTCTAGCTGCTTGTGATAATTCTCGGCCGTGGAAAAGAATGGGGAAGAAACAAAGCAATCGCGACATTAACAAAGGTTCCTTTGTTCGGGAAATCCGAGTCGGGCCCCAGAGAGTGATCGAAAAAGACATTGAGGATGAGCATAGGGAGGCTCGTATCGTTTTCTCTCCCGAGAGAGTTTGCGCTTACGACGTTGAGCCAAATGTGTTCGGCCCCGAAGAAGTCATTAAATACACGAACCGTTTTGATCTGGACAGCGACACTATCTCATTAAACCCTGCTAACGGTCGGGCTGCATGGAACCCCCCGCCCGGTCAAGTGGCGATTTACAGGGCGATGCTTTCTTACGGGGTGACGCTTCCGCTGCAACCCTTCATTACGTGATTTTTGGCTGAAGCTCAGCTCGCCCCTGCTCAATTAACTCCGAACAACTATCGGATCTTGATGTGCATGTGGCACTATGTGGCATAGGATGGGACGACCACCCCCGACTCCTCGGGAAATTAGGCACTTCTATTCTTTGAGGTCTCTGGGAAAGTCCGGGATTTACTTTCTGCTTTCAACTCAGCCCGAGAGTTGGGTCCCTAAGGACGTGATCGTGAAAAACAGGGTGATGCCGACCGCTGATGAGAAGATGAAAGGGTTTGTTTGGGGCTTCCCCACCTCAAACAAGTTCTGGAAGAATAGTTAGTTCTTCGTGGGTGGAGACTGGGGACAGTCAATTTCTTTTGACATTGAGGGCTCTCAGATGACTCGCCGGGTGCCTCGGTACTTCTGCGCCCCCCAGTGGAACCACATGACTTTGTCTTTTACGGATGAAGAACTCAAAACCATGACTCGGGCGGCCTTCCGTCCCGTGGAAAAGAGGGGCAGACCTTACCTTTTCTATGAGAAGAAGATGATAACAGCTCGCCTCTTCCCTCAACTTTTTGCACGCCGGCGTCGCTGTAAGTTCTTTATTTCTTCCTTACTATTTACCTGCTTTATCTATCTGGCTTTCAGCTTCCTAATTTTTTTTTTTTTTTTAAGTGTACGACATAGATGTAGTGTGCGATGCCCAAGCCCGCCGAATGAAAGGCATTGTGGAGGCGAGCCGGAGGGAAGTTAAACGTCAACAGAATGCGGGGATAGCCCCTCCTCAAGGTGACTCCGATGAGAGTTCTTCCGAAGACATTCCCGAGGGGGATGCAGGCGACGTGCCGGATTACATGCCTGAGGAAACTCAGAATCAAGAGTTGGCCGCCCACGTAGCTGATGAAGGCAATCAAGCAGGTCCTTCGACAAAGGGGAAGGAGAAGGTTGGGGAGTCTTCCGAACCAGCTACCTTCTCCTGCGGAACTAGATCTCCTCGGCATGCCGTAGTCGAGCTGAGTGCCACTTCCCCGGATGCGGAAATTGCCAGGGAGCATCCGGACGTGTCAGTTCCAGAGATTCTGATTCATGCCGAACTGAACACTGCGCCGCCTGGAAGTGGTGCTGAAATGGGGCGTTTCGATCCAGATTTTGAGGACCCCACAGCAGACCTGAATACCCGTGGGAGGCAACCCAGAAAAAGAAAAGCCTCGTTCTCACCTGGCCGTCCGGCCCTCAAGATTCCTCGAGTAGTTGCTTTCGTCGAGTCATCCTCGGATGAGGAGGGGGTAGCGGAGGCTGCTGAGAATGAGAGAACAATAGAGAACTCTCCTCCACGGGATCAGATGAGGGACGAATCTGGCATCCCCCTTAATTCCCCTCAGGCAATACCTACTGCTAGGTTCCCCGAAGCTAATCTTGGCGATCCTGACCCTTCAGCCCAGTCTAGCGTACCTACCCCCGAGACCATGTTGAAGGCTATGGCTTCGGGCCAAGCATATATAGGGGAGGATCGTTGGAGCGATCTCAGGGTCGGTTCGTTATCTGATCGGCTCCGCCATTTCTTCAACAGCGCTTCTTATGTGAGTAACTCTTAAGACTTTCATATTTATCCCTTTTATTGCTACTTCATTTTTGTCACTTGTTATCGGCTCGTTGCAGATGGTAGCCGAGATGACTGAAGTCTGCCAGACTAGTGATGGTCAGACGGAGAAAATAAGGAGGCTTGAAGCCCAGTTGAAGGAGAGTGAAGATCGCCGTGCTCGGGCCGAACTGGCTTGTCAGGAAGGGACCAGATCGGGTCAGGTGCTTCTGGACCAGTGCTTAGCGCGTCAACTAGAGGCTGAACAGAAAGCATCTTTCGCTTCTGAAGAGGCCCAAACCTTAAAAGACCAGTTGTTATCTACTCAGGAGGCTCTACTCCAGGCCGAGCAGACAGCTGAAGATGCAAAGTCCTCCTACGAAACCGGATTCAGGACTTAGAACGTCAAGCCTTGACGGTCAAGTCCCTGTCGAAGGAAGCTAGGCTGGAGTTGGAGATTCAAGGGGTCGATTGCTTCAAAAGATCTTCAGCCTATGATGCTTTACTTCTCCGGGAATTTCAGAGGGGAATGGTCTCGGCTGGAGAATTTTTTAAGAAGAAGAACAGAGCAACTGATCGGGCCAGGGCCAACTGGAACATCTCGGTCAGAAAGCATGTGGATGCTTCTCTGGAATCCCTTCGACTTCAGATGAAGACGTGGCGAGCATATTGCAGAAGTAAGGGAAAAGAGCCACATCCCATGCACCTGGAAGTTCCCCCTGCTGATTCTTTCTCAACTTTCCACGCTTGTGAGAAAGTGGGGATCGACGGTGAGGCTTCTGACGTTGGGCCCGTTCCCGGGGTAGATTATAGCGCTTGGATAGATGACGACGCCCTGGAAGATGTGATTTTCTGGCCTTCTGATGACAGCCTCCTGAGTGAGTACGTGATGGAACCGGACCCGAGCATTGGTGGAAGTAGTTCTCAACCGCCGGCATCTTCTTGATTAATTTTCTCTTTTTTTTTTTCTTTTTTGTAACAATTGTTTTTTGTAACAACCATTGTATATTCTTTCGCTCATATATATAAGAAATCTATTTACTATTCTGCCTGTCCAGTTCCCTGCATGATAAACATATAAACAAAAGAAAAATAAATGAAGCATAATTTGTTCGGTCACCTATACTCGGCTCATAGATCTTAAGAATTTTTGGAACTCTTAATTTCAGCCAAGTGCTTGGCGACTACCAAAGTTAACCGAGTATCTTATTCAACTGGCAACTCATTTATTAAGCCGAGTATCTCATTAAACTGGCCACTTTTTTAAGCCGAGTATCTTATTTAACTGGCAATTAATTTCTCCGATCTTGTGAAGATCGTTTTACCCTAACGTTTCGTCGAGGCTCACCACAACCATACGTCAAGGCCCTTACACAAGTCACCTAGGACGTCTCCCGGTTTTGTCTGTGTAAGGTTTCGTCGAATCGTTGGTGGTTGTGTTGACCAGCCAATACGACTGCGCATCTCACCAGTCTTCCTGGCGGCGCTCCGAGCAGTTTTCCAGTTATCCTGGTGCCTCGGTTTTGCCTTTTGGTTAAGAAGTGCGTTTGCACTGCTTAAACTAGGCGGGCACGCTATTCCAGCTTCTCAGCCCTTCAAGAACTACTTATCCGCTCTCCCACGGCCTCGTAGCGCATGATTATTTTTGAACGAGATTTGCTCGGACCGGTTTGTTTTAGGTGACTAAATTTAGTCTGCTTGTTCTCTGACGAGGTGGCCACTGTTGTTTTTGCTTTATTTGAACATTCTTTATCGTGGATTTCATCGTCTTCATTGAATAACCTCTTTATTAGCAAACGGACTTTATTAGATAACAATAAGAGTTAAAAACCTCTTAACTTGACTATAAGTTAAAGCAAAGCTAAAATAACGTTAAACATGAATGAGCTTGTCAGGGGTAGAAAATCTTGAGATACTGAGCGTTGCATGGTCGGGGTACTAAGCTGCCTTCTGGGTGAGCTATCAGGTAGGCTCCGTGCCCTGCAACTCCCATGATGATATACGGGCCTTCCCATTTGTCAGCGAGAGATCCTGCCGACTTGTCCTTAGTGTTCGGGGACACCCTTCTTAGCACTAAATCTCCGAGCTTGAATCTACGCACACGAACATGGGAATTATAGTACCTTGCAGCCCTCTGCTGATACGCTGCATTTCTCACTTGAGCTGCGTCCCTGATTTCTTCAAGCTCGTCTAAGTTCCGCTGCAACATGTTGACGTTGTGCTCGGGGCTGTATAGTTGCACCCTGGGTGACGTAAAGGTTGTTTCCGTCGGGATTACAGCCTCTGTTCCGAATGCTAGTGCAAAAGGGGTCTCCCCTGTGGATGACCTGATAGTCGTTCGGTATGCCCATAACACCTCTGGTAGTTTGTCTGCCCAACTGCCTTTCTTTGCTTCCAACTTTGCTTTCAGTGTGTGCTTGATCACCTTCTTCACAGCTTCAGTTTGGCCATTGGTTTGAGGATGTGCAGGTGACGCATAGTAGTTTGCAATCTTGTACTCCTCGCACATTTCCCTGAACTTGCTGTTGTCGAACTGAGTTCCGTTATCCGTTATAATGATGCTCGGGATTTCGAACCTATATATGATGTTCTTCCTGACAAAGCTAGTGGTGTTCGCCTCCGTGATGTGCACCAATGCCTCTGCTTCTGCCCACTTGGTAAAGTAGTCTACTGCCACAATTGTGTACTTTGCTCCTCCCCTTGTTCCTGTGGGCATTGGACCAATTAGGTCGAGGCCCCACATGGCAAAAGGCCAAGGGGAAGTTAAGCTTCTGAGTAACTCCGGGGGTTGCCGAATGTCGTTTGCTATTCTTTGACATGTCTTGCAACTTTTTACGAATCGTTGCGCTTCGGCAAATAAGGTCCGCCAATAAAAACCTTGCCGAAGTACCTTGTGTGCTAGGCTCTTACCCCCAGTGTGGTTTCCACACACCCCACTGTGAACATCTTTCAGAATCTTGTAGGTTTCTTCTCCGGCAACACATCTTTGTAACACCTTTGAGAACCCTCTTCTGTATAGTTCTCCCCTTAGAATTGTGTACCGAGTTGACCTGTACCTGACGCGTTTTGCCTCCACAGCGTCCTCCGGTAATATGTTTCTCTCCAAATACTCTCTAAGCTGGGTCGTCCAATCACTTGGACCTAACCGGATTTCTGACAACATGACCTCTTCAGATTCTGCCGTACTTGGTTTGGTCAGGTGCGCTACTGGTATTGCTTTCGACCTAATACTCGTGGTGGCTGAGGCTAATTTAGACAAAGCATCTGCTTTTTCGTTCTCCTCCCGAGGGATTTGAAGGATCCTGTACGCCTTAAACTTTTTAAGCAAGCTCTTTGCAATGTCTAAGTAAGCTATCATATGCTCCTCCCTCGCCTGGTATTCATCCAGCACCTGGTTAACCACAACCTGGGAATCACTGTATACCGCCAACTCATCTGCCCCCAATGCTATGCAAACTCTCAAACCAGCCAACAAAGCTTCATATTCTGCTTGGTTATTAGTTGCTTTGAAGTCGAACCTCATGGCGCATTCCACAGCATCCCCTTCTGGTGTTGTTATGACTATTCCGGCTCCACTGCCATGGGTGTTCGACGATCCATCCACATGCAACTTCCATTGGAACTTACTCACTTGTTCGCCTTCTATCATCCTTTGCACTTCCATATCTGGCTCGGTGAACTCTGCTATGAAATCGGACACCGCTTGTCCCTTAACTGCAGCTTTTGGGGTATATTTGATGTCAAATTCACTTAACTCAACCGCCCACTTAGTCAATCTTCCCGACAGTTCTGGCTTTTGCAGGATGACTTTCAGCGGGCAGTCGGTATACACCTCTATTGCATGCGCTTGGAAGTACGGCCTTAGTTTTCTGGCTGCCGCGACCAAGGCGAGTGCAACCTTTTTGGCCGGTGAGTATCTAGTCTCTGCTGGCAGCAACGCCTTGCTGGTATAATATACCGGTTTTTGCACTCCTTCCTCCATCCTGAATCAACACCGAACTTGTCGCTACCTCTGTGACTGAGAGGTACAGGTACAAGTACAACGTCTCCCCGACCACCGGCTTTGAGAGGATGGGTGCTCGCCCTAAATACTCTTTCAATTTCTGAAAAGCAGCTTCGCATTCTTCACTCCATTCAAGGCCTTTTTCCTTTCTTTATTGCTCTGAAGAATGGGGCGCATTTGTCTGTCGACTTTGCTATGAATCGGTTAAGTGACGCAAGACATCCCGTTAGCCTCTGTACATCCCTCAGCGTCCTTGGCGAAGCCATATCTTCCAACGCTTTGATCTTCTCGGGGTTTACCTCAATCCCTCTTTGATGTACCTGAAAACCAAGAAATCTCCCTGATGGCACTCCGAACACACATTTGCTCGGGTTAAGCTTCATTTTATATCTCCTCAGCACTTCGAAGGTCTCCTTTAAGTCTTCTGAATGCCTCTCCGCTGTGACACTCTTGGTCAACATATCATCCACATAAACTTCCATGTTCCTTCCGATTTGCCGGGCAAAAATCCTGTTTACCAGTCTCTGGTAGGTTGCCCCAGCGATTTTCAGGTCCGAAAGGCATCACCTTATAGCAGTACAAACCCTGGCCTGTGGTGAAGGCCGTCTTTTCTTCATCCGCTTTATTCATTCTGATCTGATTGTATCCTGAATAGTAAAAATCATCATTAAGGACACGTCATTACAGTAAGGGGCCACGTAAGCAAAGTCGAGAAAAGTCAAGCGTTAAAGGGCAGAAATTCCCCAAGGGAATTTACTCGGCAAAGAGCAAAGCAACCCGACCACAGACGAAGAAACCGGCTCGGGCATACTCGGGCATACTCGGGATCAGATAATGAAGACGAGTACTCCACAAACATATGGACAGAATCAGCAGCCAGCAACTCCACAATAAGCAACGATACGACTATCAGAGTTCAATTGAAAGGCAAACAGATTTCCCGCAGATAAAGGGCGAGGAATCCTGTGCAGATTCAGACTCAGTCAAAACAAGAAACAGGATAAACTCCAGAAAGAGACAGACTTCAATTAGAACTAGGAAATCACATAAAATACGGGTATCACAATACCAAACCCTAGCAGTACCGTAAACCCTAATAATAACATGTATAAATACCCCTGTAAGAAACATAACAGAGGGAGGTGAGAATTAACAGGAGAAGTCAGAGAGAAATACTTTGTAATTGAGTTTTTCATAGTAGATTTGACTTTGTTGCTCAAGCAACAACCCGTGGATTTTTCTCAGTTAAAAGGAGTTTTTACCACGTATTTGTATCTCTTGATTTATTGTTTTCTTGCGGTATTACACTCATCTGTTCTTATTTTCGCTTGATACAAGTTCGTTGATAGTGACGACGAAGAATCACCATCAACAAGTATTATGCAACAAATCAAATTTAAAGTTTACATATTCGATCAATACTCATGTATTAAGTACTCATTAGTAACTACTAACTCGGATTAATATTATAATATACTAGTTTTTTTTTAATTGTTAAAACTTTAGTTATAAATTAAAAGAAAAATAATATATATATATATTATAGTCGATCAGATCTACAATTAATACTTGATCATCGAGGTGGGCATTGACAACCTGTAAAACAAAGGAAAAAGAGCAGTGGCAGACCACAGGATGGTGTGTTCCCTTGGGGGAACTCTCCTACGCTCAAGTCAGTAAAGGTTCGATGAATAAAAAAACGTTAGGGAGACAAACCGTGCCTCTCGATAGTTCGGATCGAGCTTTGGGTCGATGTGATGAAATCGGCTCTAAATATCGATGATGTTGGAAAGTCGATTCCGTAGGAGCTCGTTGAGTCCTGGTTGGTCTAACATCAATACCCAGGTGGGATTATTCGTTCGGTGTGGATCGACCAGTGGTTGGATCGATCGACTTTTAAGAGTAACTTGGTCAACCTTTTTCAAGATGGGTATCCACTATTAATGCGGAGAAGAGGGCCGCAATAAATGCTAGAAAACTTTGAGATGAACTGGAGAGCTTTCGTGTGAATTCCAGAGTAGAAAAATGGTCTTGTATATATAGTGAAGGCTAAGAGCCTCTCAATGTCTAGCCCATTCATGCGAGGGCATGGATCAAATGGTTTTAATTGCATGTTTAGATTCTTTTGAATCTGGTAATAAAGCCAGACGTTGGGATTTGTGAAACGTTCACAAATCCAATCATAATTTGACTGATTTATGATTTGACTTGACCAAGTGCTTTAATCTGATGACCTATAGGCCAAATTTGGGTCCTTGGGTCTAGAGGTGCCCACGGTTCGGTTAAACCGTGGGTACCAAACCGAAACTGACCACCCATAACCAAAACCAAAATCGTAACCGAAATCGCCGGTTACGGTTAGGGGTGTCCTAAAACCGTCCAAAACCGACGGTTTAGGGCGGTTTATATATATTAAAAAAAAATCCAACAAATAGAAAAGTGTCACGTGGACACAAAAATTGAAAAAAAAAAAACAAAAACCGAAACTGAAACTGCCCAAAACTGGAGGTTTGGGGCGGTTTATATATTAAAAAAAAAATTCAACCAATAGAAAAGTGTCACGTGGACACAAAAATTGAAAAAAAAAAACCGAAACTGAACCGCCTAACCGGCGGTTCGAAACCGAAAACCAAACTGGTTTTCTCAGGTTTGGGTGGCCAAGGAATTGAAACTGCCCTGAAACCTAACCGTAGGCCACCATTACTTGGGTCTACTTCAGACGGGTTCCGCGAGGCATTCAATCATATTTGATTGTGGGCTTGTTCAAGTGGGCTAGTGGCCCACTATAAATATATTGGGGGAAATAGGGGAATGTGTTTGGGGGAGGGTCCCCCCCACTATCTCCCCCATTTATAAAATGGAGGCCAAGTTTGCCCTCACCCCCACCCCTACCCCTACCCCTATCCCTATCCCAAAAACCCATTTGAGAGCAAAATTTGCCCTCAAAACCCGATGGGGCTTGTGGGGGATGGGGGCCAATGGGGAAACGCTCATCCCTAAATGGAAGTTAGGAGGACCAATTTAGTAAAAATATGAGGAATCAATTTGGTAGTTATAAAAAATATGAGGACTAATTTAGTAAAAAAAACGACAAAGTCACAAATTAATTGTAATTAAGAAAACATTACGGGAGTTATTTAGTAATTGGTATTATTCCCGCTTATTCAAAAAATTTGAAACTGATAAGCATATACTCACTTGTCACTTGAAAAGATTCAGAGAAAAGAGTAAAGAGTCCGTCCTCTGAATTTTTCTTGTCTTGTAAATTTAAAAATATTGGACGTCGTGAATTTGTGCGTGAAAACTGAATGGCTCCTCACTTCGTTTTCCCCCAAAATCTGCGAGCCCTAGAAGAAGACGAAGATGGTGAAACAGCTGACTACAACAATCGTCTCTACGTTCAGAACCCTGTCGACATCACCTCGATGCGTCCCGTCCAACTCGAAGAGTTCGTCAAAGGTCAATTTCCTCTAATTCCTGTCATATCCCCTCCATTTGCCTTTTGAATTCCTAGTATTCCACTGCAATTTCCGTGTTTTCACTCGCAAAACCCTAGCGATTTGTTTGGTTTTCCAGTAGAAAGTGTAGGAGTACAATGAAAAAAAAAGAACTAGAATTAGTGTTTGAAACCGCTCAAATTTTGGCTAATTAACTGCTCACAGAGAGTCTATTGCTTTGGTTTGTTAATTTGAACTTGTTAGGATGCATTACAATAGAGAAAAACAGGAAGAAAAATGTGGGATTCTTTTTATTTTCTTATCTCAATTAAAAATTTTAGACTAATTTGGCCGTATTTAGTTATAAGAACAAAATGTTAGATAATTTTATTTTGTCTTCCCCGTTGGATAGCACTTTAACTGAGCAAAATTTGTTAATCAACCCATGTTACTGAATCTCACGGTGTAAATTATTTAGCAGGTGTTGCGTTTGATCTATCTGATAAAGAGCTTGTTCTGTATTGAAGAGCAAGCTGTGTTTGATCAGGTGTACTCACTGATTCGGGGTTTCTCTAGTCTCTCCCCATCTTGCAAACTCAATCTTGTAGAAAGTCTGCGCTCCAATCTCAGTGTCCTTCTCCCGAATGTAGATTCACTATCGCGGGTCTCTCAAGGTCAGGATGATGATGCTCCAGTGCTAGATCGGCTCACATCATATCGTAATGCTTTTAAAATATACACATTTTTCCTCATGCATATCATTTTGGCTGAGGAGTCAAACACCAGTTCAAATAACAATCAAAAGGTATATCTGATCGCTATAGTTTTTTTTTTCTTTCCCTAGGGTGTTTTAGACACTCTCTGTGTCTATCTTGGTTCTCTCTCGCTTCATACTGAATGTATATGATTTGTCAATGCCAATGCCAGATGTGATATTGATAAATTAGTGGTTCTTTCGGCTCATTGGTTTAGGTTACAGCAACTACAAGGAAGAAACAGCCCATGAACTCATGGAATTGGGAGTCACAAAGGACTCGGATACTCAATTTGATTGCCAATTCGCTAGAGATCAACCTTTCATTGCTCTTTGGCTCATCAGACCCAGATGAAAATTATCTTTCTTTTGTTGTAAAGTGAGTTGGGTAACTAGTCTGATTTATTTAGGTTTGTTCTTTTTCCTTCTTTGGTTAATTTTCTAATTATCTAATTTGCATTTTTTCATAGAAATGCATTTTCTATGTTTGAAAATGCAACAATTTTAAAAGATGCAGACGCAAAAGAATCTATGTGTCGCATAATTGGGACTTGTGCAACAAAATACCACTACACAGCACAATCTTGTGCTTCAATCATGCACCTGATTCACAGATATGATTTTGTTGTCATTCACATGGCCGATTCTGTTTCGTGGGCTGAGAAGAAGTATGCTGATGGAACCTTGGCTAGTTCTCTTATCAGAGAGATTGGAAGAACTAACCCTAAAACCTATGTGAAGGATACTGTAGGGGCGGAAAATATTGGACGTTTTTTGGTGGAACTCGCTGACCGACTGCCAAAATTGATTTCAACCAACATTGGACTTTTGGTATCGCAATTTGGTGGGGAATCTTATAAGATAAGGAATGCTCTTGTTGGGGTTCTGGGAAAGTTGGTTGCGAAGGCATTTAAAGACATTGAGGGTGAAGTGAGTTCTAAATCTGTCCGCCTTAGAACCAAGCAAGCCATGTTGGAAATTTTACTTGAAAGGTGTCGGGATGTTTCAGCTTACACTAGGAGTCGGGTGCTTCAGGTGTGGGCTGAATTATGTGAACTACATTCTGTTTCAATTGGTTTGTGGAATGAGGTTGCTGAAGTTGCTGCGGGGAGGTTGGAGGATAAAAGTGCAATTGTTAGAAAATCAGCATTAAATTTACTTATCATGATGTTGCAGCATAATCCATTTGGGCCACAACTTCGCATAGATTCATTTCAAGCAACCTTAGAACAGTACCAGAGGAAGCTGAATGAGTTGGAACCCGAGAATCCTTCAGAAAGTGTCACAAGTGACAATGATGCCTGTAATGGTGATGGTGAAGTTGACAATGTAAATACTGAAGGGGTGGGCAAAGAGCAACAAGAGAGTTTAACTGATAGCTGTTTGCCTCATATTGACGGAGGGATTGCTGACCAGGATAGCTCTGTGCCAGATGTTGGGAACTTGGAGCAGACCAGGGCCTTGGTTGCTTCCCTCGAGGCCGGTTTAAGGTTTTCTAAGTGTGTCTCTGCCACAATGCCAACCCTTGTTCAATTGATGGCTTCATCTTCGGCCAGTGATGTTGAGAACACAATTCTTCTGTTGATGAGGTGCAAACAGTTCCAAATTGATGGTGCAGAAGCCTGCCTCCATAAGATGTTGCCATTGGTAAGCTATATCCTTAGAACCAACAAAAGACAAACCTCTTTTTTTTTTTTTTTACTTATTTTGGAGTCATGATGACGTTTTCTTTATTTGAGGTTATCAAGACTATGCAACTTTAGACAAAAAGTTAGCATTAATAATATAAGCTGGCTCTTTAGGTGTTTTCCCAGGACAAATCAATCTATGAAGCAGTAGAGAATGCCTTCATCACAATTTATGTAAGGAAAAACCCAGTGGAAACTGCTAAAAATCTTTTGAATCTTGCCACTTATTCAAATATAGGAGATCAAGCAGCTTTGGAGTTTATTGTTGATGTCTTGGTGTCCAAAGGTGATATATCTACTAGCACGGTATGTTTCCTTTAATCTCTTTGATTATTTATCTAGTTTGCATTGAAGTCATTCCTTGGTTTGATATGCAACTCAGGGTGCTGAATAAAAACCCTTCTGTAGAATAAAGATTATGTTGTTTAATACAGTTAAAACAGTTATATTAATGTTTCAAAAAGAAAAGAAAAGAAAAGAGAAGAGATATATTAACATTGTAGTCTTCATGAATATGATGACTGTTATATTGTTGAAATTTTGTAGGTTGTATGCAATGTTTTAAAAATTGGCCGAGGTGGGCCTCTGTCCTTCACCGCCTTGAGGCTGGCGCCTCAAGGCTGTTTTTAAATGACCCCGCCTTGGGGCCTTGAGGCAACCGCCTCAAGGCTGAACCGACTTGTATGTATTCTGTCATCCATTGTATGTTTAACCTGGTGTTAGTAATCAGTTGGGATTTTTCTGGTTAAATTAAAGCTAAGTCCTTAAATTGAAATTACTTATTTAGTGTTTTCGTTGACAGATCTCTGCATTGTGGGATTTGTTTTGCTTTAATGTTACTGGAACCACAGCAGAGAAAAGTCGTGCCGCTTTATCTGTCCTTTGCATGGCAGCAAAATCATCTGCTGCGATTCTTGGTTCTCACTTGCAGGACATTATTGATATAGGATTTGGTCGTTGGGCTAAAGTAGAACCATTGCTTGCTAGGATGGCATGCATTGCTATTCAAAGATTGTCTGAAGAAGACAAGAAAAAGTTGTTACTTAGCAATGGCAGCAAGGTGTTTGGTATTCTAGAAAGCTTAATTACTGGTTTTTGGCTTCCAGATAACATATGGTATGCTGCTGCTGATAAAGCAATAAGTGCCATTTATACTATTCATCCCACTCCTGAAACCTTAGCTGCTGAGCTTGTGAAAAAATCCCTTAGTTCTGTATTTGATTGTACTGGAGGAGATGAGCTTCAGAATGATACTAATAGTGCCAGCATACTTACCACAGTTCAAGTATCAAAACTTGGTAGATATTTATTTGTCTTAAGTCATGTTGCCATGAACCAGTTGGTATATATTGAATCCTGTGTTAGGAAGATTCAGAAGCAGAAAATAAAACGGGACAAAATGGCTGCCGACACAGATACTAATTTACCAAAGGTAAGAAGCCTAGATGTATAGTTCATCAATAAAGGCAAAGGGTACTTTATTATTTATTTATTGATTACAATTTTATTGTTCTTTTTTATATTGCATTGCAGGAAAATGGTATCAATGCTGAGCTAGGTCTTGCTGCCTCTGAAGATGCAATACTTGATACACTCTCAGAAAGAGCAGAAAAGGAAATTGTTTCCGGTGGTTCCTGTGAGAATAATTTGATTGGACAGTCCACATTATTCGTGTCAAAACTTTGCAGAAATTTTTCTTTGATGCATAAGGTGAGTGCTTGATTTTACCTTTTTGTTTGTGCTGTTTTTCTCCTCCCCTCTTATGGATTCCTCACTACACATGGTTAACATGGAGTATCTGGACACTAGATGGCAATGGAGTCCTTCCCTTTAGTTTTCATAACATTTGGTTCATGATGATTTAATTCATTTTATATAATGGAATCAATTTATAGAAGACAATGCTGAAAATGGTTTAGTAATATGAAAAAAGTCATTTGAGATTTCTTAGGAGCGACAACAATTGTAGTTATTAGTCCTTGCCCAAATCTTCAATTGGTCAAGGGATTTGGCCAGGGGTTTACTAACCTGTGGGTCAATTATGGGGTTAATAATTGAAGCATGCATTTATTAAAAATAGTAGTTTAAATGACATACTGTTGCAAATAGTAGCATATTGAGAATAATATAATAGCAATTGAAATTTCTTTTAATAAGAAACATACAATATTGAACATGTAGAGAACTAGTTTTATTTCCAATAAACTTCTTTCTGTGGTGTTGTAGAAAATGTGGTATTCTTTCTTATTGTATTGGAAACGTTCTTGAGGTCTCCTGTCTCTCACCAGTTGCAAGTCAGTTGAACCCTGGTCAGCAGGTCAGGTCAACTGGATTTCAAGTTGTTTGATTAGAGAGCCAGGTAGCCAACCTCCTTTGGTGTCTGAGTCATCAGTCCAATTGGCCAGGGAGGGTCTGATATCACTGATGTCATTGTTGATTATAAAGTTGCTACACAGAAGTTGACAGTGTAGTGACTTTGATATTTATAATGAAAAGAAGTGAACTTATATATATATTTTATGCAAACAAAATAGGATGATTTCTTTTTTCTTTCTTTTCTTATTTAATGTGGTTGCTATATATGTCTTCTTACTAACTATTGAATTATTTTTCATTTGTGAATTTGTACTTTTTCAGTATCCTGAACTACAGGCATCTGCAATGCTAGCTTTGAGCCGATTTATGATTATTGATGCAAATTATTGGTGAGAAAGTATTAGCTTTAATTTCTCTTTATCTCTCTCTCTCTCTTCATTATGACATTTAAAAGTTATTGTCTGATTTTAAATGAATATTACCAGTGATGCAAATCTTCAGCTTCTCTTCACAGTGGTGGAGGGTGCACCATCAGAAATTGTTCGTTCCAATTGCACCATTGCTCTTGGAGATTTGGCAGTTCGCTTTCCTAATTTGTTAGAACCTTGGACTGAGAACATGTATGCACGGTTACGCGATCCTTCTCGTTCTGTTAGGAAGAATGCTGTTTTGGTGCTTTCGCATCTCATATTAAATGACATGATGAAGGTCTGAGAGGCTGGCTAACTGTTGCAATTTTTTTTTTAAATTTTGTTGTGGGTTTTAACATTGTCAGGTCTCATTTTGGCCCTTTGGGCTCTTCTTGAACAGGTGAAAGGATACATAAATGAGATGGCTATAAGAGTAGAAGATGATGATGAGAGGATTTCAGACCTAGCTAAACTTTTTTTTCATGAGCTGTCTAAGAAAGGTTAAATATTGATATGCTACTAAAAGTATTACAGGAATGAAAGACCTTATTTTCTTTTTCTGTCAAAATAATTAGCTTTTCTTTCTTCCAAATGGTGCTGCAGGAAGCAATCCAATATATAATTTACTTCCGGATATACTTGGCAAATTATCTAACCAGAATCTTAAGAGGGAATCTTTCTGCAACATCATGCAGCTTTTGATTGGTTCCATCAAGAAGGTATAGATTGCTCAACTAATTTGGAAATGACAATTATGTTTTTCTTAATGAAAAATTCTACATTATATTTTCTGTATCTCTCCCAGGATAAACAAATGGAATCCCTTGTTGAGAAGCTTTGCAATAGGTTTAGTGGGGTCACAGGTGCGTGTTCTCATTTCTTAATTACTTCTCAATTAGGTTAGGCATTAGCTAAGCTGTATTCTTCTTATAATGCCGGTATTAGAAAATTACTCTGTTTCACAGATTAATGCACAAAAATGATTCATTGGTTGTGTTAAAAGGTACCATATTCTTGGGGCTAATCTGAATCAATTAATTGCAGTTTTCAATTGGAAATATACTTTTTGGAGAATATGTGGTTATAAAATAGCTTTATAATTTTATTATAAAATACCATATTCTTGGGGCAAATCTGATCCAACTAATGGTAAATTTTCAATTAAAAGCATATTTCCTGGGAATTTCTAGTTCTAAAGTAGATTTTAAAATTAACTGTGAAGGTCTAATTGGTATTTGCTGTTCTTTATTTTAGCATTTTGTGAAATTTAACTTTTAGTTGTGTTTCTTTTGTTACTTTTGAGTGTGTAAGAATTATTTTTAAAAGTCATTCTCATGTATAGATAATAGAATGATGATGGTTATTACTAATAGTGGTCCACTGTGTCTGGTGAGCAAGCCATGTGAGTGATCTGGTTGAAAGCTGAAATTCTGTAAAAGCTTGAGATATTTTTTTTTGTTCTTTTTTTGTAGGAAACAAAAAAAAAATTTGATAGTAAAATTCGAGATTTTTCTATATGTTATTATTTAGTAACTGTATTCATTTGAGACTAATCTCAGCAAAGGCCAATGCACATTTTTTCAGAGCTAGGAGTTCTGTCCTTTTTTGTTGTTCATGTTTTCTTGAAATAGTTTGTAGTAGGATGTAGGAATCTTCTTTTTAATTTCAATACATATTTTAGTTTTCCAAATTTCTGAAGGCTGCATTTCTTGTATGCTTTTTTTTTTTAAATGGTAATGGGACAAACAATCTAGTTGTTAGCATTTTCTGAATTTCAAAAGATTACTGAGATGACTCTTTTGCTGCAGATATTAGGCAATCAGAATATATTTCTTATTGTCTTTCTCAGCTTTCATTCACTGAAAAGGGAATGAGAAAGCTCATGGAGTCATTCAAGACTTATGAGCATGCCCTGGTTGAGGATTCTGTAATGGACCATTTTAGAAACATAATTAACAAGGTATTGTTTTTTTTTTCTCATCTTTGCACTGCTCAACTGTTACAACTCAATAATATATTAATATGCTCTCTGTTCACTTGATTTCAACAGGCTAAGAAATTTGCTAAACCAGAAGTAAAAGTGTGCATTGAGGAGTTTGAGGAGAAGCTTAATAAGTTCCACCTTGAAAAGAAGGAGCAAGAAGTTACTACCAAAAATGCCCAAATTCACCAACAGAAGGTTGGTACCATGGAAAGTTTTGTGGTGGACAAGAATGCTGGAGAGGGAAGTGCTGAATCTGATATTTCTGAAGGTTGATGAACTTAATTCAAGCTACCTTTTGATTTAGTTCCATATCATTTATTCATTTTCCACTTCTTATTTGTTTCTTTGGCCTTCATTTAGAAGATCTGAATTAAATTGTTGAGAGAAGTTGATTATTGCCTTTTATTAGTGTCTTATAGACAACATTGGGAGGCATGTCTATCATTTCTTAGAAAACTTTCGGATGATAGGGAAGAAATATAGAAATATAATGTCCTGCATTGTGATTTTAGAACAAGCATATGAGATCATTATCTTAACAACAGTATTAATGAACTTAAAACTTAAAACATCGGTCAAATAATTTAATGTATATTCTTAGGCATTTTCTATTTATGCAATTATAATGGCAATTTAGCCTTTTGTGATTTGTCGACATATTGTTCACCTTTGTGTCTACTCTCTTCAATAAAAATCATTGTAGCTTTTTTATCAAAACAAAATATAATTTAGGTTTTTATATGTCTAATAATATGCTTCCAAGTCCCTTGTGTTGTTAATAGAAGTGAGTTGTGACAACGTAAGGATTTTATTTTAAATAATTTTTTCTGTTGTGTATGTGGATTAGGTTCATTGTTAGATGTTCATGACTTTCTGTAAGAATATTAAGTGGTGCATTTAAATTTGATTGCAGGATGGGATGATAGCATATGCCTATCACCATACAGGTTTATAGAAAAACACTACTTGGAAATATGTTTAATATGGGACTTTAATACTTGGGGCTTGTTTAAGATTTTGAGTTCAACAATGCATCAGAGTGCTTGAAATTTTTTGGCTGCCCCAATGTGGAAAAATTGAATCTTATTATAGCTTTTCCCATGAGAAAATTCAGAATTTTGGTATCTTTAGACCTCATTATGAATGCAGATCTTCGAAAGTAATGCTTCCGGTTTGAAATAGGATTGGTTGATCTAGAAGTTTAATTAAATAAATAGAACTTTAAAAAAGTTTCTGAAATTTTGGGCCCACTATGATACTTTTTAATTAATTACATACCCTGGCATGTGGTAATTCATATTAGGAAATATGGTTTCGGATTTGTTGTTCAGATTTTTTGCATGAAAGAATTTGTTCCACCCTGCCTATATTATCCAGCTGAAAAGGCAGCGTGTAACCTTTACTATCTTGTAGATGTTTCAGAATCAGATGGTGAAGTTGTTGATCCTTCTATGGAGGGGATGCCCCAGTCTGCGAATAATGTATCAAAATCTCAATCTGACGACTCAGAAGAATATTCCGGTGCTTCCAGTGAGGTGACAGGTACGGAAGCAGGTGATGTTGAAGTTCAATCGCCAAGAACTGTCATGAAAGGTATTTTGGAGCTCTAAGCCTCTAACTTGTTCTACACTTCTACTTAAAAAAATTATGTTGTTTCATTACTCTTCTGTTGAACCTTTTATAGGGGCATCCAAATCAAGAGCTAAGAAAAGCAACATGAAAGATGTAAAAGGAAATATCACTGCATCAAATAGAAGAAATGCAAAGTCAAAGCGAAGGTAAAACTCATATACTGTCTCTGTTTATATTAGCTGAACTAATACTTCTATTCTTGTATGGTACTAGAATTAGGTAAGTTCAAGTTAGATGATTGTTGTTAGCAACTCATTATTGGACTATTCATATCAATATGATTTATATAAATACTTGATGAATATTTCAGTTTCAACTCTCCAACAGTTGAAAAGAGGTTATAAAATCACATAATTGAGATTACTTGGGTTGGGCCTAATTTATTTTGGATCTTTATCTTTGTAACTAACATGCTGACTTGTATATAATAAAGGTGTGCATATAAATATGTATTTAAACCTTTTTAAAAAAAACTAAAAACAAAGATTGTTGTATACAACATTTTTCCGGTGGCTCTGTGCTCTGTTAAAACTCAGACTGTTTAGTTTGCAAATTTAATATCAAGAAAGTATTATGGTGTTTTCTTGTTCTTGCACCATGATGATTTTCAATGGGGTGTTTTCTACGATCTAAAAATATAAGTGAAAATTTATATTTTATCTAAAGATAAATGGATTACTAAGTGGTATATGAGTTATGCAGTACTTCAAAAAAGTGGTATGTGAGTTTTGGAGAGTTCAGTGATAAGTAATATCTGTATAAAAATGACTATGAACCAATTTCAAGAAAAAATTTCCTAATCGGCATGGAATTGAATGACCTTTTATTTTTAATAAAGTTCAGCCAATCACCAACATTAGGAATTTATTTAACAGATAAATTTGATGATGCAGGTAGAAGGAAGAAGAGTGAAATTAATGAGATCAATCTTTTGTCTTGACCAAGTACCATGTGTGATTGTTCTGCAAGAAGTTTGTAGCATTTTGATGTGATATTATATTGCTTGCTGGACGTAATAGAATACAGTCAATGTAATATATTGGTGGAATTAAGTAGTTATGTTGTAAAAGAGAAAAAGCTGTTGTTCTTTTATAAGAAAATGTAGTAGATTTCATTTGTAAATATGTGCTCTTATCTTATGCATAGTGAAGCGGAACTCATGAATTTCACCATTGATAAGTTTCTGATTCTACATGGGTAATCTGCAAAATCTATTAATAGTTGCATGTTTGAACGAAAATATGAATCAAGAATTAAGTTTTTGTTTTGACTTCTTGATAGTTGATAGTTTGATCAAACTCATGCATTTGTCCATGCCGCATAATGCTAGAGAATGAAGTTAATCTTAAACTTGATGACCTAAAATTATTGTTGCAGCTAGTTTAGCTGGTGATATTTTTTATTATATAAGTCTTGAGATTGTATCCCACTTGAGGTTTTGGTGGGGGTTGATTTCATAAAATGAATTTATCCACATGTTCTTGAGAAAATCTTGTATGGATCCACCTTACATATGACATCGGTGAGACGGACCAATACAAAATAGCCACATGGCACTGCACTCAACAAAAGTACTAAGTTGTACAATTTTTTTTAATAATTTTAATAAAAAAATAGTGAAGCCCTCTTCACAGAAGGTTTCTCTATTTGCAAACAGAGGAGACTGTCACCTCCTTTGTTTGCTGCCTCCTCCTTCGTTAAAGGAGAACTCCTCCGTCATGGGAGGAGGCAAAAGGCCTTCGTCGATGGAGAAGAACTCTTTGTCGAAGGAGGCCTCTGTTGCCTCTTCCGGTAAGGTTTTTCTGGCCATCGATTAGTTTTCATTATAGATCCTTCATTGTGATTTGCAATGGTGGATCTATTCTACTTCATCGATAGAATCTTCCATCCATTTTTCGTCAATGGAGAAGAACTCCTTCTCGGAGGAGGCCTCCGTTGCCTCCTCTGGTGACAAGGACAAAGCTAGTATAGATCGAGGGTGCCATTGCCCCCCTTAAGTTTTCAAAGTTTACAAATTTGTCCCTATTTCAATTTTAATAACATCCTTAATTTTTAGATTATTGTGATTTTACCCTTATTTCATTTTTTATTTTTTCTAGTTTTTCTATAAACTAGACACTTAATAATTTTCCCTCGATTCTACATATAGTATTTCTTTTTATATATCTTAAATATAAATGAAAATCGAATCATAATATATTTGTTTAATCTTATTTAATATTATTTTATCATTCCAATAATTTTGTTTTCTATTTCAATCTTACTTATTTCACCATAATACCATGCTATTTCTTTTTTAATAATCAATGTGTTAATTTCTACAATTTAAATACTACCGTCCAATTTTGTTTGGTGGTAAAGAACGCTCATTCAGTCTGACAATTTCTTAAGTTAGAGTCTCCATACCCGCAGATTATATATATTATATATATATATATATATATATATATATAAATTATATAATTAAGATATGTCAACCAAACATAGGCATATATCTATATTTAACTATTACGATATTTTATCAAACAAACCTTTATCATTTTTAAAAGTTAAAATAGTTTTTGGATATTAGAAAAATACTCTACAATTAAAATTTTAATTAGTTTTCTCAGCCTTAAACACTGTTATCGAATCATGAATTAAGGTTTCTATATTATTTTTAAAGTAATTTTAGACTACTTTCTAACTCTATATCTCAACTTGTATTTCAACTACTAATGTGCCTATAGACTAATACATATACATTAATGGTATTTTTTTTTTAACATACCCTCTATACATATTGATATATATTGACATAACTTATTGTTTTAAGACATGTCCGCACCGGATATAATTAGATTAAAAAGGGAAGAAACTTTTGTTTGACTATAGTGCCATGTTGCCTTTTTGTATTCATCCGTCTCACCAACATCATCTACAAGACAAACCCACATAAGATAACAAGACAAACCCATATAAGATTTTCTCATATTTCTCGTGTTTGCTTGTAAGTTGTAACCTCTGTTTTACTTTATTTTTATTAAATATTATTTTTTTTCCTTGTGATTGTAATTGGCAAACACCATAACATATTAATCTCTTCCCGCGAGCGTCTTCTAGCATGTGTTTCCAAGATATGTAAAAGGATTCTTTATTCTAAACACAGCATTAAGCTGCAATCAGTTTGGAAATCGATTATTCATATTTAACTAGAGTTCTTTTTCTAGGGATACTCATCAAAATCCACAGCAATGCTTATGATACAATTTCCATCTATCTATTTCCATTCAACAAAAGATGTAAAAAAACAATCTCAATGACGCTCAAAAATTCCATAACAACCCCTGTCCCCTGTTAAGCAAGCTCACACTCTTTTTTCCCATACCAAGCAAATGTTACAATAATTATATATAACATGTAGAAGAACTGAACTCGGAGAATAAAGAAGCAGCAAGGTGATACTCTTCATCACTTATATTTCGTCCTCCTCAAAGGGATCTCGTTCAGGGTAGTCGCCAACCTGGAAAGATAAGATTGTAATAACATTCAAGTGAGCAAACCAATCAACCAGTATAATGCACAAAAACACCTAATATTCATGCAGCAGGGCACTGCTCGCAGTCTTTGCAATCAGTGGCAAATCCTCATCATGTACTGCCCAAAAAATCTATTTGGAAATTATATTGAAAAAGTCATGAAGATGCTGGCATAAAAAAGAATGTTGACCACAACTTCACTATGGCAGCGTTGTTTTTTGTTGATTATATACAGTCATCGCTCTCCATTAGTGTTCAGTTGAATCTTGTTTAATTTTAGAACATTTATAATTCATGGAAATGGTGCCAGTTGAACCAGATAACCATCAAAATTTTGTCAACTCTATTGTACTAGGAAAACATGGATGAAACTATTAAAGCACAGAGAATTAACCAGGTCAATTTATTCTGCTTAAAGGAAAAGATATACCTTGGTTCCTTTGGAATAGGTGACTGAAAGTATCACATATATGTACTCAAAAGGGTTGTTCTCACTAAAAAAAACTACTTAGGACGGAGACTGTATGAAAGCAGAGCATCCGGAATAGAAATGAAGACAATTCCCATCCACTAGATAAATGCTAATCACACCCCATGAAAGAAACTACAAACACGAAAACAACCCTCTATTCAAAGATTTTGCACTTCACTGGATCACCGATGGAATACCTTCTCAGTTGCAGGCAATCACAGATGGTCATATAATCACATAATCATGCTAATCAAAGGATGGCAAAGAAGCTTATAGTCTTGATTGAAAAATGAACGAGATTGGCATGTAAGGGTACCAATACAGATACATTGCAGTAACGTAATTTCTATACCAACCTTTACTTTGTCTGGCCTAACCACTGCACCATGAAGTTTAGGGCAATTAAAGTAGCGGATTCCTTTCACACTGCAACGAGGAACAAGAAATATCATAATTAATGAAAATGCACAATAAATGAAAAAAAAAAAAGGAAAGGAAATTGTACTCATTTTAACCAAAAAAAGCATCCATATTAGCCCAACAAAGACCCAGAAACGGCAACACGCCAGCCAACAGAAGACAGCCTCAAACCAAAACAATAAAAACATTACATAAATTTTCATCCTCAAGTAAATAAGAAATGGCAGTTTCCTTACATTCCATCATGTTTTCCCAATGGTTCATCATATTGAATTCCAACCCAGAAACCAGGTGGAAGAGATTCTGCTCGGCCCACATATTTCACAACCCCTCTTTTTGCCCCTGGATCAACTTCACATCTGTCTCCTAACTTAAACATTTGAAAATTGACAAAATATGAAAAAAGTAAACTATGGTGAAGGTTGAAGAGTCTAGAGAAGACATTGCAAGCCAATAGATATTTGATAAATGAAAAAACTGTGGAATTCAAGAATATTCTCGACTCCTTGTATGCAAAAAAGAAACAAAAGACAATATCTTAAGGGCATAGTGTGGATGTATAAATTTGCAGAGGAAGTTTTTCTACTACGATCAAGAAAATATCAAGTAGAGGCTATAGAGGTAGCTAACACACCCACAACACTGAGCTATGTTAACAGTAATTGTCTGGTAGAGAAACCATCATCTAAAGATACAATCTTATCTCACTTAAATTTTCAGCACCATATTTACATTCAACTATGAAAATGCTGCTTGCTTATGAAGTATAAAATTCCAATGGTACTGGGCATTTAAGTGTTTCTCAGTTCTGCGTTAGAAGACTTGCATCACTGCAAGACACTTCCGCAGGACCACAAGACATGTTTTGCTTACAGCATTGACGATGAATGCTAATGGCAAAAGAGGACTTCAATACCCATCAATGATGTAGACAATCAAAGGGTCTACACCAAAGCAAGTCAAAAGTATAAAAAATTCGTGGACAGTTAAAGAATCTTTAACACATCAAGTTACCGTACTAGTTATATAATCCTCGTTTCTCCAGTAAACAAGGCATAAAAGAGTATTTAAAAAACTTAATTTGATCAGGGGTTAGCATTAATCACTACAACATTGAATGGAAAAAAATGGTTCAATAGTTCAAGGATATTCTTGCTCTTCAGCATTGATTATCTACTAAGTTTTAGCAGTTGATTTGTAGCATCTATAAGATCCATGTATGGAGTAATCGCTGCAGTATTTGACAGTCAAGGAATTTCAGGTTCATCTACTTTTCTATCATATCGTCACTGTACTTAAAAACAGGAAAAAAGAGAATAATTACACAAACATCTGTTCTCGAACTTCTACTTTAGACAATCGGTATAGGATATTTCCAACCAAATGCAATAAAAAGAAATAACTATTATTATTAAACATTTTCAAAAAATTATGCTAGCAGTGAAAAGAATGTGGCACAGAGAAACAGATGCACAAAACAGCAGACAGGGATTAATTTGAAATTAAAAGTTGGGTTAGTTCAAAGCAAGGATTTCTTTTTATCCCATTTTTACTAGCCATAAAGCTCAAATTGATCTCCAAAATTATTTCAGAGATTTATTTTAATGGACTGAATATCCAAAAAGCAGCTATGTAGACTTGAACATACAAAAAAGAAAAACAAGTGAACAGAGTTAACTGACCTTAATATTTGCGCAGAGGTCTTCCATGTAGTTGTCTGTTATCTGTCAATCATAGCAACAAAGAAAAAGATTATAATAAACAAATATAGCAAAGATACATAATTTAATTCAGTTCACCATAATGATTTGATGCAACTGATCACTTTAGATTGTAGTTCGAGTTATTACGTTCATTTTAGAGCAAATAAACTAGAATACGAGAGACTTTACTTTACTCTCAAGAGCTGACGAATTCTGAGATATCGTTTTCTCCTTATATTTTCTAAATGTACCTGAAGCACAAAAACTGAAAATAGTTAGATGCTGCAGTTCACTATCTGGTTTCCATGTAAATTAAATAACAAAAGCAGTACATACATCTCAAGTTTTGAACAATTAATGAAGTTACCTCAGCTCTTCAGTTACAGAGTCTAAAAAACATTTCAAAATTCTAAACGAATGCAAATAATTATTGTAGTGTACAGGTCCATTTCCCAGGATAACAACAACAGATTTCGTGGAAACTTACCATCAAGTTTGTTGTATTCTTCTTCAGAGATTGAGTATTTCTCCACTAGTGAAGTGTCTTCCAGCCAACCACCAGAGGTTACAGATGAGGGGTCAAGATCTATAACATGTAACCGATACCTTTTATAGACAAGATACACATAAGCCAATAAAATAGATAAAAACAAGAATATAAGTACACAAAAGAAATAACCAAATCAACAAAAACTACCTGACATGGAATGCAGCTTTTTGGGAAAAACATATCTGGGTTTTTTTCGTTTAATGTAGATAGTGAAATAGAAACATCATGGGCGCCAAAATTATATATGCGAATTAGAATTTACTTTTGAAGCTCTTCATAAATTTATTCACTCAATTTAAGATGTTTTTGGCTTTTAAGATTAGATTTGATGATTAAAATTGCTAGGAACTCATATGGCATAAAACTCAACAAGATTGAATAACATTTTCCGAAATCACCACTCAAAATCAAAAAGTTTTAAGCTACAATGCATTTGCTTAAAAGTACAAGTCTATACATGCAAATTTAAATTTACGTTTGAAGCTCTTCATAAATTTGGTAACTCAATTTAATATTTTTATGACTTTTAAGATTTGATTTGATGATTAAAAATGCTATGAAACTCATATGGCATAAAACTTAACAAGATTGAATAACACTTTCCCAAATCACCACTCAAAATCAAAAAGTTTTAAGCAACACTGCATTTGCTCTCAAGAGCTTCTAACAAATCACTAGTTCAGAAAAAAGGCTTAAAAAAACAATGTAAAAGAAAGACAGTCAAAAACCCACTCCAAAGCAAGCATTCAGCAGTACATTTTCCTGTTATTCTTAATATTTAAGATATTCAGCAGAATCTAAAAATGACCCATAAACATGCTCTCCAAACAATGCCTTAATTTCATATCAAAGTAGCTTCATGACAACATAAACAAGAAAAGAACAAGCAGACTAACCCGTCAAAAGGAGAATAGAAACCAAGAGGTCTGGAATTGTCATTTAAAAGGGAGAGTTTAGTGTTGGAATCGTCGTAAAGCTGAAGAGACATTGAATCAACCGAAGTACCGCATTTTCTCCACAGCTTCTCTTTCACGGATTCAACACTCATCTATAAAGCAAACAGATGAGAAATAATAAAAAAGAAGAAGATTGATAAATGAAATAAAAAAGCAATTAAGTTTATATAGGGAAGAGACCTGGAGCGAAAAGCGAACATCAGCAGCGAAGGTTTTGAGGTTAGAGTGAGTAACACGTAAAAGGACGGATTCATCGCCCTCCGTCTGCTGCAACCCAGATGCCATCTCTCTTCTGCTTCAACCAAAACCGAATCAATAAGCAAAATTGGGACGATTTTTAATTTCGACTATTATTACAAAATGTGGTATGTTGTTTGATATAATTAACGCTAATCGGCACGGATGCCCCTGAACTATACCTGGATTTACATATTACCCCCTATATTTTGTTTTTCGCCCTTAAACCCTCTGAATTTTCATAAATTGTCAACAGGTGACAGAATCGTAAACACATTTATTTTTCTGTCATGTAAATTGCACTAAGTTCCCCTTATTATATACATAATTCATAATTGTATCAAATCGGAAAAATATAATAATATGACCTAAATACCCCCTAACTAAATTTTAAAAATAAAAATTTTAATTTTAAATTTTAAAATTGAAATAACAGTTAAATAATAATAAAATTATGAACTTTTTGATAAAGAAAATCAAATAAATAGAGAAATGAAAAAATTAAATTGATTTCACAATTATTTAAATGATCTTTTTTTATTTAAATATCCATAAATATCACTTGTTCATTTACAATAACAAGGGTATTAATAATGTCAAAAATAATAATAATAATAATAATAATAATAATAACAATAAAATAAATATAATAATAAAATAATAATAATGATCATAATAATAATAATAATAGTAATATAAAAAATAATAATAAATTATTTAAAAAAAACAATTAGGTAAATATTTAGATTAATCTCCACCATCCATCTCAAATATTCATGATGGTGATCAAATTACAAATAATAATAATAATAATAATAATAATAATAATAATAATAATAATAAGAAAAAATTACAAGAAAATTGAAAAATCAAATAAAAAATTGATGGTTATAGAGGGTAATATGCAAATTCGGGCATAGTTCAGGGGACATTAATGTCGATTAGACTTAATTATATCAAACAACATACCACATTTTGTAATAAAGGTTCTATTCCAAAAACTCTATTTGAAAAGTTATTTTTAACAAACCATAATATATATATTTTTAAATATTATATAAACTAGAAATTTTCTTTAGAATGGAAGACTCGACGAATCTACGTATTATAGATATAATACGAGGCAACCCTATCTCATCCAAACCTAACACATTTTACGGAGAATAAATTCATTTTTTCGATAGCAGCAAGTATTTATTTATACAATAATTTCAAAAATAACATCCAAAAAAATGTGATTGAATAAAAATCCTATCTAGTAACAACATATTCGAGGAATTCTTATAATATTAAAAAAAAAAAAAAAACAACTCTATCTAATTGACATCTTGACTGTCGACTGTTGAGCAGATAGAAAAAGCGTGATCAGAGCCGTTGGATGAATCCAACGGGAAACAGCGAAAATGTAGGCGCACTTTGCAAATTGCAACGAACGTTACTCTGTGACTGTCAGTGAAAATGAAAAGGCTTGGTAAGTGGCGGGCGGTTGTCCTCCTAACTTTAAACCTAATTTCCTCTTCCATCAGTCCATGGCGTCTTCTCTCTTCCTCGACACTTTCTCTACCACTCTCTCCACCCATCGCATTTTCAATGACCTCGTAAGTCTCTTTTATTTCATTTTTCAAATATTAAAAAATGCAATGATCACCATCTTCCAAATCGAATTATTTCATTTTCCAATAACAAATTAAAGCATTCGGTTTGGGGCTTGTTTCTAGGGTTCGGCGTCTGGGAATTTCCCCACAAGTTTGGGAATTAACAAGGAATTGAAATTGAAGGACAATCGTTTCCTGGTTGTCAAGAAATTCAATTTGAATTGTTCATTGGACAACAGAGAAATGGACCTCACCACTTCGGCTCTTGTTGATGATCATGTAGCAGAGCTTTCCAATGGTTTGTGTGCTTCTTTTTTATTCTTGTTTTGGTTCGATGGTTCTCTTGCCGATTATGTTGTTGATATATTTTTCTCTTTTTCAGAAATTGATGTCAAGGAGCCTAGTGTTTCTACTTTGCTGATGAATTTCGATAACAAATTTGATCCTTATCATGCAATGAACACACCGCTTTACCAGACAGCTACTTTCAAGCAGGTAAGATTCTCACGGACTGCCTTTACATATTTTTAATTGAGGGTTATATTTCTTTGGCCTTTAACTATAATTAGGTGGTTTCACTTTCAATAGATGGCCATGTAGTGGGCACATTTCAAATTTTCAACTAGGATCTGCTTTCATTTGCAATTTTTACGAGCAATATGCTCATCTAAGGTTACTTGTGCATATGGGCATAAATGTATGTCATCATACATACAACATTCGCTCACATCACAATTTTTTTCTTTTTGATTAACTGTTCTAGTATGTATAAACTATGTAGCCTTCAGCAGTAGAAAACGGTCCATATGATTATACTAGAAGTGGAAATCCTACACGAGATGCCTTGGAAAGGTATGATCAGGCTTGTTATTCTACTTAGAGAGATTGAAGTAGTTTTGTGGATCTTTGGAAGCAGTTGCTATGTTTCTTTTCGTGTGAGCTTTATGGTTATTACTTTTTTCTATGTCTTAGCCTCCTAGCAAAGCTTGATAAGGCTGATCGAGCATTTTGCTTCACCAGTGGAATGGCTGCTTTGGCTGCTGTCACTCATCTTATTGGAACTGGTGCTTTTTACTTACTTTTTTTTCCTCTTATGGTTCTTTCATTGAGACACCAAATAACAGTTTGTTCTATCTTCAGTCGCTAATCGCATATCCTGGAATTGTCTGGTATATTTTATTTTATCTTCAGGCGAAGAAATTGTTGCTGGAGATGACATATATGGCGGTTCTGATCGTTTGTTATCGCAAGTAGCTCCAAAATCTGGGGTTGTGGTGAAGTTAGTAATTTTTCTTATTTTGCTCATCATTATTCTGCTGTAATTGAAATTTTAGATAGTTACCCTTGAAATTGTGCAGACGTGTGAATACCAGTGATCTAGATGAGGTTGCCTCTGCTATTGGTCCCTGGACAAAGCTTGTATGGCTGGAGAGTCCAACCAACCCTCGACAACAAATTTCTGATATTCGTGTAAGATCTTTTAACTTTTCTAGAACTATGATTTTATGTGTCACAACTCAAATCCATAACAGGGGGACTGGACTAAAATACAAAATTTGATAACTACATATAAGGTTTAACAGCTACGTTGTATAATTATTTCATTCGTCGGAATCAAGCATAGTCTAGGCTTAATACAAAAATATATCATCATCCAAAAACATAAAGACATATAAAGACATAACCGTTTCAATTCAAATACATAGTCTCGGTTTTGTTGGTTAAATGTTTGGCAGTTGATATTTTGGATTTTGTTAGCATAAAGACATTGTCATTTATGGTTTTTGAGAATTTTTATGTGGATAATGATGTATATGTGAGCTTTTGATAAGGAATCTTGTATTCATTGATGGATTGACATTCATGTATGGATATCCATGTACTTTATATCCTCTTTGCACTTGAATGGAGTGAATTACAATTTGTTGTAGTTTTACGTTGACTGCATTGTTTCGTTATGAGGTTTGGAATTCTTATTGGGATTGGTAACTCATCCTCTATTCTATAGGTGTACAAGGCCATGTAGGTAATAGTACGTTTCCTCAAATTTTGTTAAGATGCTTCAGAGCTATGCTTTGTTAAGAAAGACTGATAATTTGTTTGTAGGTCTTAAGGCATGTACTTTGTGTTTACTTAAAGACACCAACATAGATTATGTTTTGGAGGATGATATATTTTTGTTAAACGGAGATATTGCTTGATTAGATTGGATAGGAGCAATTATACAATGCAACCACTTTACCTTATACAATATTAGCAAAAAAAAAAATTTATTAGATATGCCATTTTATTCCGGCCCTAGTTTAGGTTGGTTAATTCTTGGAACAATAAATTGATAGGACTTACTAATTTGACCATTTAAAAATGTAACATGCTTGATAATTCATATGTTTTTGTGTCATGCTTATGGTTAGTAAATACATACGGGTTGGCTATGGTTTTCTTAATTGCAAACTCTATATAGATTATAAGGATGTCATGCTTATCTACCCTTTTTGCCTTGAATATGAGAGGATAAGTTCTTCATAACTTTTCGCATTGTTGTTGTTAATTGTTGATTGTGGTTTTCCGATATTTTTTTTATAGGAAATTATATATACATTTGTTTTTAATTTTTCCCTTGCTTTCCATCACACTATAAAGCAATGTGATACTTTCTAATGGCAGAATAATTTTTTCAACTTTTGTTTAGAAAATTGCTGAAATGGCTCATGCACATGGTGCTCTACTGTTGGTGGATAATAGCATTATGTCCCCTGTATTATCACAACCCCTGGAACTTGGAGCAGGTATCAGAAACGTGCGGCGATGTGATTTGAGTTTTAATGGATTGATTTTTTCCCCTCAAAATATTGTTAATTGTGGTTGGTTCTTCTCCCTTTCAGACATTGTGATGCACTCAGCTACTAAATTTATATCTGGACATAGCGATGTCATGGCTGGTGTCCTTGCTGTAAAAGGGAAAAGGTCATAGCACTTACTTCCTTTATAGTACTACGCTCAATGATGCTATGCACTAAATACTTGTGTGTGTGTGTGTGTGTATAATTGCTTAAATATATATAAATATATAATGCATTATGCTTTATAATATTTTTACACTATCTGTATATCTATCAGATTGGCAAAAGAGTTGTATTTCCTACAAAATGCAGAAGGCTCCGGATTAGCTCCATTTGATTGTTGGATCTGTTTACGAGGGATCAAGACCTTGGCCTTGCGTGTTGAAAAGCAACAGGTGCTGCTTCATCCTGATCTGAGAATATTAGTCATTTTTCAATAAAATTTGCTTGAATTATGTTGCTCGTCCTTTTTCTTATTTAGTTATGTGATACTACCAATTCCATAATGCTGGAAAGTTGAGAGTGAAACATATATAAAGTCAAACCTCTAGCTTTTTGCAGCCAAGCTGGCTCTTCATGAAACGTCCATTGTTTGGTGGAAATCTATGATAACTTATAAAAGATAGCTAGGTGAGATTTTACATGCGCAATAGATATCATCTCTTGGCTCTTCCAATTATTGTCTGTTTATAAAGCCCGGTGCTAACTTGCTTCTTGCTAAATGCTAATAGATTGTCTATATAGGAGTCAAATTTCTAATAAACTTGTGATGGACCTGCATAGTAAGAAACTACTTAAATGTAAATTAATATTTCTTGAGGCTGCAAAGTATGGAAGCTCAAGTTTATATTCACATTAATGCTCACATTGGAAGTAGAAATTTCGAATTTCAGGCAGCAAAGTATTGTAAATTCAGGGGTTATTTTCATATTGTGAAGGTAGCTGTTATGAATACTGTATGTGGTTTGACAAATTAGACAGTTAATTTAATTATTTGCTTGCTCTAGGTTTTATGACCTTTGGTTACTAGACAAATTTTTAAAAATTTGTCAAAGAAGTCATGTCTTGATGCTGCATTTAATCTTCTTCTCCCTTTCAAGTTTTCCACTGTAACAATAAGCATTTTTTGTATGGTTAAACCCGAAACTGATACTGCTGCATCCTTTACAGGAGAATGCACAGAAAATTGCTGAGTTCCTTGCTTCTCATCCACGAGTGAAGAAAGTTAACTACGCTGGTCTCCCTGGTCATCCTGGACGTCAGCTACACTATTCTCAGGTGCTGTTAAATAGGTGGATGTTATGGTTATTACTACAATTTTATAAACAAATCATATTATTAATGCCTTGTGTTTGCTTTTGTAGTCAAAAGGGGCAGGATCTGTGCTCAGCTTCCTGACAGGATCATTGGCACTTTCAAAGCATATTACTGAGAATACAAAGTACTTCAGCATTACTGTCAGTTTTGGTAAGTATACTTTTTGTTCAAATAATACATAGCAGCATATTTTTGCATTTGAAATTTTTTGGAATCAGTAGTAGATATTTGCAAGATATCCAGTGCAAGTCTGATGATGATAGAGTTCTGTACCATCTATGTTTTTGTATCAAGTGGTGACTCATTTTGTTCCCAATTTCAATTAAATTTGCTGGGCTTCTCTATATGGCCCTTGTGTGTTTTTATCCCTTTCTTATTCTGACCATCTGATGAAGCTATGCATGTGCACCACTATCAGATTATTATGTCCTGTGAGGCTGTGACACAATTAAAAATAATCTGAAAAATGTAGAACGAAATTTTTGGTGCTTTGGATTGGGTTAGTAATGATAACCCAGTGTCAAAAATTTCTTCATACCTATTATGGCATGTGAGATACGGAAAATGTAGTTGACTTGCTAAATATTTACCCAAATTGCTAATATGCAAGTTTGCTTCGTTAATTTGTCATTGTTCTTGTGCTCACTGAGTGATTGCCTTGTATAACTAGGGAGCGTGAAGTCCCTCATAAGCATGCCCTGCTTTATGTCTCATGCAAGCATACCGGCTGCAGTACGGGAGGCAAGAGGTCTAACTGAAGATCTTATTCGAATATCTGTGGGAATCGAAGATGTAAACGACTTGATTGCTGATTTAGACAATGCACTTATGACTGGTCCATGATAGATGCGTGTAGATGCTTAGAAAGTCGTCAGAAAATGGAAGGTAGTGTACCAGGCGCCCCAGTCAAGGCTCAGTGGTGGTGATGTTGATGAATAACATGGGGAAAACATTTGGTGAATTGCCACCAACTTATATTTTTTCTTTTTAATGTGTTTGGTATGACTTCTTGGTATAGAATTCAGCTCGGTTTAAATACTCTTTTTTAAGTTTTTATTTATTTTTTAAATATTAACCTAATCTACTGTTATTGGCATTGATTTATTTTTTTATTTTTGAAATATTACAATAATTCAGGATTTGGAAATGGGGGCAAACTACTCGCAATCTCATGGTGTAGGTGTGAGAGGCAACCACTATATTAATCTCATTTTGTCTAGATTTTTTTATTTATTATTTGGCGAAAAGAAGATTTTTAATAGAGCAATGTTAGAAATTCTATTTTTATATTCAATCAATGATGTGACAATTGGACTCATATGATATAGTAAGTTAGGTAGTAATGTGTATTCATTTACAAATTGTTACATCTTTGATTGAAATGCAGATGCGATACCAAATGTTTTATCTCCGGTGTAAGTCTATTGCCACTCATCAAACTACTCTTCGGTCTTCACTCATTTATTAATTTAAATTTCATGTCTACTTTCCACACCCTTTATAATTCCAAGAATAATCTGAAATCAAAGCTAGCTATACTGAAATTTTTCTGTGATTGTGTTGTTACGCATTCATACAAGTACAAATATTTATCTCTCATTACATGCCAGGCAAATCTGTGAATTTTCGAAGCAAAAAGAATCAATAGGTGCCAATCTATCATTGCTTCATATTTAGTAAATGGTAATTAATAATGACATTGCAACTTATAAAAATTAAAATTGAAAGGAAATTTTATTCATATATTAACTATTGACAATTTGGAACAAAATTGAAGCTCTTAAAGTATCTGCGCGACTGCGCACCACCAAATCTGACATCATTTTGGTGTTTGGAATATGTTTATATTAAATTTTTTTACACTCCAACATATTCTACACCAAATTGGCGTAAAGAACATTTTTTAAAAATATTTTAAAACAATTATTTATTTAATATTAATTAATTTCTATTAGTTTACTTATAAAATATTAATTAATTTCTTCGGTATCAAAATATTATTCTTAAATAACTACTCACATAATTTCAAAAAAAATTACTCACATAATGTTTCCCTTATTTTCTTACCTAATATTATTCTACTTATTTTTTCCAACTAATTTTTTATCCACCTAATTTCTTTTTCACTTAATTTTCTCATCCAATTTGTTTCACCTATTTATTTTTCTACCTAATTTTTTATCCATCTAATTTTATACCATCTACTTTTTGGGTCACCAAATACACCATTTATTCTTCGCTTTCTATTATAAAAGGCAAAGCACCACCATGGCACCATCTATTTCATTATTCAACCCTCCACCAAAGTTAATCAAAGCATCTCTCTTTTTCGGTTCCAAACGCTCTTTCAAAAAAAAACATATATCTCCAAAAATGTCTTCAAGTAGGAATTTAGGTGAAAATTCTCAAAGTACTCTAGGAAGCGCTTCATATTCAAATAAGGAAGACCAACTCCTTGTTGGATATGGCTCAAATTTCCAATGGTTACCAAACGGGATTCACCAATGCGAAGACTTCCTGAAGACGTGGGACACGTTTGGGAGTATAAGATTGAGTTTGAGGGAGGCCTGAAGATCTGAAGAATTGAAGAAGACGAAGAACAGCGAAACCGTTGTGCCTTGCGCTGTGGATTTCCAAAGCGGCAGGGACAACGGTCCCATTCCAGTAGGACACCGCTGTGTCTTGCGATGTGTATTTCCACAGCGGTAAGGACAGCGGTCCTGTTCCAAGGAGGAACCGCTG
The DNA here is from genome assembly GCA_033220585.1 of Dipteronia sinensis. Lineage (NCBI taxonomy): Eukaryota > Viridiplantae > Streptophyta > Magnoliopsida > Sapindales > Sapindaceae > Dipteronia > Dipteronia sinensis. The sequence goes on from CM065639.1 coordinate 21,319,282, forward strand.
TGAGTTGCGCTGTGGGAGGCACAACGGTAGCAACAGCGGTCATGACTTGGTGACGCGTGGACCGCGGTTTTCTGAGCGGTCAATTTCAACACGGTTTAGGAAGCGGGTGGCCAACTGCAACTTGAATCGTAGTTAAAATAAAGTACGCGTTGAATCAGGAAATATTAATTGGAAAGGGAAATAGTTTTGTTTCTAGAAGTTCTTATAGAAAAAAGATTTCTCCTTTACAAGATAACTTGTCATAAATAGGAAATATTATTTATGTGGAATAAGGAAATCTTGTACGTATAGGAGAAGGATTTCCTTGTTGATTTAAACTCCTTGTAATTCATATAAATATACCATAATAGCTAGGCTATTGGGTGTGGAGCAAATTAGCAATCAATTAGAGAGATCTTAAAGAGAGCATCGGGTGTAATTGGGTTTGGGGTTAGAGAGAGAAAATCCTGAGAGTGAAGTTGTAACAATTTTCTTCATAGTGGATTGATTTCTTGTCGTCCTAACGGCTGAGGTTTTTTTCCCGATTTGGGTTTCCACATAAAACTCTTGTATTGTGTGTGTTTGGATTATTTTTTCTTCTTCCATCTTAATTATTTTGCTATTGTTTGTTTGTGTTCTATCTGGCAACGCTTCAGCGTAGTGACGTTTGTGCGCTAACACTCCTATGTCATTTATATATTGATGTTTCTCAAAACAACAAACCAATCTAGTCTTCAATTTTGGTCTCACATTGAGACCAAATATCATAAAGCTAAACCAGTGCATAACACTCAAGTTCAACCCAAAAAATCTCTACATTCTCGAATGCAAATAATCATGGCAACAATTGGTAAATTAAGAGAATGCGTTCAACAAATTGAAATTTTGAAACCAAGTGGCCCTTCAGCACAAGATGTCATAAGTATTTGTTAAATTTGAGTTATAAATATTTTATCAAATTCATTTTATTCTAATTTTGATCTCATTTTAAAAACCGATTATTTTGAAAATGAATTTGATAAAATACCTGTAACTCAAATTTAACAAATACTTATGACATCTTGTTCTGAAGCACCACTTGATTTCAAATTTTCAATTTGTCAAACACATCCTCTTAATTTACCAATTGCTGCCGTGATTATTTGTATTCAAGATTGTAGAGATCTTCTGGGTCGAACCTATGTGATATGCACTTGATAAACTTTATGATATTCTGTCTCAATGCGAGACCAAAATTGAAGACTATATTGGTTTGTTGTTTTGAGAAACATCAAGATATATATGGTATAGGAGTTGGTCTTCCTCATTTGAATACCAAGCGCTTCCTAAAGTACTTTGAGACTTTACATCTAAATTCCTACTTGAAGACATTCTGTAGAGATATATGTTTTTTATTTATTTGAAATAGTGTTTGGAACCAAAAGAGATTGATAAACTTTGGTGGAGGGTTGAATGATGAAATAGATGGTGGTGATTTGCCTTTTATAATAGAAAACGAAGAATGAATGGTGTGTTTGGTGACAAAAAAAAAAGTAGGTGGTATAAAATTAGAGGGATAAAAAATTAGGTAGAAAAACAAATAGGTGAAACAAATTAGATGAGAAAATTAAGTTTTAAAAAAATAGGTTAGTGAATAATAATGTGAAAAAAATTAGTTGAAAAAATATTAGGTGAATAAAAATTAGTTGGAAAAATTAAGTGGAATAATATTAGATGAAAAAATAACTAAATACGGGAAAACTATGGGAGTAATTATTTAATTATTTTTCTAATATTATATAAGTAATTATTAAAATAAAATTTTTAAACGAAAGAAATTAATTAATATTGTATTAGTTAACTAATAAAAATTTAGTGTAAATATATTCTATAAAGGTTCTCTTTTAACACCAATAGTGTTAAATTTGGTGGTGCACGTCGGAAATGCTATTAAGGGCCAGTTTGGTATTACTTTTGAAAAATTAAAATTTGATTATTTTATAATTTTAATATAAAATGATGTTTGGTAAAACTTTCAAAAGTAATTAATTGATAATCTGGTAAGTTTTTATAGTGATTTTGATAAGTATGTGGAGGGTTACTTTTTGAAAGTGATGATGGAATAATCTATTTCAGCATTTAAAATATCTTTTAAAATATTATTATTATCCTTATTTCATCTCAAATTAAATATTCTATTTAAATATTTCACAGTTGATTATTCCTTCGACCCAGCTAATATTATTATAAAAGTTACAGCAATACCAAACTGACATTTAGGGAGCATGAGAAAGTTAAAATTTAAAAGCAATGATTTCCGTTCAAATTATTAAAATTTGATGTATTAAACTTAATGACTTAAGGTAATATTTTTAAAAAAAATTATGTCTTAAGCATTGATGAGTAATTGTAGGAAATATCTTAGTTTGATATATTCTGTGTTTGTCAAAAGAAAAATTCTAAAATTAGGAATTAAAAATTAACAACTTTCATTTTCTCAATTCAAATCATTCTTAAACTATAAATCTAAAGTTGTTTCCTTTTCTTTGTAATGAAACCGAACTCAATCTGATCCTTAATTTTTTACAAATCATACACCCTATTGGTATTTTTTTTTTTCATTTTGTAGTAAGAAATTATTTAATATTACTATTGCTTGAAATGCCTCTTTTAGAGAAACACTTGGTAAAAACACCGTTGTCATATGGATCATGATCATTGGTAGGCGTATTCATTACCCCTTGAATAATTTCTTTACCAGTAGGCGATTTCATCAACATATCATTTTCACTAGGATAATTTAAAAGGTGATCAACATCTATCATATTTTTACAGTGTATACTAGACATGGCTTCATGTAATCCAACGATGCCTTCATCTTCACCAACTTATGGTTCAGAAGCCATATCAGTGGCATATCTTCATTTGAACGGATCTTGCAATGTCGAAAATAATTTGCAATGGTTGTTGTCTTCATATCAATGTTCGAAGCCGCATAAATAAATTTCATAGCATTCAATATGTTAATTTTTTCGGGATTTATTGCTCCTACCACGTAACCCTCCAAGATGCTAGAGTAGAAACAACATCGATAATGAATTTTTAGTGCTCGAATAATCCCATAATCACATGGTTGAATCTTTGATGTTGTATTAGGAGGCAAGAAAATAGTTCAACATTTGTCAAACCTTCGATAACCTTTAATATGTAAATACTTATTAACTTCTATATACTTATGTATCTTGGTCGAAAATATGTATAATATATGTACAAGTAAAAACATAAAACTTAAAAAAAAAAATAGTAAAAACATAAAACTCCTTTTAAAATTAATAAATATTCATTTATCGATAAATTAATAAATTATTCATTTATCGATAAATTAATAAATTATTCATTTATCGATAAATAAATAACCCCTCTAAAATAATAATTTTCCCCGGTCCCAACAATATTTTTTTATTGAAGTTTTACTGTATTTTGGAATTTTATGTTCTTAACAATTAATCTGACAAATCATTTTTACATATTAAATGGACGAAACATAGTATAGCATTTGTATGTAATGCTATTTCTTGAAGATTGCATTTTTAAGAACCAAAATTCGGTTCTTTGAATTTTGTAGCAAAGATACAAAATTTACATTTACAGTGTAGCAAGGATACAAAGTTTGCATTTACATGAACCATAATTGTTTAATTTCAAAACGATCATCATATGTAGAGTATTAGAGAAAGTGTTTATACTACTATAAAGAGCAGTGATCGTTCATAGAAGAGGTAGTAAGAGAAAGCAAGAGAGCACCAGAGCAAAAAACACATACTATTTCCCTGAGTTGTAATTTTATTTTCCATTTGTAATCAAAGCATCGTTAATAAAAAGTTGTGAATATTTCAAATAAGTTTTACATCTCTTGTATTTAGTTTTTATTTGTCTAATCGGGGATAAAGAAGTCTCGTCAAGTTAACGAAAATATAGGATTATTATCAAATCTCAAAAATAAATTGTTCAAAATCAGAATTCTACTGGGTTCTTATAATCTCTACTCACTAAGACCAGTTGATAAACATGGTGAGAAAGAATGATAAAAGACGATCAATTTAATTTTGAGATTTGATAATAATCTTATACTTTCGTTAACTTGCGAGACTTCTTTATCTTTGACTATACGGATAAAAAATAAATAGAAGAGATGGAAAAGCTTTTTTTTTATTAATGATGCTTTGATTACAAATGGAAGATAAAATTACAACCACTAATGCTAGACAACCCAAATTTCAACCAAAATGATGTGGCAAGTTGTTTTTTCATTAACCACATCATCTCATGTTATGTGTGGTGATGACAACTCACTTACCACATTATTTAGATTGAAATTGTGTATAATTATTTAGGTTGTATAACATTACTCAATTACAACCTAAGGAGATGCTTTCTCTTACTACCTCTTCTATGAACGATCACTGCTCTTTATAGTAGTACAAACATTCACTCTAGTATTCTACATAATGATGATCTCTTTGAAATCAAAGAACCAATTACGGTTTTTGTAAATGCAAACTTTATATCTTTGCTACATTGTAAATGCAAATTTTGTATATTTGCTACAAAATTCAAAAAACCGAATTTTGGTTCTTAAAATTGGAGTTTTATTTTAGAGAAGGAATGACTCGAACCAACAACCTGGTAGTGCAGAAGTGAGAGATTTACCACAAGACGAATAACAATAGCAATAATAATAATAATAATGTTATTGTCATTATCATATTAATTAACATTAGTTATTTTTTAATTATGATTTATATAATAAAATCATAAGCCTTTTTGGAAAATAAAAAACAACAACAATAATAATAATAATAATGTTAATGTTATTGTTATTATCATTATCATTATCATTATCATCTTAATTGACAACGACAACAACAACAATAATAATGTTATTATTATTGTTATTATGTTAATTAACATTAGATATTTTTGAATTATGATTTATATAATAAAATCATAAGACTTTTTGGAAAATAAAAATCATACTCCCTCTTAACAATTAACAATTACATAATCATATTGATCGAAGGGCCGTAGCCGTAGCAGTTGCATTCTTTAGTTATATCGAATAGGAGGTAAAGGAACAACAATATCAACAACCCGACTTTTTACTTCAATTGTTCGAATGATGCCTTTCGCACTTAAAACAACACATCATATGCAATCTCCATCATCACTATATGATAATTGGGAATGGGCTGTAAAGATGCAAGGCATGCAAGCAACTGTGTATAAGTGTATAACTAATGCCAGCCCTGAACAAAGTAGGAGAACCAAAAACCAACTAGGAACCACAAGGCAGCAGTGACAAAATGACAAGATGTGATTGATTTAGTAATATGCTACTCACACCTACACTATTGAGGTTATCGGTTCAAATCGTGTCCCCCGAATTACTAATAATTATTCCAAAATAAATAAATAAAATCCAAATGTAAAGACAAAACATTCGGCTGCTGACGGACTCCGAAACGTCAATTAGGAAGTTCATCCCAAAGACATAAATTCCTTTATCAGACTTCACCAACTCTCATATTAAATTAAAACACGATTTATGTAACACAATACCTATCAAAGATTTCAACATTTAGACCCCAACATGGATTTCCCATGACCAGAACAAAAAACACAAGCAAACAGAGACAAACAAGCAAACATTACAAGTGAGCTGTATTATTTAAGCTTCCTATTTCTCTCAACAACCCTTGTGTCAATTCTCACCACTACATAATCACCTCCAAAGCTTCTCCCAGCTACAACATGTTATATACAAACCCTTCTGCCCTAGATGTGCTACTTTGACCTGCACAAACAAATATAACATTCAAGTATAACTGATAATAATTTACTAACACAAAACCCGTGCTACTTTCTCAAGGAACAAGGATTTTCAATTTCCTAAATTTGATTAAACATTGCTATTATTATAAATAAGAACTATTCACATGAATCTAGCAAATCACCACATCCATAGCTTTGCAGTGTTATTTCTCAATCTAGCACCAAAATCAACCATGCAAAATAAATTGCTTAGACGGGAAAAAAAGGGACTTACCAACAAATTCTACAGGTTATTCACTTCCAAAATCCTCATAACTTAAGCCTTCTGATATAGTGTCCAACCTTCTATTATCTCCTGTAAGGCCAATACCCCAAATCATGCAACGTCTTTTTGATAAGACAAATAATTTAGACACGGTACAGAAAGAAGGGTGAATGGGAAGAGTGGTGGAGAAGGGGGAGGAGAGGAGAGAAGAGACAGGAGAACCCACCTTGATGTTCTCTATCGCGAGAATCCAGGAAGTTTTCAGTATCTGTTGCTAGAAAGGGTGACCTAGGATAGCTCTCAAGTATGTCTGCACATATTTCAAGTTAGGAACCTTATATTATAGCATCCATAAATTGATGAACTGATAGGTCCAAATTTAAAACCAGCTTTCTTGAGCACAGGACGAATTATTAACTCCATATTAGAATTCAAAAAAAAAAAAAAAAACCCGGACACTGACAGAGAACAAACCTGAACTCTGCGAAAAATCAGCCGTCAAATCTGAGAGACTGAAATTTCGAGGAATCTGACCTAAAAATCCAAATGAAGAAGTGTCTGCATCCAGAAGTGCTTCATTCAGGGTTTGAGAAGTAGACTCCACACTGCTGAAAGATGCAACAGATGCATCTGCAATTGGTGGACGTGCTTCAAGCACATTGCCATCAGCACCAAACATGTATGGGGAACTGCCTGAATATCCAACTTCTGATTTTATTATCCCCCCATTCATTCCTTGTATCAAACCCATGTTCGAGCTCTCAGTTGAAAGCATGGTTGGTGGGGCATCAATCCTGCTCACGTGGCCAGACATCTCAACAGAAGAGTGTAAACTTGCATGCAATGATGTCCCTCCATTGGTAAATGCACTGGCTAAACTGGAACCAATGGGATGGTGCATGCTTTCCTGCTTCATAGCTGGTCCAGTGTGGTCTGAAGGATATAATGCTGAGTTTTGGTGCACTGTCAAATGAGGTTATATTAGTCGCAATGTCATAAAGCAGCCATAATAAGTTTGGAATATAATGTACGAGCATCCTTTTAGTAGTGGGAGTATTATCTTGTATGTGAATCAATAAACCAGTCCTACTTGGTGAAAGCAGTCTTACATTGTGGGATATGAGAACCATTAGAAGTAGGTATTTGAGCAACTCCAGATGGATGAATTTGACGCATCAACTGAACCTGTTGCTCAAGCAGCTTATTGAATTCAACAATTTGGTGCTTCACCATCAACCTCAAATAATAAGCCTTGAAAAAATCTCGATTCTCTTCTTCAAGCTTTTGCCAAACTGGAAAGCAAGAAAATTTTCAAATTAACAAATAGAACTTAAAAACAATATAAAAATATTATTAAGGCTGCTTAAAACGTCTAGCATCTATCGGTGTTAGTTTTGTGTAACCGACACCAAGTTAATAAATTGAGTTTTAATAGCAACTAAAATGAATTTTGGACAAAAATGCCCTTACTTCTCTTGCCAAGAACTTTCAATTCAAAATAAATTTTTAAAAAGAAAAAGAAAAAGAAAGAGAAAGTAGATCTAAAAATTAACAGAAGAAGAGAGATAAAATAGATTTGGAAACCAAAACAAAAAGAAGATAGATAACACAGATCTAAAAAAAATTGAGAAAATGGATCTGAAAAAAAAAATCCATTAAGTCTCAACCAAAGGCCGAGACTTAAGTCTTGGCCTTACCAAGACGTCTTGGCGAGGCCAAGACTTGATATTAATGGTTTGTTCTGTTTTTTTTCTTTTCTTTTCTATTTTTTATGTGTTTGTTTTATACATCAAATTTTATATTTTAATCCAAAAAAATGCTACATAGAAATTAAATTTAAAGTCTTCAAGAACGAGTGTGTTCCCCAATCTTTCAATATGAATCAACAATGACCTTCTACAAGTCTTCAACAATGAGGTTTCTTGACTATGAAGAAGTGGATCTAGTGTTTTTTTTTTTTGAAAGATAACATGTGGATCTAGTGTTTTTTTTTTTTGAAAGATAACATGTGGATCTAGTGTTTTAAGGTGTGTAGAAAAAGATTAAGGATTTGCTTTCTCAAAATTTAGGGAAGAATGAGTTTTGTAGACAGAAGGTTCTAGAGATAGTGTAAGTGAGATAAAGTGATTTGACAAAGAAGATGGGGAATGTGGGTCTTTAAGTTAAGTAAAGATATTTTGATCGGTACTATAAAAACTCAAGTTATTAACTCAATGACATGTGCACAAAGTCAGCCTAAATGAGTGCTAGTTTGGCCCAATCTCACAATTTTACAAATTGCATTGTGAAAAATAAAAAGTAAAAATTAACCCCAAGGATTTGCTGGTTTGATCATATCAATCATTAATTGATGAACCATTAATATGTATGTATCTTGGTGGACTCAAATGGGAGTTACAAATACAAGCAACATGGTTGACATCATAATGACTGGCCAAATCTACTGCCTCTGATAAAACCAAAACATCAAGCAATAGGACTCATTTTTCTAGTCAAGAAGTAGCCAGAAATCGATATAAAATATTCTTAATATGTCGCTATCTAGAGACATACATATCTACCATAGGAAAAAAGAGTTGAAAGTTTCAAATCAATAATGAAAACAGACACAGGTTTGGATGAAGGCCAAACCCCAACCTCTGAACTAACAAGATTAGTTCAAGCAATCAGTGTAATTAACATTCCCATAAAATTACTACTTGTGCTACAGGTCCAGCAGCTTAAATAACATTTGGGTAAAACCTTCTGTATTCACCTGGAGCACCACAGTAGCCTATTCCATTTCCAGATGCAACCCAAGTTGAATTTCCAAAGTATGACAATGCTCTTCTCAAGAGTTATAAATCTCTGTGATTACATAACTTCGTTAGGAGCAGTCTGCCTATGCCAAATAAATGTTTTGCACTAAATTACACCATATTTAAAAGTTGTAGCTATCAAAGGGAAATGGTTGACCAAATTTGAACCTAAAAAATACAATCTTCTGTTCATGGAAATAACATAAATCATAACGCTGCACAATGCATTCACTTTCAGGCACCCTTCCTATTAATGAATACTTTTCTTCTGTGGGAATCTGTAATATGAAATTCTCAACATCTAAGGACTGGGGAGAGGTCTTTGCAGCATCTAAGAAATAGAGATACATCTGCTATTGGAAAAGCAATTAAGCTGAACAGAATTCTTCAATAGGATTTAAGTTATATCCTACAAAGTGTTTAGCCATTTACTAGCTTCAAGCACAAGCTACTATCACCCAACTGCAAATAAGAGATGTTTTCATAATTATATTGGTTTAGATGTAGTAAATCTACACCTAGAATGAAGCAAAGAAAAAAAAAAGAAAAAAAAAGAAAAGAAAAAGGAACACTTTCAAAAAAAAAAAAAAAAAGAAGGAAAGACATATTGTGATTTGTCTTTTAAGAACGCGAAGTTCTGTAGCAGAAACTTCAAAATAACCTCCTTTGAGTTCTTCTCCCTCATTACAGTAGAACATCTGCTATTGGAAAAGCAATTATGCTTTACAAAATTCTTCAATAGGATTAAGTTATATCCTACAAAGTGTTTAGCCATTTACTAGCTTCAAGCACAAGCTACTATCACCCAACTGCAAATAAGAGATGTTTGCATAATTATATCGGTTTAGATGTCTTAACTCTACACCAAGAATGAAGAAAGGAAAAGAAAAAAGGAACGACATATTGTGTTAAGAACCCGAAGTTCTTTAGCAGAAACTTCAAAATAACCTCCTTTGAGTTCTTGCAAGCAACAAATCTCCCTCATTACCGTAGAGGGTGCTGAAGAAACTTAAGCTCCAAATCTTAATAATTTGGCCCTATGTACATATAAGGTCAAGAGACAACATAAATATACAATATTACAGAAACCATTGCCAGATTTTGAAGTCCATCGTCTTTAGTCCCTCACTTTCTATCTAGGAAATTTAAGCTAAAATCAATCCACTTTATCACTCATTTACGGAACCCTTCACCTAAAAAGGTTAAGAGAGGATGAAATAAATATTTTAACCAGAGAAGAAAAAGCTTATAAACAAATTAAAATATTCTGATTTTAAAACATTGGTCATTATGATCAATGGCCCTCTAAAACCCAACATCTCTTGTTAAAAATGATATAACTATAACAAGATGGTACTCAAAGAAAGATAAAAATAATACTCACATATCATATTTAATCACATAAAACAATGGTCAGATCTGGCAAAAGATAAAACTGACAATTACCAAGTTCTGTAAAACCAGGTTCTATTTTTGCCTGAGCCAGTAGAGTTTCAACAACCTCCTTCTGGTTCATATACAACTGAAGACATCGTTCTATAAGATTTTGCACCTGAAATAAGATAAATAAACCAAAAGGAAATCATAGAACACAAATTTCTGGAAAGATAAATGGACATAAGAGAACATTTGACAAGAAAACTCTTGATAACCAATAAGAAAGGGCAAGAGAACTTTATATTAATCAAGCTAATTGTTCATTCAAGAGACACAACAGTAACATTTATTTCACCAGAGTTAACTATGATCCATCAATTGAGAAATTAATTATGCTACTTGATCAACGACCACCCTCAGGGGTCTGGGTTCATAAAGAAGAAAAAGCTCCCAAAATTAACAATGAAGTCCATGCTCACAATTACAATAATGAAGGGACCTGCTGTAGACTCAACATGTCAACAGAGCAAGAAAAAGGAAATGTACTCAACAATGAATTGAGAGGCCAAGGCAATTGCCGAAAATATTTTAGAGAGGAGAGATAACAAAGGAAAGCTTCTGGATTAAGAGTAACAAGATGTGCCCTAATACCCCCAGAAGTAAACTAAATAAATTCCAGCACAGGATTATAAAGTTTCTATAAATAAAACTGGAGGAAATTAGAGCACTGATTTTTATGTGACTACATACATTATATGAAGAATGTAGAATAGGAGGCCAAAACTTCTATGAAATCTTTCATTTCGTAAAACATAGTTTTACGAATAAATTTAATTTTAAAATGGAGATGAGAATGATTCATAAGTAGACTATATATGATTATTTATCAACAGTAAATTAAAGCTTGACGTCTTACCAATTGTATATCTTGACGCGAGACCCTCCTCACTTGTCCACTCGACATCTTCAAATTCCAAACAAACGCAATACTGATGTGAAAACTATCGAGATTATCTTTTACTGTTAAAGCAGAATATCCGGCAAACTTCTAAATGTTATCTTGCATGCTTGCACCCTTCAGCTCCTAATATCAAATATTGTAATGACCATAACCTGATTTCAGAATACATAAGAAATACCCACATATTAGTTCTTTTGATTCATCAAAATCAAAATGAGTAATCCAATAATAGTTTCTGCCATAATGCGCCTTGTCACTGTAGTCGAGCTAGATATACTTCAAGGTGAAGGATGGCATGTATGATATTCATAAATTGGAGCAGTAAGCAGTAATGGTAGTACAAGTGGCATATCAAAATATAGAAGTAGCTAAAATGACGTATATTAAATTTACAAGCAGCTGACATGACATATCAAAATTTACAAAATGCCGATGCCACACATTCCACGTGGCCTGCCATGTCATATATTATTCTTTAGTTGAAAAAAATAAAATGCTTACCGTAATTATTATGAACATCTAAGTAAAAGGTGTATGAATTCGAAACAACGATTAATAAAGAATATAAACAGGAAATATTTTCCAGCAGAATGGAAGAAATTAAAAAATAAATAAATGAATGAATGAACGAAAGAAAGAAAATAAAACTTACACTCTTACAGAACAATTAAATCAAATAAAAAGAACACTCCATTGTGTAAATATGTAGGAAAGGAAAATTTAAGTTTAATGTAGACATGCAATTTCTATATATATATATATATATATATATATATATATATACACACATAATTTAACTGTTGGAGTTGGCAGATTTTGTGTCCTAATTTTATGCTAATTTTTCTTTCTTTTCCTAGAGTTTCCGGTGATTAATTGGAACCTGTTTCACCAAGGTACTAGAGTTGCCATCTTTGCTACTATCAGACATCTTTAACTAGGTTTCACGACTCACGTGTCACCGGAAAGCAGAGTGTGTCGTGGGATAGAGAAAGCACACTCCGAAAACTCAGGCTTGCACCAGAAGCTGACTACAAGGAAGAAAACACTTTGGGTTTCACCCAAAAGACTGCCAAGAAGCAAGGTAAAACTTGGGTCTCACCCAAACACTGCTGCCAAGAAAGGAAAAAAAACACTTGGCCACTTGGGTCTTTCCCAGATGCTGCCGACAAGCTAGAAAAGTGGGTTCTCACACCATATTAAAAAATAGATAAATAACTGGGATTAAACCCAGGAAAAAAAAAAAAAAAACACTCTGCTGGAAAAAGAGAACTGGCAGTCACAAAAGCCACCAGAAAAAAAGCATGCCCAAAGTGAGCCAAAATAATGATTACCATTCTAATACCTAATATAACCTAATCCGTAAGCCTACCAAGTTCTTCCAGGACCAAAGTAAGTCAGCAAATACATCTCCTTCCATTAATAATCAGACCTTTCAAAGAACAAAAATATACAATTTCTGGAAATAACAGAGATCAAATGTGTGTAAAGAAGTGGAGATAAAGGACATCCCCACATTAGACCTCAACTCTTTTATATAAGTTAGATCTTCACGCTCATTAATACTTACAAGAGATGGCCGCAGTGTTTACCGAAGCTTTCTTCAGATCTCCTTATAGCATATCTTCCTTGACATGTAAATTCCAAAGGTTTGAGTTCATCTCATAAGAATTTTCAATATTCTAATGTACATCACCTCAATGCCTCCACAATTGGAATCTAAGTATACATTTGCAACAAGAGCAGGGTTACAATTCTTCTACTTCATCAAATCATACAAGAACATGCAAGCTACCCAAGCGACAAAATATATGCCTTCCCTCCTGTGGTTTCTTTTAGTAGCGGAGGAAAAGTGCCCCAATCTGCATGCCAAAACCTTCAATCACTTACCTTCTCTTTTACATTAATCTTGATAACCCAAAATCTACACAGGAAAATGATCGAAAACTTAAAACATACAACAAACGATCCTGAACAAGATCGCTCACCTCCTTTCTACCTCCTTTCTAAATCCTCCTTCGCTTCTTGAAAATACAAAAGCAAATAAAATTACTTGGATGTATTCCAAATGCTGAATAAAACCATTTCAAGCACTTCCTTTCCCCTCGACTTTCCAAGAATTAATTAGTTTCACAGAAAAACCAATGGCATGAAAGCATCTTTAAGAAAATTCTTGAAACCTGTCACCAGTCATGAATGATGAATTCACTTTCAAGACATCTCAATATAAGTAAAAAGACGACATCTCAATATAAGTAAAAAGACCATCTCACCATTACATACAAAGTTTACAATAATGGGTCTTCCTTTGATGTCTCCAAACCAAATATAATGGAACAGGTATAAACCCCCTCTTCTTGAAAAGTTTTGAATCTTTCATGATCCTAAGTATGATTCTGCAGTTACCACTTCTTACTATTTGGTTGAATATATGATGGTATGAACATGCCCCTTCCTTCTGGGCAAAAACCCATTGAAATCAGACGCCTTCTTGGGAGAGCCAGAAAGAGCCCATCTTATTGGAAACCCAGTATGACCTTTGTACCACCAGACACGTCTGACCTTACAGTAATCAGCAATGTGAACCTTCAACCAACCCATCTAACAGGATACACCTAGAAGCGTAAAAGCCTATAACAAAAACTTTACAGTTCCATAAAAGAAGAAGTAAACAGTAATGTGTCTTTATTTTTTCTATTTTTCTTCTTCTTTAAACTCCTCTATTCATCTTTATAATTTCTGATTAATTTTTAATTAATGCCAAGGAAAAGATACCTTAGCCTGAATATTTACAATAAAATGATTTTCCCGATCTTTTTGTGTGGTAGATCACAACAAAAAATTAACACAAAATCAATAGTTGTATGCAGATCAACACTGTGATAAATTGAAAATCACATATGAAACGGGCCAAAATGGAAATAACAATGGGCATTTTTTTGTCCAAGCTTTCCAAAAAAGCACTTTAGTTTTTGGCCTTTTTTGCACCTAATTGTGCAAGTTCCTTTCGGCATTAAAGAGCACAAGCATAGGCTTAAACACACCTAGTTGCAAAAACAATTTGGGGTTTGAACATAAAATCGGCTAGTATTCTTCAATTGGAATCCCATTGCCAATTCCTCTAGTAATAATAATACTTACAACATTAGAACATCACACTATATTAAATTAACCAACATTTATACACTATACAAAGAAACAAAATCGAAATCATAAAACTCAAAAAATTCCAAATCAAAAATTGAGTTCTAAATATCTCTATCGAATCGCCAAAATAACACTACAAGGTGATAATAAGAAATCAAATATTCTCCAACAGTTAATTTGTTTAATTCACGCAATCTCGATCGTATCACCAAAACTCATCATGATCACGGCAAAGTTAAGATAAAAATAAACCCTGAAAAACTAATAAATGACAGAATTGAATCAGATCAACAAAAAAGAACACATATAAATGATGTGCGAGAAGAAGATAATTATAATCAAAAATTTGAATATAAAGAGAAAGAGTTGGGTTTTCATGTCGATGTTTTACCTAAAATCGCTGCGCAAAAATCTGAGAGAAATCCGGAGAGAGAAAGGAAGCTTCGTCAGCTTTTTGTTATGTTTTGTTTTTTTGTCGAATTGAAAATGTTTTTGCTGTTTGATCAAATTGCAAGCTTTTTAGACGATGGTGGATTAGAATTTGTTTGTCTAACAAAATAAACAAACAATAATAATAGCATTAGTATTGAGTGTGAATAGCGTAGAATTCTGACACGTGGAATGAGCTGAGAGAAGCAAGGGCCCATTTAGGAGATCAGGTGATTGATGCCGACAAGCTTTATCCATCTCATTGGTTTTATTCGGTTGTACAATTGGGTTTTCGGGTCAAATATTTGTTATGACACGATAACCCTTTTTTTTTTTAATTTGATACCAATAGAGAATAATACAATAACAATTATAATTTATGTATTTTGATATTGAAGCCTTATTGAACTATTGGGAAGGTTATAAGGTGTCATTCTCTAGACTATTTTTGCATACTGGTCTCGATATAGAGTTATTTTCTGAAATAAAACAATTTTAAAATAAGTTGATAGTGTCATATTTAGTTCAATCGGGAGAATGTAAGAAATTTTCTAAATTGATGAACTTATAGTTTATTATGTATTGAGCTTGCAAGAAACAGATTGTTTGGAATACTATTTCGTAAGGAGCTAATCATATTAACACATTATTATTTATGATCAACATTGGCTTATTTGATATTTGTGAATCTGAGTTAACTATTATAGTGTAAGACTTGGTATGTATAGACTATGGGTGCAATAAATATTATTTACACATATTTTATTGATGGTAAACCAAATAGACACAACTGTGAGAGTCATTCACTCGTGTTAATTATGTAAAGCTTTCTCTTGTTCTTGTACTTGGCTTCGATCCTCTTTTTTCCTCTTTGCAAAGCTTTCATTCTTGTAATGGCATCAGATGTGAGCTGCAAAATTCTGTGAGATACGGAAAAATCCTTCGCATTTAGGTTTTTTGTACATACAACCCATATTTCTTGCGATAAAGAATGTGAGTGAAGAGTCGTTATTTCTACGAGGTGTTAATTATTGGCTATTAAAACTACTAGATACCCTCATTGGGTTCCTACTAGGCTCACCCATGTTAGATTTTTGAAGGTTTATGGTACCCTATAGGCCAAGGCTAAAGTTGAGTTGTTGGCAAGGTTTAGGTCAAGATATGAATTTAGACCATTGGCTTGAGATGCACATACAGCACTCACTGGTGTAGGATCAATAACGACTCCCAAATCATTCTTGTGATCATATTGATCATCAAGGTCCATAATTGTTGGTGTTTGTCTATTGGTTGGTTGGTTTTGATGAGGAATAGAGTTATAAGAGGGCTCAGTTTTAATTGGTCAATGATTGCTTTGGTTCGATACAATAAAGGTTTGGTTTTCGAAATTGGGTTTGTATTGAATTGGAAGAGTGTTATTAACATGCAAAATTATTCCTTGGACATGATCACTAGTGTTGTTGTTTGGAATGAGATTGATTTGGTTACAAAAGATATTGTTTGGGGTAAACTAATGATCCATGGTAGAGGTTGACGAAAGAAGCTGGACATGATCACTAGTGTTGTTGTTTGGAATGAGATTGATTTGGTTACAAAAGATATTGTTTGGGGTAAACCAATGATCCATGGTAGAGGTTGACGAGTAGCTCTCATCTTCTTTCGTCAACCTCTACCATGGATCATTAGTTTACCCCAAACAATATCTTTTGTAACCAAATCAATCTCATTCCAAACAACAACACTAGTGATCATGTCCAAGCATCATTTGATTTTCTGAGGTTACGAGAACTACTCTCAGCTTCTTTCGTCAACCTCAACTACGGATCATTAGTTTACCCCAAACAATATCTTTTGTAACCAAATCAATCTCATTCCAAACAACAACACTAGTGATCATGTCCAAGGAATAACCTGCATGGTAATAGTACTCTTCCAATTCAATAATCGCCTGATTTTGGTAATAGCACAGTGATCAATTAAAATTGAGTCCTCTTGTAACTCTATTCATCATCAAAATCAACCAAATCACTAGATAAACACCAATAATTATGGACCTTGATGATCACTGTGATCACAAGATTGATTTGGGAGTCGTTCTTGATCATACACCGATAAGTATCATATATGCATCTCAAGCCAAGGGTCGAAATTCAAATCTTGACCCACACCCTGCCCACAACACAAACTCTAGCCTTGACCTACTGAGTACCATAAACCTTCACAATTCTAACATGGGTAAGCCTAGTAGGAACCCAATAGGGGTATCTAGTGGTTTTAATAACCAAACAACGCATCATAGAAATAACGACTCTTCTGATGATGGTTATAAGTATGACATGAGAACTCATAGTCTTCCTCGTAAGAAATATTATTGTATACAGTATTCTAGAAAAAGCAGAATACATTCACATTCCTCTTGGTAGGCTTTTGAAGGGCTTGAGAGTATTTCCAAAATGGTTTAGAATACACAATTTATAATTCAAATTTAGACCGTTGCACATTAATACCATAATTAATATACAATACCAACAATTTAAATAACAGTGAAATATTTATTATGATAAAAGTGTCATATGGTCACATAATTGCTCATATAAAACCATCATTTAGTATCAACGGTTACAACTTCTAAAATTAATAAAATGTAATTATTGTATTTTGATGTTTTAAATAAAATTTTGAACAAATAGTATCTATATTAAATGAATATACTTTTTTTACACATTTTATTTGTATGCCCTCTTGAATTAGGATTTGGATCCCACCTCACCTCATTTTGTCATCACCTAAATCAACGGTCTTAATTAATTTTATCTTTTGGTAGAGTAAAGAAATAAAAATTAATAGAAATAATACAGGTCATTAATCTGTTATATTAGACACGTGACAATAATTTATAAATGTTAGGACAATGTGAGGACAATTAAAGTGAGGAGAGGATCTGGATCCCTTAAATTAATAATTCACACAATTTAGTCCCTACGTCACCATGTTAGTTGAAAAATGCATAAATATTCATTATACTTCTTTCGAATATAAACGGGGATTAATTTTTTTGAAAAACAAATAGTTACAACAAACAACATAATTAAAAAAAATTACACCTCTCTTTTTATTTATTGAAATAGTTCATAACTATACATAAAAAATACAAAAAAAATTATAAATAAATACACTTTTGTATGATCAGAGTCTTCTAAAAATTCTTTTTTCATTATTTTGTTATATGATAATCATGTATTTCATGGTAAATTTTGATAGTTGGAATAGAATTAGGGTTTACTATACACTTTTTTTTCCTTTATTTTTTTAATAAAGAATTTAATATAGTTGAAAATAATATTGATGTAATTAATAAGTGTACATAGTATATGATTTATTTTTGAGTAAAGCAATTTGTCTTTATTGATCAACTTTTGTTGGGATATTTTTGTAATTAAATTTTTTAATAAAATATGGAAGTACAAATTATATTTATGGGTGGCAATTAGGGATGGCAAAATAAACCACGGGGACCCGCACCTATGAGATGGGGATGAGTTTCAATTTGATGGGAATTGAGTAAGGATAGGGATAGATAGTAAAACAAACAATGGATATAGGATGGGGATGGGTTTCATAATCTCTACCCATCCCGCTTAAAATATAATCTTTAGATTTTTTATTATTTAGATCAATGTTTATATTTTAAAATGATTGAATTTATTTTTTTAGTTTTGAGATTTATGTTTATGAAATGATTTTCAATAGTTTTTTTGGAATTACTTTATATATTATATCTATTAATTGGGCTATATATTTATTAGTTTAATAAATAATTTTTTTATAAGATTTTGATAAATGGGTTAAATTTGGTAAATCCCGTCTCACTCCATCTATCATGGGGTTTTATAAGGGGATGGAATTTTATAAAATAAATGGGCTGGGGGTGCGGAAAGAGCCACCCCGCCCCAAACCCGACACATTATCATCCCTATGAAAATGTGTTATTTACACTCATTTTCACTATTTTTTTCTATATTATCACATTCTGGAGATGAAAGTTTAAGAAGAACTTTGATAAAATGTTCGATTCCTTTGAATTGATACATTTTTATATCTTAGCAAATACAACTTCAAGTTGTTTTATTATGAAAACACTAATTAAACTTAGATTTTGCACTTTATGACCATAAAGTTCTCCATCATTTCATTAGAATTAAAAAGGATTATACTTCATAAATTTACGTTATTTTTGGAGGATGAGGACTTGAACCCACAACCTCGTGGCGTAGGTGTGAGGGATATACCACTTAATCAACCTCATCCTGTCAAAAAAAAGGATTATACTCCGATTATAGTTCCGAAGTCAAAAAATCCTTACATAGTACCTTTTTGATATATTTTCGATACGTTGAAACTTTACTATATCACCCTTCAATAAAACTTTATTAAAACCTTCTCGATGTTTGTTATCATCAAAATCAAGTATAAGGCATTGAGGCTTACGCCCTGTTAGGGATGGCAACGGATCAGATCAGAGCTATGAACCGGCCTTTTGCTATGTCATTAAAAGAAAATGCAAGTCCAAAACAAAATTTATAAACTGCAACAACGCCTCAAAATGTGTAAAAACAGACAAGTATGTGGCAAGTCGGGTATCATCCACAAAGATCGATGGATAGCAATGACCAAATCAAAAACTCTAGTTCTAATTATGCAATAAAAGTAAAGCATGTGATTGGTTTGGAAATTTGATTATCTAAGAGTTAGGCTAACAATTAAACTAAGTCAAACTAAATGCAAATAAGTTAGCAAGAAATGGATGTGTAAAGTATGATAGTGGGGACTAAGGAATTGATGGATCCAACAAGTCAAAAATGGGCATGCAACTCACTCACATGAAGTTCATAAATCTTTTGCAACAAACCTAGGGTGTATAGTATTTGTTGTATATCTCTAATGGGTGACTAACCTAGGGTGTATAGTATTAGGCCCCGTCATGCAGCTGTTTTTCAGTCCGTTTTCGTTTTTGTTTTCCAAAAACAATTTCGAATTCGCGTTCGTTAACCATTTTTCATTTTATTTTCAAAAAACAAAAAAAAAACTTGTTTTTCATTTTCGTTTTTGTTTTTCATTTTTTTAAATGTGATTTTTTTTACTTTTCTCTTCTTCTTCACATTTCCTGTCACTGTTCTTCTTCATTTCTTCCATACTTTTTATTTTTCTTCTTCTTCTTCTTCTTGACTTCTTCTTCTTCTCCTGCGACACCCTTCTTCTTCTCGTCGATCAAGCCGCCGATATGCTCTTCTTCTTCGCCGCCGATCGGCCCCCCGATCTATGCTTCTTCGATGTCGATCTGACTTCTTCTTCTTCCTTCCTTCCTTCCTTCCTTCCTTCATTCACCGATCACAGCTGCTGCCGATCCATTCGCCACCGCCGGTCGATTAACTGGTCGTCTTCTTCTTCTTCAGCTGGACGACTTCTTTTTCTTCTTCTTCTAGATCAATTGATTAATTATTTAATCAATTTATATTTCAATTTTCAATTTACATTTTGTTTATTGGTTAATTATTTAATCAATTTATTATAATTGTTAAAATATTAAACAAAAATTAAAGTTTTCAGTTAGCCTACCAGACGCGTTTTTTCCGTTTTTATTTTCAAAATACGGATTTCGGTATATGCTACCAGACGTGTTTTCGGATTCAAAAATGAAACCAAAAACACTGTTTTCATTTTCATTTTTCTTTTCGAAAAATATCAACTGAAAAACGTTTACAGGACGGACCATTAGCCACACACTTCAGATTTTTCATGAATGCACATCTATCAATTATGGGTCTAATTCCTTTAAAATGTAATCAACCTAAAGTGTATAGTGTTGATTCTTAATCTCTCATAAATTACCACTCTATGGTGTATAGTAATGGTCATTCAACCAATCAAGATTAGATAAAGATTCAGATTAATAAAACTGGGTATGTTTGTGTTATTTTGATATTTTCACGGGTTTTAGTGCAATTATGCATATAATCAGGGTAAATTAGTATAATTTACCCTTAAAATAATTACAAATACACCTCATATATCAAATACAAACAATAATTAATATTTTGAACATATATTTATAAATTTATGGGCAAATTACACTAACTTACCTCAATTATATGCATAATTGCACTAAAACCCGTGAAAATATCAAAACAACACAAACATATCATTTGATCTGTTGACTAACGTTGACCACCGTTACTTAGTCACAAATGAGAAGAATTGTCTTTTTTGCCCTTATAGAAATAATACTTAATTATAAAAAATCAGCTAATTAAGTAAAAATAAAAATATTAGAAAATATAATATATAAAAAATGTATTGTTGTGGATGTTTGGGAGGATGATGATAATTTTTTAAATTAATTTTATTTTCCTTTTAATTAGTTGTTTAGTTTTAAATTTTAATTAATATAAAATTCTTGATTTGCCACGTCTGCTTCAAGAATTTTATATTAATTAAAATTTAAAACTAAACAACTAATTAAAAGGAAAATAAATATTAATTTAAAAATTATCATCATCATCAAAAATATTAAATAATAATAATAATTGACATCATCATCCTCCCAAACATTTACAGCAATACCTTTTTATATATTATATTTTCTAATATTTTTATTGTTAATTAATTAACTGATTTTATATAATAAAGTATTATTTCTATAAGGGCAAAAGCGACAATTCTTCTCATTTGTGACTAACTAACAGTGATTAACGTTTGTTAATGGATCAAAGAGTATGTTTGTGTTATTTTGATATTTGCACGGGTTTTAGTGCAATTATGTATATAATCGGGGTAAGTTAGTGTAATTTGCCTTGAATTTATAGCAATTTATAGCCTTAAAAAATATTAACTATTTATT
The DNA here is from genome assembly GCA_033220585.1 of Dipteronia sinensis. Taxonomy (NCBI): domain Eukaryota; kingdom Viridiplantae; phylum Streptophyta; class Magnoliopsida; order Sapindales; family Sapindaceae; genus Dipteronia; species Dipteronia sinensis. Next base: position 21,340,944 of record CM065639.1, read on the forward strand.
AATTAAATTTAAATAGGGGAAAATATCAAAATCATCCTTATGTTTTAAAACAGTATCGATTTAGTTCAACGATTTGATAACCTAAGCATTTTAGTCCTTATTGTTTCACTCATTATAATTCTATAAAAACACATCCATCTTGTTTTAACATGTATCAAAACAGTCCTTCTAAACTGTTATCATTAATGTTTTTGTTAATTTCATATGAAAATACTATTATGCCCTGGTAAATAAAAGATAAAAACCATTAAATTTAAATAAATTTAATTTTTTTTACAAAAAAACATTTAATAAGTAAAAAAAAAGTATTGTATATTTGGAGGCCCCCACTATTGACCTCCAAGAACATCAACGACGTATTGGCCACCATTACTGGTCTCGACGTCATTGCCTTGAATCTTGATGGAGGAAGCGACGCCTGCCCTAACGAAGGAGTAGGTCGTCACCTTCATTGTTTGCGAGCAAAAGGGCAGTTATCCTCTGTCACTACCTTGATGGAGAAAGTGATGTCTCCTCTAGCGAAGGAAGAGGTCGTCACCTCCTTGGTTCCTAAATAGAGGAGGCCAATGCCTCCTCTAATGCAAGTCGCGATAGAGAATGTGTTGTCCTCTTTCGTCGCGATGGAGGAAGACGACTCACCAAAAGCCTCTCTCACTTCTTCTAGTGAGTTTTCTCTTTTGAAATGAATGACATCTTAAAATATTGAAAATTTTTTAATCAGTTAACAGTGAAAGTACTAAATTACCCTTTTTAACTTCTAACTTAATTTCCACATCCTAAAAGGACTAATTTGATGTAAAATGAAATAACATGGACTTGTTTTATTCTAACTTGCAACTATAAGGATGGGCTTGATGCAAAATAAACTAGAGGGATTAAAATGATTGTAAATGAAACAACATGGATTATGGTGATATTTTCCCTTTAAATTACGATTATTTAAATAAAAATATTAAATCATTATTATAAAATAGTCTTAAATATAGAAAACCATTTAATTTCATTAAAAATAAGTTAATATAAAAATTAAATAAAAAGAAAAGTGAGGAGGCGTGGTAGGACCGTGGGAGCCTCCTCCCTGCTTCTCATTTTATTTTTATTTTAGAGCAATTACACCAAATTCCCCTGAGATTTGCTCTTTTACACGCAGAAACAACTTTAAAGTTAATTGACATTCACATCTCCCTCCGTTATGGTTTGACCGTTAAGTGTGAGTTGACCGTTAAAAAATAATAAAAGACATAAATACCCATGATTCACAAAAACTCTAAACTAACTAATTACACTAAACTCCCTTGAGGTTTTCTATTTTACACACAGAAACAACTTTATTGATAATTGACACCCACATCCCCTACCGTTAGTTAAAGTTTGTCAAATTAAACCATAGACCAATTTTGAATATCAAAACTAAGGATAATTTAGTCATTTGAAGCATTTTAAATATATATAATTGAATAAATATTCTAAAATAAAGATTAAGTGAAAAAAAATTGTTTTTAAAATTAAGATTTTTTTTTTGGAAAGAAAAATAAGATTAATAAAAAATTAAGAATAAAAAACAGGATTTTTCATTAAAAAAATGGATAGTCCAATCTAATTTAAAAGAAATTCAAATTTTTTTTAAAAGAAAATCTTAATGCCTTTAACAATTCGCCAGTTCCACCAACAACACAAATCACAATCCCTTACTAATTTGTTCGATCTCCTCCGTGAGAGATTGAGTCAGTTCGTCAATTCCACCAACAACACAAATCACAATTCCTTTATAATTTATTTTTATATTTTTTCTATTTATTAAAAAATTTAAAAAATTTAATTCTATTTCTTTTAAAAAAATTCTTATTTATAAATAGATTTTGAGTTTTTTCCCTTTTAAAATTGTTTTGAACAAATTGCACCATATTAGGAAGCGATTGTGATTTGTGTTGTTGGTGGAACTGGCAAACTAGCACCATTTTGGGAAAAAATCTATCTCAATCTCATGGAGGAGATCGAACAAATTAGAAAGGGATTGTGATTTGTGATGTTGGTGGAACTGACGAACTGTTAAAAGTATTAAGATTTTTTTTTAATTCTTTTTTAATATGAATTTCTTTTAAATTAGATCGGACTGCCCGTTTTTTCTAATGAAAAGTTCTGTTCTTTTTTTTTTAATTCTCAATTAATCTTATTTAACTTTCCTAAAAAAATCTTAATTTTAAAAACAGCATTTTTTTCTCTTAATCTTCATTTTTAAATACTTTTAAAAAATCCTCATATTAAAATATTTATTCAATTTTTAAATATATATATATATATAATGCTTCAAATGATTAAACTATCCTTAATTTTGATAGTCAAAATTGGTCTACGGTTTAATTTGACCAACCTTGACTAACGTTAAGGGAGGTGAGTGTCATTTATCAACAAAATTGTTTATGTGTGTAAAAAAGCAAATCTCAGGGGAGTTTGATGCAATTAGTTCTTTTAGATTTTTTGTGAATCAGAGGTATTTTTGTCTTTTATCATTTTTTAAGGGTCAACTCTCACACTTAACGGTCAACTCTTAACTGCAGGGGAGGTGAGTGTTAATTAACGGTAAAGTTGTTTCCGTATGTAAAAGAGTAAACCTCATATGAGTTTGGTGTAATTTGTTCTTTATTTTATAATTTATTAGTTTTCAGTATTTAACTAAAAACTAAAATAAATTATATTTTAGGTAATATATGAGGTGTACTTAAAAAATAAAATAAATTAAATTTTTAGTAATATATAAGGTTGGTCCGGTGGTAAATCCCTCAAACCTACATCATGAGGTTGTGGGTTCGAACCCTTCTCCTCTCCAAAAAAAAAACCTCAAATTAATGTAATAATATAATACTTCAAAAAAAAATTAATAGGGTGTAAATACAAAAAAAAAAAAAAAAGTGCATATACTATATTGTTTTTAAGGGGGTAAATATCACGACTCTGTCGTCACTCGCTGACTCGCTTTTGCAGTAAAATATTGAAGGCCCAAGCTTCGGATGCTTGGAGCTTGGGGTTATGCTTTATGGATCAATAGATGGGCCAATATAATATATCTGCTGTTCTATAATCTATCTTCTCCAAATTATTCATAAGTTTAAATTTCTGATATTTTATTTTATATGAAATAATTTCAATATCTTTATCTTCTAATTTTATTATTTATTTTTCCACAGCCACAGATGTTTACACCCTCTAACATAATGATCATGGCATGAAATAGGTTCATTTTCTCATTGGTTTGAATTTAAATTAAAATAATTTTAGTCTTTAACAAAAAACAATTATATATATATAAATAATTAAAATATCAATTATTTTAAAATTAACTGTTTTATATGTAAACTGTAATTTTATTTTATTTATTTTATTTTTTGCAGATCGCTGTGGCATTACGATAGAAACTTAAAAACATATAAATTAAAATGTCATTGTTTAAAGACAAATTCAAGAGAATAAAATGTGCTAAAATGCACTTGTAACATCAATTCAAAGTGATGGAAACAAAGATTAGCACAAAAAACGTTTTGTGTTAGCTTATTCGGTTAATTCTATTGCTACATCTAGTACTAATGTTTTTTATTTTATTTTTTAAAATATCAAATGTAGTGTTAGAGACTCGAATCTTATATATTGTCAAATTGAATAAACGTTTTTACCATCAAACCACATTTTATAAATACATATTTATGTAATCGGATAACTACTGTTATCATGTTTATTTATGTTTGTATTATATAAAAAATTGCTCTTATTAATCATGTTTGAATCAACTAAAACATAATCCCATTAATTAATTGTATTAAAATTCACAACTCTAAACCCATTAAAATTGCTTTATAGTTTTGCGTTCATATAATGTTGATGCATTATTTCAAAATTTGTGTAGTCTAACACTAACAACATTGTATTAAAATTCATAACCCTAACCCATTACCATTAAAATTGCTTTGTGAATGTATAATGTTTATGAATTATGCCAAAAATTGCCTAGACAATTATTTTTTGACATCGGGCTCAACAAACACGACCGTGCTGGTACAACTTCATTATGAAGTCTCCAACCATCAAGTCAGAACCTTTTGGTTATTTTTAGTAGTTTTAAATAGTTTAGAAGAGTAGAACACAAAATTAGGAATGAAAAATTTTCATGTAAAGGGTGTACATGAAACAAATCTATCTACATTTATATGTATTAACCAGAGCATTAAAATCTAACCCAAAAAACAAAACAAAAAATGATCTTGGTGACATTATCCAAAACAAAATCTAATTAAAAAAAAAGTATTATGCAACATTTTGTTAGACCAGAGTGGCAATGCCATTGTATCTGGGTCTTGTTCTGTCAGGTGAAAGCCCCTCTTCCATGGCCTTCCTCTTGTTATTGCTTGGTGTTTGCTGTTCTTGCTGTTGTTGTTGTGGTTGTGATTGTGGTGGTTGTTGTAATTGTTGCTGCTCTTGAAGAGGAAGAGTAGGAGGAGGAGATTGGAACTGAGTTTCTTCTGATTCTTCTTCTAGTTTTTCTAGATTTTGCTGACCCTTGATCTTTGTTTTCATTATATGAGGTTTAAGCCTATTCAAATCTGATAGTCTAACTGGTTTCAAAAAGAACTCTTCTGCTCCCTCTTCTAAGCATCTGTTATTATTCAAAATTAATCAGCTTCACAACCCCAAACATCAAATTTTATAATCATTTGTAATTTCTAAGTAAAAAAAAACAAAGTCTTTTTACCTGCTGATTCTTGAAGGAACATTCTCAGATGACATGATCACCACTGGTATGTTTCTTAGAGATGAAGATTCCTGCAAATCATAGAAAAAAATCAAGTAAATCTTTCAGATTCAGATCTATTTATTTTCTTGTAAATAAGCAGTTGATAAAAATATTCTTGAATTGACTTGCTGTATGTCAAATATCATTCAATGATATGAAAATGACCCATCTGAAGTTAAGTAAAAATCTTTGGATATCTTGAAACTGATTTGCTTGGGTAGCAAAATATTCCTATAGATTATTTTCATTGACATTTTATATTTGACCCGTTAAGCCAAATTCTTATATATTTCAAAAAAAAAATGCCAAACACTTATAACTAACTAAATACCAATTCTGGATGCAAAAAATATATAAATCTGGAAAGTTAATTTAAGGAAGCACTTTACAGTTTTTTTTTATATAAAATAAATAAATAAATTGGAAGGGAATATAATGATGAAAGAGAAAAAAGACAAAGGTTGGGAACCAAAAAAGCATACCTTGATTTTCTTGAGCAAATCATAGCCTGTCATGCCAGGCATACAATAGTCTGTAATTACAAGGTTTACTTCCACTTCCTGTTAAAAAAACAAAACAAACAAATTCAATAAAATGGGTAAAGTTGAGGTAAAACAAGCAATCAAGAATTCAGAGGGAATCTTTGGAAAAAAAAAACAGACCTGGTGGTGATTGTTTGTTGGAGAAACACAAGGTGTTTGTGGTGGGTTGGTTTGTTGGTCTCCTTCCTCTTCATACAAACCCAGAAATTGTAGAGCTTTACTACCAGAATCAACAGTAGTAACTGCAATGGAAAAAAAAATCAAAAAATGAAAAATCAAACTAGACCCATGAAAGAATATTATATTTGTTTGTGGTTTGGGTTGAGACCCAAAAAAGCAAAGTAAGTACCTTGATAGGAGGAGGTCTTGAGAAGCCTCTCAATAAGCTTTCTATCAATAACACTGTCATCAACTGCTAAAACATGAAACTGAGACTCTGCTGCTGCCATGCCCATTGTTGGAGAGCAAATTCAAGATCCAAAGCGCAAAGTGATGATATAGACAGAGAGAGAGGTTTGTTTTGGGATTTGGAAATGAAAGGAGAAGAAGAGGGATTTGTACGAAGTCCTGGAAAGTAAAATCCCGACCAGATTTCAAAATCCCAACTCTTGCAAAATTTTCAGAGATGATTGGGGTTTTGAATTTGGAGGAAAGCAATGGAAATAATAAAAAAGAATAAAATAAATGAAAGAAATCTCTATGGGGATTTTAAGGAGAGAAGATGGGGAGGTTGTATTTATATTTATTTATGATATGAAATCAAATGAATTGTAAAATGCGTGTGAGCGAGGGGGAGAGAGAGAGTTAAAAAGTAGAAGAAGAAGAAGACGAAAATGTGAAAAATAGAAAGCAGAGGAGGAAAAGAAAAACAGAGGTGGGGCCCAAGAAAATCGTGAGAAGAGATACAGGTGATGTCAGCAGAGGTGCCTTTTTCGTTAATGTGAAATCATGTGGCGCTTACCATATCTTGAGCAGGTGGGGGAGAGAGAGAGTGGTGGTGCCAATTTTCTGTGTGATTCTCTTTTCAGATTTGCCTCCCATGCATGCCCATCCGTCCATCCTCGCTACATCCATTCATAATCATCTCTTCATCCATCTAAACTGAGGGGTCGTTTGCTCTTTTGTTTGAACACTGAACAGTCCTGAATTTTTCTAAAGACTGAATAGGGACTGAAATCTGAATCTGAATGACATGTTAGTTTTTTTTTTTTTTTCTTCATATCTAAATGTGCTGTTAACATGTTAGTTTTTTGAAAATAAAACTGTCTGAAAATATGTAATTGTACATTTATACCCATACTAATTAAAAGAAGTAATTTAACATGCACCATTCTTTATAACATTTTGTATGGTTTTTTTTTTTGCAAACAAAGTTTAATTTAACAAAATAAAAAGTTAAACAAAGAATATAATTTTGCATGTTCTGTAAACAAAGTTTAAGTTAAATTTATTATCAAAAAAAGTTCAAATTCAAGTTCAATTTCATATGTTGTCCACGTTTCCGGTGAATATAATTCATGAAACCTTTTTTGTTTTTTTTTTTTGGTTTCCCGGATCATATGCACTAGAAACCAAATAAAAAAAAGGTTCTTGAATTTTTATATACAATAATTCTATAACATTTTCGAGCCACGAAATCTACTTAATATGATAGACAACTTTATTGAGCACTATACTAATAGTTAGATAAAAATAAATAAATAAAGAGTTCTTACCGGGATTTGGCAGGAGAAAAATTCAATTGTTCAATCTCTGAAAAAATTTCATTATGAAAAGTATTTAGGTTTTTTTTTTTCTTTCTAAAACATGTTTAAAATAAGAAATATGTTAAAAGAAATTTTTTTATACCATATTAAATTAATATAAATTTAGAAATATATCTTTTTTTGGAGGATAAACTTGGAATACAATATTTTAATTGTAATCCAGTGATTTAGAATTAAGTTAAAAGTCAGGATTTCTTACTTTTTATTTTAAGTTGTTTTTTGATATTTTTAAATTGTTTGACCACTTTAAAAAACAAACAAAACAACTTAATGAGTTCAATTCAGACTCATTAAGTCTTAAGTGAAAAAAACAAACGACCCCTTACTTCTCAGTTCTTACTTAAATATATATATATATATATATATATATATATATATATATATTACAATAGTTCGTGATCGGGACGAATGATAGACTCGAACCCACAACACCACAGTTTAAGTGTGAGGAAGAAACCACAAAATCAACTTCATCTTCCATTTAAACTCACTTCTTACATTAATCAGAAGTCTATAATTGAGATCAAACACAAAATGAACGGTCTGAATATCTACTTTTGATAAAAAAATCTTTTCATACATACTAAATACACTGTCAGATAGGGAAGGCAAAAATCTCGACCCGCCCCAAATCGGCAGGGTTCTGATCTATTCGAGACAGGTTGAGAGCACTTCAAACAAGACTCGGGCCGGGTATGGGTCAAACTTTTTTTACCCGATTCTTTATCGGGTATGGGTGAACCACTTATGCTCCGCCCCGCACAAGATTGACCAAGTATTTATATAATTATTTTATAAAAATATAAAATATAATGGGAAAAACAAATCTATGATCTCTGTCTTTTTATCTAATTGCATTTTACATTTGAATTTAAAGTTTATTAAACTTAGATGTTGTGTTCTATTAAATTTATTTTAAGTTTACGTATGAATTTTAAGTGTATGTTAAAATGTTTTTCTATAGTGGATGCTTGTATTTAAGTATATATTTAAATTTCCAATCAAAAAATTAAAAAAAAAGGTATATTTTTTTAATTTAAATATATTTTAAAATTTAATTGAATATTAAAATTTAAGTCAATGTCCTAAAATTCAATTTGATGGTAAAATAATTTTTATATACAGTGTTTGACAATATTTTTTTAGAAAAAAAACGAAACTAGTCATTTTAGGTCGGGAATAGGGCATCTATTGTCATTTTGGGTCAGGTGTGAGGTGGAAAATGAAATCTCGTTCAGAGCATAAGTCGGGTTTAGGGTAACTCGTACAAATCGGGTTTCGAATATGGGACAACTTTGATCCGATCCATTGTCATCCCAAGGTCCAGATATATGTTTTCGAGAGAAATCTTCTTGTACATACCGATAATTACCTATGAACATCCCACCCCACAGCGTGGTTATGAATATGGACACCTAACAAGAAAGAATGTGACCAAAAAAAAAAACATGTTAGTTAAGTTTGGGGGGTTTTTTGTTTCCTAACATAATCATATGATGAGTCATTGCAAACATTGGGTAGGGAAAACCTATCCTACCTATTTAATAACTCATGTTATTTTGTGAAATTATTCCTCTTGCTTTGTCTTTTCCATGTTTTTTCATAAAATATCTTCTTCTCCTCTTCTTCTTGTTTTTTAATATAACTTTTCGTATATATATATATATATTGTTCTATTGAATTTATGTAAATAAAATTTTTAAAAATTTGATTTTTTTTTAAAAAAAATGAACAAACTTGTAATAAAAACAAGGGAGGTAGTGCGTCTATCCTATTAAAATAGTGAATGGACATTAGTTTTCATTTTCAGAGCCATTAAATTAAAGACGTTTTTGAATTGAAGATAATTTGTCCCAACTCATTAGCAAAACCTCATTTAGTTTGATTCGGTCCATTGCTATATGAAATCGAAAACCTATTAGAAAATAGAATTAACCCAACAAACCAATTTGGTTTGATTCGTTTGAGTCAATTTGGGTAAGGTTTGCCTACCCTTGCATTGCTTGTACCATTTCGTTTTTTCTTTTCTATTAAAAAAAAAAAAAAAAGTAGGTGAATTTTGTTTAAAAAGTGACATCAATTTGAACAATCACTAAAGGATAGGGGCAATAAAGAAGGAAATGCTATTATAACTTGTGAGAAAATTGTAAACGACAATGAAGATTTGTTAATGGACTTTCAAGGCATGCAAATCGATACCTTTGTCTTTAATTAAAGCTTTCAAACAATTTCTTCTAAAATGTGATCCAAAGAGTCAAAGAAATCTATAGCGTAAAATAGCTTTTCCATGATGAGATTGACTCTCAAGAACTACAAGTATAATACCTAACTAGTGTTTTTTGCATGTGTCAAATATCGTTATGATTATATCTTCATCGTTTACTGCTTTATTCTCCTTTTTTTTAAAATCATATTAATGTATGATGTAAAGGAACGCAATAATAACAATTTATTATAGTATTTAATAAAATTTTGTTAAATTATATAGTTTTTGTTTTTAATATTACAACAAATTTTAAAAACCGAACCGAACAGATTAGGGATCTGTCGAGCCCCCCCAAGATCAACCATTACATGTGTGATTCAAATATTTATTCAACACGCATGAAAACTCTTTAAATATAATTGTAAAATGTATTTAATGTAACTCGAAACTCCCACCAATAATGTGAAAGGAGATTTGCATTATCACTTATAGAATTTCATATCTGATTTCTAGAAGCTTCTAGGTAGTTATGCTATGTTTTTCATCGACTCCCTTAGATAATTTCTAATAGTCTTCCTTGGAGACCCCCTAATTGAAGAGTGGGTGTTACTGTATGGGGAGTATGTTTTCCAATAATACCCTATTAAATAACTCATTTATATATATTTTTTTATTTTTTATATATTCTTGAACTATATGTCTCCATTATATATGGAGCTCACTTAATTAAAGGAGATTGAAGCCACCCTTTAATTAAGAGAGTAAGTTCCACTAAATTCTAATTAAGAGAGTCATCAGATGATATCACCGTGGAACAGTAAAAATTACAGCTCCTCTGTTAATTAAGATAGAGAATTTGATTAAAGGATCTCTGAGATGCTGTTATGCTAGAGTTAGTAGCTTCTTTCTTCTTCTTTATTTTCAATGTATGTAGGTAAAAAAGTTAAAAACTAATGTAGACGAGAGAAAAACGCGGCGCATGAAAGTGAATGGATATTTAAAGTCAATAAAAAATGTGAATTTTTGTGGGGCAATAATATCGCTCAAATCTTGAAAATAATTTTGTTAAATCTTTGCGTTGATTGGACGTAACCCATAAAGGATAAAAAAAAAAAAGTTGGTCATTGTTCTTCTTTTTCAAAGTCGTGATCGGTAGTATCCTTGTTTTGAAATAGTCCTCCCTAGATTCTCAACATTTTCTTTGCTTCTACATCTTTCTGAAAATTTTCCAAGCTAAATTATTTGATTTATATTTATAAAGGGTTAGGGTCTGTTATTTTTTCATCTGACCATCTGAATCAATCTTAAAATTCAATTTTCAGATATTTTTCTTAAGAGATTGGTGATCTGAAAATGGATCAAAAACAACTGAAAAATTTAAGTTCAAAAACATGACTTTTATCCGAAGCTTGGACCACTTTAATATACCGTACATCTTTCTTCCAAAAATATCCTTAGCCAACTTAACAATTATAACGTTATTTTAGCAAAAAGTAATACAAACCCACCCAATTTAACAATTTACTTCTGCTCCTTCATTCTCTGACGAACAGGATAGAGCACACGCCTTTGCTTCTTAAATTTTAATAAATAAATTTAATTTATATTTTAATTGTTTATTCATTACTTATTTTTTTAATATTTATCGCTTTACTTTTATAAATGTAAATTTAACTAATAATAGTTCATATTTTCAATTTTTTTTTAACACAGACATACTTTCAAATATTAATCTAATTAATTAAAATTTTAAAAATATTATAACTATATAAACAAAATTAATTATATTAGATACAAATATATATATATATAACCATAAATAGTTACAAGGGCATATATGACTTCTACCAATTTTCAAATGTTTATATTCAGACATCATAAATGAAAAAACAAACATATCATTCAGGTGTTAGATTTCAGTCACTGTTCAGACTTCATCAACTTCAGATCTATTCATATTTCAGACGAAAAAACAAAAACAACCATAGATTACACCGACTTAAATTTCTGATTTAATTATTTGATTTCAATGTCTCAATCACTCATGCGCTTCTTGATCCAATGGTTGATATGTTTAATAAAAAATGAAGTCATTTTTTGACTTCAATATCTCAACCACCAATGTTTTCATGTACTATTTAATCAAGTGATTGAGGTATTGAAATTAATAAATTAAATCAGAAATTTAAGTTGATAGAGCCTAATTCATTATATATATATATATATATATATATATATATATATATACACATCTCCCAATAAAGAAAGGCTAAAGGTTTTTTACTAGGGGCGACAATTCGGCTTTGCATGTTGGGCTAAACCCAACCCGACATGACACGATTAACTTTTAACCCAACTCGACACGATACGATTAACTAAACAGGTGGAGCCCCTCAAACCTGACACGACCTATTTATTAAGAGTAATACCTGACTATCTAAAAATTTAGTCCAAATTTCAATTCAAATAATGTGGCAAGTGTTTTTTTTATTACCCACATCATCACATGTTGTGTATGATGATGACAACTCTTTTGCCACATCATTTGGATAGAAATTTGGACTGTATAGCATTACTTATTTATTAAACGTCTAACTCGACACAATCAATCTAACTCGTTTCATACAAAGGTTATGTCAGGTATTGACTCGTTTAACCCATAATCCTAAATCTACACCTTAAACCCTTACAATATATTAAATTATTACTCATTAAAACAAATTATTAAAAATTAACTCTAACTAAATTAAACATAATAAAGTCAAAAATATTTAATAATCTACTTAAGTTCATTCTTTTCAAAAAAAAAAAAACTACTTAAGTCCATAAATAGACATATAGTCCATACCACAAAATTAAAAAGTCTACTAGATTCATACAATCCACACATGATAAAATTCATGAAAAACAATAAATAGAATATTTCAATTCATTCAAATCTTTCCTTAAAAAAAATCATTCAAATCTTCGAAAAGTCATTTAAGAACGTAAAAACCAAACTCTACGAAACAACGGTGTTCAAGTCTTCCATCTTCATATTTAATATTCAATCAAATTTAAAAATACATTTAAATTGAAAAATGTATTTGAATTCAAACATACACCTCAATTTAAATATAAACTACAAATAAATATTAAAATTTAAAATTAAACGCACACTTTATAATTTATATATAAATTAAAATTTAGCAGAATATAACATATAAACTATATAAACCTTATATTCAAATATAAAATACAATGAGACAAAGAGATAAAAACATTTGAATATTTAAAAGAGTTTTGTTTTTTATTTTTTATTTTTAATATTTAAAAAATAATTATACAAATATTAGGTCAATCGATGCGAGTTGGGCATAATAGTTTGATTCATACTCAATTCGATTACAAAATCGGATCAACAATGTTTGACTCATACCCAATCCGAAACCATTTTAAGTGAACTTCCACCATCCTAGTTTCATTTACTAATACTATACTGTCCAATAAAGACATGTACCATGGAAATGTACAATTGGTTGAAAGTGAAATTGTGAATAAACTGTATTTTTTTAAAAGCAAAATAAATTGTATTTCATTATATATCGAATATATTACAATATGATGCCTATATATAATCTATAAGAAATTAAATTAAACACAAAAAAGTAATTAGAGTTATAAAATATATACATAAAAATGTATCGTATCATATCATATATAATACAATAACATTTTAAAATGTTTTATATTATTTAAATTTTTTAATAAAATATTTAAAATAAGATAAAATGATAAAAATATCATCCTGACTGTTAAGTTTATCTGGGTTTCACTAAATGATAGAGGGAAGGGTTATTATTATTATTTTTTTAAGCAAAATGAATTGCATTTCATTATGTATAGAATATTATAATATGATGCCAAATATAATCTATAGGAAATTAAATTAAACACCAAAATGTAATTAGAATCATATAATATACATAGAAATGTATCATATATAATACGATAACACTTTATTTAATTATTTTAATGAAATGATGAAAACATCGTGGCCGATAACTTTAACTAAGTTTGAATAAATGATGGTGGGGTTGATTGTCAGCTTATAGTAAAGCTGTTTTGACTTGTAAAAAGGTAAACCACGTGATTATTTAAGAGCTGTTTGTTTTTTTTATCTAAAATCTTATAAGAACTTAATTTTTTTAGACATATAGATAAGTTTTATAAATTAAGATACTATATTATATTTATTTTTTCATTTTGAATGACACAAATGTAAAATTGATTATATTGTGTTAGGATTTCTTTAAAATTGAAAACTTTTGGAAAATTGATTTTTAGGGTTTCATTATGTGCGGATAAAATTGTAAATGTATTTACTGTTATAGGACATTTGTGGAAATGTACTAAAAAACTCTACTATAAGGGGTTGTTTGTTTTTTTCACTTAGGACTTAATGGGTCTGAATTGAACTCATTAAGTTGTTTTGTTTGGTTTTTAAGTGGTCAAACAACTTAAAAATATCAAAAAACAACTTAAAATAAAAAGTAAGAAATCCTGACTTTTAACTTAATTCCAAATCACTGGATTGCAATTAAAATATTATCTTCCAAGTCTATCCTCCAAAAATGATATATTTCCAAATTTATCTTAACTTAATATGGTATAAAATGTTTTCTTTTAACATATTTCTTATTTACACATGTTTTAGAAAAAAAAAATACTCTAATTACTTCTTATAATGAATTTTTTCAGAGATTGAACAATTGAATTTCTCTCATGTCAAATATCGATAAGAACTCTTTATTTTTTTATCTAACTATTCATATAGTGCTCAATAAATTTGTCTATCATATTGAGTAGATTTCGTGGCTTGAGATGTTATAAAATTTTTGTGTACGAAAAATTTAAGAATTTTTTTTTATTTGGTTTTCGGTGCATCTGATCCAAGAAACAAAAAAAAAATGGTTTCATGAATTATATTCACCGAAAGCGTGGACAACATACAAAATTGAACTTGAACTGTAACTTTTTTTACAATAAATTTAACTTAAATTTTGTTTGCAGAACATGTAAAATTATAATCTTTGATTAATTTTTTATTTTGTTAAAATTGAACTTTGTTTGCAAAAAAACATACAAAATGTTATAAAGAATCGTGCATATTAAATTACTTCTTTTAATTAGTAGAGGTATAAATGTAAAATTACGTATTTTTAGATAATTTTATTTTTAAAAAACAAACATGTTGATAGTATATTCAGATGTGAGAAAAAAAAACATGACATTCATGTTTAGATTTCAGTCCCTATTCAGTCTTCAGAAAAGTTCAGGACTGTTCAGTATTCAGACAAAAAAACAAACGACCCCTAACACTTTATTAATAAGATAAAAGTCAAATTGTTTTACTTTTTATAAAAGACATATATATATTTTAAAATAAGATATAAGTCGGAAAAACAAACAAACTAATTTATCTTAATTTAAGATATAAGATACAATAAGTGTTACGGTGAAAAAAAACAAACATCCCCTTATTAGTGTAACTTGTTCTTTAAATGAAAAAAATTGCAAACTGCTAAAAAGATAAAAATAAAACTAAAACTAAAACTTTGACCGCATCCTATTTGGTCTAATCTAATTACAACAAAAACTTTAAAGATTCAATTGACCGGGACAAAAGAATCGGACTTATCATCTTGTTCAAATGAGTTTAACTTTTTAAAAGGTAACAAACTAATTATTAATTTTAAATCTTATATAATTTTTTTTAAAGCAATTTTCTTTTTTTTTGATATAAGAACAGCAGTTACACCGAAAAAGGAAAAACAGGACTGTAATCCAGCCAAAGAAACTCCCTAGCAGAGGAGAAAGCCAATAGAGCAAGCTTATGTGCCAAGGAATTTCCAAACCTGGAAATCGCTTGACACGGACAACAGTCAGCATTTAAAAGAAAGGCTTTGATATCATTAATAATGAATTTAGAATCCCGTAGAGAAGGGAGAGGATCATTAAGGACGGAAGCCGCCAACTTGGAAGAAACCTCAGCAAGATCAACTCGAAGATTATAGAATTGGGCAAGGAGGAGGCCATCCCGCAACGCAATGAGTTCCCCAGTAACAGAACTGAAATTCCCAACCCGTTAGTGAGAGCGAGCAACTAAAATCTTACCTTTATCATCCCGAATTGCAGCACCAACTCCAATGGACCTGACATTCTTACGACGGCATATTGTTGTATTGAGCTTAAAGAACCCCGGAGGAGAAGCTAACCAATCATTAGAACACACTGTTATAGGAGGGGGAAGATGGGACGATAAGGCACACGTGGAATCTTGGAATTCCGATAGTAAGGCCTCAGCCCCGGAAACCACCAACTCAGCACACTTACTCTTACCGCTGTTCAGAAAGGAGTTTCTGTTGTTCCAGATGGCCCAGGCAATCACACAAAGATGACAGAGCTCAGCCTTACCAATTCGTGAAAAGGAGAACAAAAAGACATCCAAAACAGGGAGCTGGTTCACAGCAGAGAGGAGACTATCAAAACGGGCATAACTCCATGCCTTTTTAGCACCCTTACACCAGAACAAAGCATGGCAAGAGGATTCACAAGGGCTAGCACACTTATTGCACCGGGGAAACTCCACAATCCTCCTCTTCCAGAGATTCTCCATAGAAGGCAATGCATTCAATCAAGCACGCCAAACAAAAATACAGATTTTCAGCGGCAAATTGAGACTCCACAAAGTGTTCCACCAATTGTGAGAGATAGAAGGATTTGAGACCGATGCAACTAACCGTTGCTCGAGGGCTAAGCGGTAACCACTCTGGAGTCTGAACCGTATAAATTCCACTATTGTCATAATGCCATCCGAGAAAGTCACTGCCTCCGTTCCAGCTGATAGGAATGGACAGAAAAAACTCCCTGTCAGCTGGTAGCAGGGTACAATTTGGCCTGACAACATCCCAACCCCGCCGGTTTGTGTCAAAGAGATCAGCCACAAGAAGATCGGAATCAGAATTTTTGTGATAGTTTTAAAGGTGGTAGGACGAGGGATCCAACGATCTTTAAAGACTTTGATACTCTGACCATTCCTAACCACCCATCTTGAGCCGTTTAGGAGAAAACACCTACCCCAAATCAAGCTTCGCCAAATATGGGAACAACCCGCCTTAACTGAGGCCGATAGAAAATCCTCATTTCTGAAATACTTGGCCTTCAGAATCTGGGCAGCAATAGAACCAGGACGATCCAGAATTCTCCAGGCTTGTTTGGCCAACAAAGATTGATTGAAGGCCAAGAGATCCTTAAAACCTAACCCACCATAATTTTTAGGATTACGCATGGTTTCCCATTTAATCCAGCTAATCTTCTGTTTCCCTCCTTTGGAACCCCACCAGAATTTAGAAGTCATAGCACCTAGATCTCTGCATAATCCAAGAGGTAACTGGAATAAGCTCATCGAATAGGTTGGGACTAGGGGTGTGCAAAAAGCCGCCAAACCGAACCAACCCGCCTGACCCAACCCAAACTTTATGGGTTGGTTCGGTTTCACATATAAAAAAATTAGTAATCGGTTTGTCATTTAACAAACCGATCAAAGATTGGTTCGGTTTGGGTTGCTAAAAATAAAAGTCATATAACCCAAACCAACCCATATATTTAATAAAAGTCAAATCCATATTTCCCGGGATTTTGTAACTTTTATTTATACTTATTTTCTTCTCATATAAATAAGTTTTTTTTTTCTCATTCATTCTCCCCAACCATTTGGTATTGGACCACTCCTATTTCTTTTATATATTCTATTTTTTTAATAAATGAAATATAATTACTCCTCCCTTCCGATGCATGTTAGAAAATGAGTTTTATTATTTTTATTATTTTTATTTTTCTGCTATGATACATGTTATTGTTAATGTTAATTATGTAATATTTTTAGTTTTTAAAATAATTAAATAACACTATTTTTATATTTAAATAATTTTTTTATAATAATACAAAAAATGATTTTTGAGTTCAAACATAAACCGATAAACCTATCCAAACCAACCCGACTTTTTTTGGTTTGGTTTGAATCGGTTTGGTTAAAGCACATTGGCTTGGTTTGGGTTGAAATATAGCCAACCCGAAACATATTGATTTGGTTTGATATTGAGCTTCAACCCAAACCAAACCGAAAATGCACACCCCTAGTTGGGACTGCCTGAGCTATTGCTTTAATCAACACCTCTTTACCGCCATAAGAAAGGGGGCTATCCTTCCAACCCCTAATATTCTTCCAGACTCTTTCCTTGATGTCATTGAAGAGCCGCATTTTATTCCTACCCACCATAGTGGGAAGACCCAGATACCTATCCTAACTGTTACTCTCCGTAATGCCCAACAGAGATTGGATATCAATCATAGTACCATTTTCAACATTCGGACTAAAGGTGATTTTTGATTTTTGGAGATTAATCTGTTGACCAGAACCGCGTTCGTAGATCGCTAAAATCTTCCTAATATAAAAACTGTTATCTCTTGTGGCCATGCAAAAGAGAATACTATCATCAGCAAAAAAAATATGGCTCACCAGAGGGCCACCACAGCAACACTTAAAGCCCGACCCCTGCCATTCTTCTCGGAACCAGAAATCAGACAGGAGAAGGCTCCTGCACAAAGGAGAAAGAGGTAGGGAGAGAGGGGATACCTCTATCTGAGGCCTCTGGAGGGAGACAATATGCATACACTTGCTGCCGTTAAGAAGAAAATAGAGACTAGTTGAGGAGACACAATCCATAATCAAATCAATCCAACTGGGAGGGAATTTCATTTTAAGCAAAACCGCTTGGAGGAAGCCCCATTCGACTCTATCGTATGCTTTGCTCATATCCAATTTGCGAACTATGGTACCCATTTTACCCGATTTCTTCCAAGCTATGGAATCGAGAGACTCAAATGCCACCAGAACATTATCGAAAATGAATCTGCCCAGGACGAAAGCTGACTGGTGTGGGGAAATTAATTCCGCAAGATGAACCTTCAACCTGGAAGCCAAAATCTTTGTCACTGTCTTATAAACAACACTACATAAAAAGATTGGCAGAAAGTCCTTAGGAGAGACGGGATTCTGGATTTTTGGAATAAGGACCACATTTGTGTAGTTAAATTCTCTAATAGAGGAAGCACCATTAAGCACCTGAAGGCACACTTTAGAGAAATCCTCACCAAGGACACCCTAAATTTTTGGAAAAAAATTTCATGGAATCCATCCAGTCCAGGTGCTTTGGTTGGACTCATATCAAAAACCGCAAGCATGACCTCTTCTGGCAAAAAAAACTACACACAGCTCATCCCTCGTTTCCACACTGGGGCTTGATTTAATCCCTTATGTAGCTTTCGAAATATCCGGAATGGAAGGATAAGAAGACTGGAAAATGGTAGAGAAATAATCATGGATAACAAAAGCCAACCCAATCTCATTATTATAGATACGACCACCATTGTCAACAAGCATATCAATATAATTTTTTTTCTTCCTGGCTGTGGCCCGAGCATGGAAGAACTTTGAATTACAGTCACCCACCGTCATCCAATCAGCCCGGGAAAGTTACTTCGAGTATATTTCTTCACACTCAAAGAGCCTTTCCACCGTTTTTCCAAAGAATTGATAGATTTCATAACACCATCCTTATTACAATCCTGGAACGGACATTCAATCTCTCTATTCTTCTCAAAAATTTGGTTACTAAGAATCTTGAAACGGTCTTGCTTCATCCAGATAATCTTGTAGCACACTAACTAAGATTCCTTTTGAAACCCTCCACTGAATTCAAAGGACCATTTTCCTGCCAAGCATTTTTCACGACACTGCCAATATCCTCTTCCTTTAACCAGAAGGGCTCTAACCGGAACGACTAGTTTCTGCTTCTCTGATGCCTGCTAACACGGTTAAAACTAAGGAGAATATGACGATGATCAGAAGAATTAAAGCCCAAGTGTTCCACTTTGATATGACCAAACATGTCCCGTCATTGGTTATCTGCTAAAAAACTGTCAAGTCTCTCCTAAACATTACCATTACCATCTCTTCTATTGTTTCAAGTAAACCTAGGACCAGAGCATCCCAGGTCAGTAATATCACAATCATCTATCACTTTTCGGAATCGAATCATACCTGAAATTGCCTTGTCTGAGCCCCCTAGTTTCTCATTCTGACGCAGCAGCTCGTTGAAATCCCTACCACAAACCCACGGTAAGTTATAAACATCTCGGAGACAGCGCAACAGGGTCCAAGAGACCACTCTTTTACAAGGAGACGGATCTCCGTAGAACCCTGAAAACTACCACCGGAAACCATCCTCCAAAAGGATACTAGCATCGATATGCCCTGCAGAAAAAGAGAGAATTGTAACTAATAAATCTTTCCTCCATAATAACATCAACCCACCACTTTGGCCTTTACTATCCACCACAAACCCATCACCAAACTGAAGAGTATCTTTGACATTTCCTGCCTTACGGCCACACATTTTAGTTTCAGAGAGAAAAACAAAATCTGGGGAATATTTCTTCAGCAGCCTACACAATGCTGGGAATGCACGGGGATTCCCCAACCCACGGACGTTCCAGCTATGGCCAATCATAATTCCCGACGGGCCTGGGAATCAGGCACCGCCGAGCTAACAGCATCCATAATTAGATCAGAACATTTACCCTTCTTCAACTCTCTACTCTCATCTGGAAGATCAAGAGCAGTTCTTCGTTTGCCTGCATGAACCCCCATCCCTTTTCTTCCCAAAAGAAGTGGACTTTTTCCTTCCCTTGCTAAGCATTTCCATTTTCTGCACCTACTCTTATTTGAAGTAATAATGATTTCAGATAGCACCGATGGAGCCATGATGGTATCTATAATATCATCACCTTCTGTAGCTGGGCAGACCACCACATTAATAGAATCAATCCCCATAATGCCCAGTCCCGAATAGACCGTCTCACTAACACTATCCACTATTGGGCCATCTAAATGCAACTCATTCACTGGAGCAGGCCCAAGCCCGGTTCTAGGAATTAGGTTTGACAAGGAAGCCTCTACCTTCGCCTTCCTCGAGACCGCCTATGTGCTTGGAAAAACCCCCTGTCGGGGAACCAAGTAAATCCGCCTCTTGGTTGAGAGAATCCTCATGGCCCCTCTCGCGCCTCCCCTTTAAAGGTCTAACCTTCTTAGCGGAGCTACCGATTGTTGTAGTAAGGTGTCTGACTTTCTTTCTGTCCAGGATCAGAGCACTCATCCATGACCTGAATTTGGTGTTCGTACCAGTCAAAGCTTGCGTTCTAGCCTCGACTTCCAGGCATTCCTTAGTCACATGGCCAATTTTCCCACACACATAACAGAATTTTAGAAGCCTCTCATACTTCAACCTCACCATCACAATATTGTCAGATTTATCTATTTTCAGATGAAGCCAACGTTTCAGAGGTTTGGGGATTTCAATTTGGACTTTAACTCTCATAAATTTACCCCAGCATTCTTTGGATTCCATTGGAATCTCAATCGCAACACCTATTTGTTCTGCCATCCATTTTGTTGTTTTTCTATTCATACACATAATGGGTACATCATGGATCTGTACCCACAACTCAACCTTACTAAACACCAGAAGAGAGATGTCGCTTGTACCTATCGGTTTTTCCACTGCTATTAGGCTTTTTTTGAAATACCAAGGACCCATTTGCCATATCTGATTCCTATCCTCATGATTATTGAAATGGAACAAAAAGATATTATTACCAACTGATTCGATTTCCACAGCCCCAAACTGACTCCATAGCTGCACAATCAACCCTTTGAAAGCCTCCATGTTCACATTTTTCCCAGATAGGATCTTACCCACTAAACAGTGGTCAACATCCGCCACTCCATCCCTCTGGGCTTCCTCATACATCTCATGGATAGTCCCATCTTCATCTGCAAGTGAGAGATGCTTGTATGGTTTCGCTATCTCTGAATCCATAACAGTATTGAGTAGATATGGAAAAGCAATCAAATACAACTCACCACTCCTTCAACCAAAAAGACCCGCCCCTTACGGACCCCACTACTTTTACAGTTTTGACTCAGAGAGAAAAAAGAGAAAAGACAACAACAATTATCGACACACAATTTAGGTATACTTAGAGCATCTCCAATTATATAAACAAATTTGGATCCTTATAAGTTATTACCTCAACATTTGATGATTGTTTTTAGAGATTGCTAAAACTGATGATTGTGTTGTCCATAATGGTACAGATAATTCATCAAACATCTTGCACAAAATTTACCTGATTGAATTTTTTAGGGTTGAAACAATGATGAGATGCCTAGGCAATCAAAGAAAAAAAGAGAAAAAAAAAGCCACAAATGAGAGATAAAAAATTAAATTAGGGTTAAGTTTGTATTTGATGATTGAAAGTCAATCTTCAAATTTGATTATTAATTAATTCTATTGCTAAATTGTAGTGATTTTATTGGACCCTGATTTTAGGATAAATAATCAAATTTGTATTACTCTCCTACTTTTGATGATACCATTAGAGATGCTTTTATAGTATACTAATAAACATCACCACACTTTTGACATGTAAGAAACACAACTTCAATCAAAATAATACACATAGTAAAAGGTGTGGTGATGTGTATTAGTATGTCTAAATTGTGTGTCTATGAGAGAAAATTTGTATTTTTTAGTGGGTAAAATGTTACAATAATGCTACTTTATCCAACTTTGGTGTCTAAATTTGGAGCTCAAATAACATGACAATACTCGGATCCATTCATTTAAATTGTATTAGATTTGCATAATTTAAATGAATGGATTAGACTGTTGCCATATTATTTAGGCATCGGATTTGGACACCAAATTTGGACAAAGTAGTATTTCTCAAAATGTTATAATTTAATTTTTTTTTAAAAAAATGTTATAATTTAAAGGGCAAATTACACTGAACCCCTTGAGGTTTGGACAAGTTACACTTAGATGGATAAGTTTCTTTATTATACACTAACACCCCCCAAATTTAAATTTGACTTTAAAAATACCTAAAATGCCCTTAGTTATATTATTTTACACTTTATTTTTTTTATCTTTTAATCAAACACTTTATAAACTTTAATAAAATAAAAAAATTAAATAAAAGATATGATTCATTAAATAAATAAATAGTTTAAATAAATAAATAGTTTTTTTAATTAAATAAATAAATATTTTGAATAAATAAATAATTTTAAAACAAATAAATAAATGAATAGTTTTTTAAAATAAAATAAATAAATAGTTTTAAAAAATAAAATAAATAATTAGTTTTAAAAAAATAAAAAAATAAATTTAAAATATAAATAAATAAGTGAAAAACTTAAAAACATTAAATTTTTTAAGGATATTCATTAATAGGGACAAGAAAAACTCTAAATATCTAAACTTTTAATGTAAAGATGATAGTGAGATAAGCTTCAAGGTTCCCAACATCTTCTTAGATATCTAGAGCTTATATTGTCCCTATTAATAGATATTCTTTAAAATATTGATTTTTTTAATTTTTTCACTCATTTTTTAAACTATTTATTTATTTAAAACTATTTATTTATTTGATTTTTAAAAAAAATTTATTTAATGTTTAAATTATTTATTTACTTAATTTTAAAAAAATATTTATATATTTAATTTTTTCAAACTATTTATTTATTTAATTTTTAAAACTATTTATTTTTTAATTAATTATTTATTTAAGGAATCATATCTTTTATTTAATTTTTTTATTTTATTAAATTTTATAAAGTGTTTGATTAAAAGGTAAAAAAAATAAAGTATAAAATAATATAACTAGGGGCATTTTAGGTATTTTTAAAGTCAAATTTAAATTTTGGGGATGTTAGTGTATAATAAAGAAACTTATCCATTTAAGTGTAACTTGTTAAAACCTCAAGGGGTTCAGTATAATTTGCCCTAATTCAAATCATATTCAAAAATTCTTTGGAGGAGTAACATTTATTTTTATTTTTATTTTTATTTTCCCCTTCTCAATTTATTAAAACATTTTGTAATACTATTTAAGTATTTATCTTCTTATATAAGTGAATTAAGAGGATATATATATATCAACTAAAATAATTTACTTAATTTTTTTCAAAAAAATACTTGAAGATGGGAAAAATAATGTGAGGTGGTCCTCGTGCATAGTAGATGGGTGCCACGTCCAAGTAAATTAGCTTTTTTTATGATTTGGTTAGAAGAAGATTCGCCGACACACTTTAATCCATTGTACAACCTGTCACACATAATCCACACTTGCCAAATTGTATAACCTTTATCTGTTTATGGGGTCAAGTCAATTAAGCAATTGCCAAACACCATACTTCATATAAATCAATTTTTTTTTTGACATTATATATTATATATGTATCTACCTATCCGGAGCATATATTTTTGTTAAAGCTTTTTATTGTTCGTAGGATTTGAACGGTTAATTTGTAAGTTATTTGTCTAAACTTGTCTATATACCAGCTGAGTTACGTCCCAAGAGACCATATAAATCATACTTGATCACCTTATGTTTGCAATTGAAAATTGAAAATTGAAAATTTAAATAAACAATTAAAAATTCATATTTATTTTTTCAAACATCAATACACAATAGCATGTATCTCAAAGTAGATAAATACAATGTTTATTTAAAAAAAATATATTAACATTTTCCATTTATAAATAAATAATATCCAAAATTTTAAATGGTTTTGATTTTTTTTTTGGGTTTATTGACATGAGTTGTCCAAATGGGACCCACGATGCAAAATAAACACATGTGAAAGATTCTCCCGTTTGATGGACTCCTTTGGTCGGATCCCCTACCGGTAAGATCCACCGTTCATCCATCAACACACTCGTAGAAAATCAAATGTACCATCTGATTTTGAACGAGTTTTTTTTGGATGATCAAAGCAGACGGAAAAAAAAAACACTATGATATTATATGTGAAATTAGAAATTTGGAAATATTTTACGTTATAACTAGTACTCAAATCAGTGGAACATTAAAAAGAGCGGTGCTATTGGCACACCCTACTGATCTATTCATGCCCCACTTTTTAAAATTTTGATTTAATTAAATAAAATTAAATGTTTTTATTAAATTTTTTGGTTTATTTCTAAAACTACCCATTTACTTATTTTTCAAACTTAATACATACCATATATGATATATCTATATCTTATCTCTGTATATGTATACATCTCTCTCACCTTCATTGATTGATTTATTTTTTTCTTCTTATTTCTTTTTTTTTTTAGTTTTTTCTTATTTCATGATGGAAACGAAAAAATAAAAAATAACAGGGTACTTCAACACAACGACAGCTTGATATCATTCTAAAGAAAAAATAAATTTCAAAGAATGAATTGTTTCTATATGCTTATTATCATTGTCAGCAAATTCTTGTTTTATGTCATTCTCAGACAATTCTTCAAGATGTTTGATATCGTTCTTAAACAATTTTTCCATATTCTTGATATCGTTTTCAAACTCTTTCATAATATTTTAGATGTATGTAAGAAGCAGATTTTAGGGTTTAAGAATTAAAAAAAAAATTTGAAGAAGAAACATTTTACGGGTTTAAGAATTAATTTTTTTTTGAAGAAGAAACAGATTATTGAGGTTTTTTTTTTGGAAAAGAAATATGAGATTTTAATAAATTTACTTTGTAGAAAATTTCTTTTTTAAATTGTATGTCTCTTTAAGTAATTTTGATAAAGGAAAAAAAGAATATTCTATAATTTAAAAAGTGGGGCATGAATAGATTAGTAGGGGGTGTGCCAATAGCACCACTCCATTAAAAAACATAGTGGTGCTATTAGTACATCTCCTACTGATTTATTCATGTCAAATTTTTTAAAATTTTGATTTAATTAAATAAAATTAAATATTTTGGTTTATTTTCAAAACTACAAATTTTACTTATTTTTCAAATTTAATACATACTATATATGATCTCTCTAACTCTGATCTCTGTATCTGTATACATCTCTCTCACCTCCATTGATTGATTTATTTTTTTTCTTATTTCTTTTTTTAGTTTTTTTCTTCTTATTTCATGGTGGAAAATAAAAAATAAAAAATAACATGGTACTTCAACGCAACGATAGCTTGATATCATTCTAAAAAAAAATTAAACTTCAAACTTATTTCCAGAGAATGAATTGTTTCCAGAGGCTTACTATCATTATCAGACAATTCTTGCTTTATGTCATTCTCAGACAATTCTTCCAAATGTTTGATATCGATCTTAGAAAAAATTTTCATATTCTTGATATCGTTCTCAAACTCTTCCATAATATTATATATGTGTGTAAGAAACAGATTTTAGGGTTTAAGAGTTAAATATTTGTTTAAAAAAAACATATTACTGAGTTTTTTTTGTGGAAAAAAAAATGTGAGATTTTAATAGATTGACTTTGTAGAAGATTTCTTTCCTTAAATTGTATGTTAATTTGATAAAGGAAATAAAAAAGAATATTATATAATTAAAAATGTGGGGCATAAATTGATCGGTAGAGGGTGTGCCAATAGCACCACTCTAAAAAATAACCACGCTCATCAAATTTTATTTTTTAACCAAAAAAAAATATTGTTTTGACAAAAATGCCCTCAATCTTTGATAACTTACATCATCGCAAAAAAAAAAAGTATACAGAAAAACGCAACACCTAGAGAAATAATCCAAAAATTAAATTAACTTGTAATTTTTGACTTCTGGTTTTTTTGTGTGCTTAAAATCATGATTCATGATTGTGTGATAATATCAGTTCAAGCCTGTTAAATTTTCTTTTTTGTTTCTTAATTTTTTCAAATATGTTATATTTTGGGAAAAAAAAGTTTTGATAGATATGATGGCATTATTGTCCTTTAACATAACTAATGAGGGCATTATAGAAATTTTATGTTGAATAATTTCTCGAGTGGTGCTATTGACACACCCCCTGCTAATCTATTTATATCTAACTTTTTTAATTATTTGGTATTATTTTTTTTCCTTTATCAAAATTACTAAAAAAGACATACAATTTAAGAAAAAAAAAATATTCTATAAATTAAATCTAATAAAACCTCACATCCCTTTTCATAAAAAAAACCCAATATACGTACAAAATATTATGGAAGAGTATGAGAATGATATCAAACATATGGAAGAATTGTCCGAGAATGATATGAAGCATCTACAAGAATTGTCTGATAATAATAACAAATATCTGCAAGAATTTCGGAGAATGATATCAAACATCCGGAAGCAATTCCTTCTTTAGAAGTAAGTTTGGAGTTTACTTTTTGTATTGTTAATTTTTGTTTTCGATTTCATTATTGTTAAATAAAAAAATATATTTACCTACCATACACAATTTTTTTGTTTTTCTATTATGTTTAGTTTTACAGAGAAGAGAAAATTTTCTTCACTTTCCCTTTAAGTTGCTCTGATTTTTGTCATCACTGTAATTTGCACACACAAATTCCATTACTTGTTTCACACACATGTACTGATATTCAAAGCCCATCACGATTGCTTTCAAAAAAATTAACCTTATATATTGAACAAAATCAAATATTAAATTTTGACTGGTTTCTTCTTTTTCATCTTTGTTTTGCTGTTTTGGTTCCTCGTTCAGAGTCTCTGTTTTCTGTTTTGTTTTTTGTTTGTTTGTTTTTCTGGTCTTCGTGGTGGCTACTGTTTCTACGCTGTTTGCTCCCGTGTTTTGTGGTTCGTTGTGCTCTGTTCTTTAATAAAGTACTTGCTTCTAAAAAAAATGTATCATTCACTTGACTTATTTTTCATTTGATGATTTCTTAAGGATGAAAATTTCGTTCATAATAACTTTGAGGAGAATCAACTATTCTCTGTGGACAATACTGATGCATTTACAACTGATATGGTATGCTATTTATAAGTTTTTACTTGTTAAGTAATGTTTTTAAAGCTCACTTTTTTTTTAACGCTTACTTTTTTTAATGGTAAAATATATATGTGTTCAATAGTTTTGAACGATTTCGCAAGATTGAGAGATCGATTTTATGAGAGAAAGACAAGACCAGAGATAAAGAGATCAGCGATAGATAGAGAAATCAAAGATGAGGTTTATTAAGTTTGAAAAATAAGATAAAAGGGCAGGTTTGGAAATAAATAAAATAAATTATTAAAACGATTTAACTTTATTTAATTAAATCAAAATTTAAAAAAAGTGGGATATAAATTAATCAGTAGGGGTTTGCCAATAACACCACTCTAATTTCTCTCATAACTAGATTTGAAAATCAACTCTAACAAACTTTTCAATATTTGATTACGGGAGAAACAAGTTATAAAATATGCAGATTTTGATAAATTTACTAAGTATCTTTTTTTGTCAAACTTATGAAATAAATTGTTATTTCTCTAGTTACGACAGTCTCAAATGCACCTTGATAAATAACAAATATCCTTTTATGTTGTTTATATTTAGATAAATTGTACGTTAAGGAAAAACGTTATACATGTCCCTTAAAAAAAAGTTATACATATTGTAATTTTCGTCTTTACTTTTTTAAAGAATAATGTTATACACCATAAAAATTAATTTAAAAATCGATCCAAAATGTGACAAGTAATTTATTTTTATCATACAAATTATTTGATAATGGCGTGAATAACATAGTAAGCCAGATCACTTAATTGTCATATTATTTAAAATTATTTGCTTTTGGTTGTGTACTGTTTTCTAAAACTATTGTTACAAGATAATCTTATACCTTATTACTATAGAAAATATTGGTAGCAATGTAGCATGAGTTTGATTCACAGCAAATATAAACAAGGATAATTGGTACTGATGCCCCCCTAAAATATATCCGAATTTTCACTTTACCCTCTATATATTTTTTTTGGCCATTAAATCCTCCAAACTTTCATAAATTGGCACTAGCTGACGGAATTGTAAAGCCATTGAATTTTATGTCATAGCAAATTGCACTAAATTCTCCTTATTATATACATAATTACATCAAACCGGAAAATATATAATAATATGACATAAATACCATTCTGACCAAAATTTAAAAATAAAATATTAAAAATGAAAATTTAAAATTTAAAACTTAAATGATGGTTAAATAATAATAAAATTCTGAACATTTTGATAAAGAAAATTAAATAAATAGAGAAATAAAAAATTAAATTGATTTAACAATTATTTAAATTATCTTTATTATTTAAATATCCCTAATCTAAATATAAAACCCAGATGAATATTTAAATTATTTAAGGAGAATTATCATTTAAATTATCTTTTTTATTTAAATATTCATAAATATCACTTGTTCATTTACAATAACACGGGTATTAAAATGTCAAAAACAAAAATAAAAAATAAAATGATCATGATAATAATAATAATAATAATAATAATAATAATAATAATAATAATAATAATATTAAAAAATAACAATTATAATATTATTTTTGATTCAAAAATCTTAGACCCGCCGGTTTGGGGTGGGTCATGGATTTTTCTCATCCCTAGAGTAGATCCAGACTGGGTGGTGAATCAAAATCCATTCACTATACCGTCCTTTGAGATGGATGGTGGAGATCCTGGATCTCCACACCCATCAATTTTTTTATTTGTTTTTTTCAATTTTATTGTAATTTTTTTCTGATTATTATTATTATTATTTTGTAATTTGATCACCACCATGAATATTTGAGATGGATGGTGGAGATCAATCTAAATATCTATCTATTTTTTCAAAATAATTTATTATTATTATTATTTTATATCACTATTATTTTTTTATATTATTATTATCATTGTCATTATTATCATTTTATATTTTACTATTATTATTTTATTAATTTTATTTTTATTATTTAATTTTTATTTTTGTTTTTTACATTGTTAATACCCTTGTTATTGTAAATGAATAATTGATATTTATGAATATTTAAATAAAAAAGATAATTTAAATGATAATTCACCTTAAATAATTTAAATATTCATCTGGGTTTTATACTTAGGTTAGAGATATTTAAATAAAAAAGATAATTTAAATAATTATAAAATCAATTTATGTTTTTCATTTCTCTATTTATTTAATTTTCTTTATCAAAAAGTTCAGAATTTTATTATTATTTAACCTTTTATTTAAATTTTAAATTTTAATTTTGATTTTTAAATTTTGGTCTGAGAGGTATTTATGTCATATTATTATATATTTTCATGTTTGATGTAGTTATGTAAATAGTAAGGGGAACTTAGTGCAATTTGTCATTACATAAAATTCAACGACGTTACAATTCCGTCAGCAATTGCCAATTTATGGAAGATTAGGAGATTTAATGGCGAAAAAAAGTATAGGGGATAAGATACAAATTCAGGTATAGTTCAGGGACCATCGGTACAAATTAGT